>OY744524.1:23434844-23467344 GCA_963556195.1 Sepiola atlantica | reverse complement strand
TCTCTCTTGCCGGCTCGATATCCTTCTTTCTTTCTCTTATCCTTATTATTTCCCTCCCCCTTCCCCCTTATTTTTTCTCTTCTTATCTGATTTCTCTCTTGTTTTAATGTGTTAAAACATAACAATATTGTAATCCATTTCTCCGGAGCCATTATCTTTTTTTAATGTAATAGTGTAATCTAACATTTATTGCTCATGGAGATGAACAAAAATGGAAGTTTAATAGCATATGTAACATATTTATGTTAAAGATTTTATAGCTCTCCTTTTCCGCCTCCGTCTCCTACCCCCTATCTCTCTTTTTCTCTCCCCCCTCTCTCTCTTTCTCTTTCCGTATCTATATATTCCACCATTTTCTCATTTTTATACGGTAATGTGTGTAAGAGGGACTACACAGAATTGCCAGATTACCGTTAAACTCAAAGTATGAAAACATAATGATGTTGATAATGATTATTGATCCCGTATTATGCCGAGTAGATCAAATATTCCCTGTCAATACCTTTTTTCTTGTCCCTACATTTCAGAATAATATGAAGAGAAATGATGTTGAGGAAGACAATAGTCCGAAGAGATGTTAAAATATACCAGTTACCGAAAGAAATACTGTAAACCTTTAATCCCAAACAACATAAAGTAGATCAAATGGTCCCGTCAATAGCTAACTTGTTATCCCATTGGAACATCATAACAAAATACATAATGTGTATTAAGTCAATAGTCTTAAAATCGTTTTCGTAGGTGACTTAGTCGGCAGTAGAACCTGAAAAAACGTGTTTCATAGTTGACGTAAACTAAAGAATCACCCGAAAAGCGTGTCTCATTGATGAAGTAAACTGCAAAAGCACAGGAAAAGCGTTTTCCATAGGTGACCTACACTGTACAAGCTCTCGAAAAGCGATGTCTATATGGAGGCTAAACTGCAGAAGCGCCCTAAAAGCGTTTTCAATCGAGTGGAAAACCTGCAGAAACCCACGAAAAGCGTTTCCCATAGGTGATTTAAACTGAAAAAAACCCCGAAAAATGTGCCCATATAGGGGGGGGGGGCGAAACTGCACAATCCCCCGATAATTGATTTTTATAGAGGGTCAACACTGCACAAGCCCCGGAGAAGCGTTCATGATTAGGGGACTTAACTGAACAAGCCCCCTAAAAAAATCAAAAGTTTACGGCCGCACCTCTGGTGTATAAACAATCAAAAGTTTAGAGACGCGCATCTGTTGCACAAAAAATCTAAACTTCAGCGCGGTGCATCTGTTGTATAAAAGAAGAGGAACGTTAAGGAAATGGATATCAATCGGATTTTCAATTTCTTTCTTCCTTACCGAAATCTTCCTATTACGTAATTTCCGGATTAGTTGTATGAACGATATCGGTATACACGTACACCCTGGGCGAGTGGACCTCCTCGTTCCTAGAACTCGACTTAGACCGACACGAGAATTTCCCCAGAATAAGTGTACATTAATTATAATCCTCACTCCACATCCTCCCTCTGATGTAATCTCTTGTTATATTTTAGGGAAGGACTCGCAGTTTAAAAAAGAAAACTACATAATATAATTGTTTTCTTTTAAAATTAATACATAATTGAATTGAAATTAAACTGAAAAAAGCTGCACTAATCGACCCCCCACCCCCAGACGAAATCTGTCCCATATCCCTCTTAGGTGTACATTTAGAGATTCGGGAATACTGCTAGTATGTTTAACCCAGTTAACTTTACATAAGAATGAACTTTTAGATTGCATCTAGATTCTCTAAATTTTTTCTATAGGGCACAAACATGCGTACATACGTTGAGTTATATATATATATATATATATATATATATATATATATATATATATATATATATATATATATATATATATATCCGAGAGAGAGAGAGAGAATAAGAGAAATGAGCAGGACAAGAAACAGGATGAAAACGATAACATTAATATCTATAAACTCGCTCATAAATTGGTATGTCTATATCACATGTATACATCTTAAACGTCTTACTAATACTCATATACACATATATGCATACGTAAAGAAAAATAAACTCACACATAGATAACATCATACTCACATGTGTGTATATAAACATATATATATATATATATATATATATATATAAACATATATAAACATATACATCCATACGTACACGTTTACATATATACACAGATAAAAATGTACATCTGGACACAGATAAACAGCAAAATTCATGGGGATTCAAATGATCCTCAATGAGAGATAAACGTTCGCCTTTTTTACTTCTTAACTATTAGTGATTTTCCAAGGCACGACTATCCAATGAGTTATTAGTCAGCTTGACCAAACGTTTTGGATGTTTATGCTGGTCCAAGACAACAAAAGCAGCGACAAACTAACAAATACCATTATATGTGTTATTATTTATATATATATATATATATATATATATATATATATATATATATATATATATATAACCATATATAAACCCCTGCCTATACATATACATGTATAGTATAAACAAGCATATGTATATATATAATATATATATATACAGGGTGGGCAAAAATAAGAGTCCTATTTTTAAAAATTCATAACTTTTTTATTTATTGATTTTTTTTTGATTTTTTTTTAGAATAAGTAAAGGACCCCTTCCGAAGCAAGCATGAGCCGTATTAGCCCTAAGGAACGTACCCTCATTTAGAAAACATTATGTTTGCTTAAAAAACTCAAAACAGTGTAAAAAACAATACTTTAGTTTTTGTAAGTTTTAAGAAGTGTTTTTCGGCTAAAATTTGTTTTGTTTATTTCAAAAAAACTCGGAAGGGTCAGTCTACACACACACATAAAGTTTGGTGAGTTTAACTTTTATTTTGTGGAAGTTATTCAAATTCAAGTTATTCAAATTTTAAGATAGGACCCTTATTTTGGCCCACCCTGTATATATATATATATATATATATATATATATACATATATAACCATATATAAACCCCTGCCTATACATATGCATGTATAGTATAAACAAGCATATGTATATATATAATATATATATATATATATATATATATATATATATATATATATATATATATATATATATATACATTATTTATGTCATGTATACACGCAAGATAACAGACGTGGTACTGAAAAAAGTTCGGCCTTAATAAATAATGGATATAAACACGCACACATTAAGTACAAAACTACGGAAAACACAACTAACACCTCTAGTAATAGCGGCGGACAAATATCTGGTTGAGTCTTCTTTTCAACTGAGTTTTAAAAACGAAAATAGTTTATAGATGGTTAAATATTAAAAAAAAACACTTCGAACCAAGTAGCACACTGGAAAAATATTTAATAAAAGCACATACTAACTGAGCTATAGATGTAGGTGGAACTTAGAATTAAAAAACAAAACAATAAAATACTAACACGCATTGCCACAAACATAAATATAGTTAACAATATAACTAGGAATAATTGCTGTTGCCGAAGTCCCAATGAGTGCCTTCTACTAAACGTGTTCTAACGATTTCAGTATTATAACTGACAAAGATATATACCATATGTAATACTTAGCCGGAAATTACAACATAGGAAGATCAACAGAGACTTTTCAATACATTTAACTGCCATTGATCCACGTTTACAAATAATAATTATAAAGACAAAAGTGCAATATCAAAATACATTTGGAAATCTATCAAAGAATAAAATCACCATTAGATGAATTAGAAATACATGTCCATTAGCTCACCTTGCTTGTTATGTCTTAATAAAAAAAATGATGTCATAAGATTAAAAGATAAGAGTAAACTACTTCATAAAAGAAATGAAAGAACACTTAACTGCAAGCACATTAAAATGCATACCTTATGTTGTTGTTAAACAAAAATTGTTAGTTTACCATCACGAGTAAAAGTACCCCCTTTACCATATTATATTACGTTCTGTTATTCATTCTATTACATCTAATCTTATTTTGATTTTAATGGTAATTTCTTTTTAGTTTTTTATTATTAATTTTTATTTTTTTATTATTTATTTCATTTTTATTCTTATATTTTGACACTTATAATTCCATATCTTTATAATTTTTTTATCATAAATCTTCATTTTTTAAAACTTATTTTCACTCTATAAGAGTTTAAAGATTTTTATGTTTTTACTGAATTTTATATTTTATCTTCGAATGTTTAAAAGCTATGCTTTAACATTATTTTTATTCTCATTGTTTATGTTAAAATGTATCCACATATTTGTAATTCTTCCGTTATAAATGTGTATGTGGGTGTACATGTTTATATGTGGTAGAATATATATATATATATATATATATATATATATATATATATATATACGATAGCTGTGCACGTTACTACGTACGTAGTATGTATATGCATGTGTATATACATGTTTGTATCATATGCATTTGCGCGTAAATAGTGTATGTGTTTGAATACCTATATATATATATATATATATATATATATATATATATATATATATATATATATATAAGTATTTTTTTTAAATATTAAAGTGATGTTATTCCTACTGACGACGTTGTTTCGGGCTCTCTTAACCTCATCAGTTTTTAGGTGGTGGTTGCAAGTGTCCGCAATTGGTATGGTCAGGCTAGACTCACAAGAAAAGCGCTCAGGACTACACTGCCGCAAGAAATCGACAAAGACTATAGTTCAAATGCGAGGGGGAGGGTCTTGTCGTTTTCAGTGTCAAACGCTCGAGCGGAACTTTCTCATCGCCGAAATATATATATATATATATATATATATATATATATATATATATATATATATATATATATATATGTATATATATATATATATATATATATATATATATGTATATATATATATATATATATATATATATATATATATGTATATATATATATATATATATATATATGTATATATATATATATATATATATGTATATATATATATACATATATATATGTATATATATATATATACATATATATATATATATATGTATATATATATATATATATATATATACATATATATATATATATGTATATATATATATATATATATATATATATATATATATATATATATACAGGGTGGCGCAAAAGTCACGCAGTAGTGGGAATCAGTAACAACATTTACATTTAATCAAATTTTCTCCTTATTTTTCAGAATATCACAGATATACACATTGATAATTTATCATGGAAAATATAGCACTGAACAACGAACTAACATGATTGACCTTTACTTCGGAAACCATCGTTCAATATATTTAATCCAAAAGGCCTATCGTCGGCATTATAATTTCAGACAATCTCCCAGTCAGACCATAATTGATCGTCTTGTGGCCCGATTACGGCAGCAGGGTTCAGTCAGTGATCTTCTACGATCTGGCAGACCACGTTCAGTACGGACAGCGGAAAATGTAGCACACGTTGAGGATAGCATTGCTGAAAATCCAGACACCTTAACTCGAAGACGAGCCACTCAGATTGGGATGTCCAGAAGGTCACTTCAAAGAATTTTGCGTGAATTGCATCTTTTTCCATACAAAATTTAATTGGTACAGGCATTACAACCACAGATTTGCAATCACGTGTAGCTTATGCTGTTCATATTCAGCAATTAGCCAGAGAACAAAATGAGTGCATCCATTATAATGAGCGACGAACCCCATTTTCATCTGAACGGGTTCGTAAATAAGCAAAACTGCAGAATATGGGCCATTGAAAATCCAAGAACCGTTCATCAGCGTGAATTGCATCCACTAAAATGTACCGTATGGTGTGGTGTTACCTCGGAAACAGTGATAGGTCCATATTTCTTTGAAAACGAAGAAGGTGTCGCGGTGACGATAACTGCACAGCGATATCAACAAATGATTGAAAAATTTTTAAGGCCATCTGTTCAGGACAACCCAGAAATATGGTTCCAACAAGATGGAGCTACTGCCCACACTGCCCGACAAAGTATGGCGCTCTTAAGGGGATTGTTTGGCGAGCGCTTAATAAGCAGATTTTCTGAGTTTAACTGACCTTCACGTTCACCGGATTTAACAGCCCCTGACCTTTCCCTTTGGGGTTATCTTAAGGAAAGGGTATATGGGAACAAACCTACAACGATTCAAGAGCTTAACAACAATATCAGACATGAAATCCCAGAACTAGAGCCAGTTATTCTAAGGACTGTAATGGAAAATGCCCTAACTAGAGCCCGTCTTTGTGGGGCCGAAAATGGTGCTCATTTAAAGGATATTATTTTTAAAACCTACTGCAACAAAATTACCAAGTAAATGTATTGTTGATCAGAAAAGCCTAGTAAATTACTTGAAATGTAGTTTCTATCACTTAAACAAACCAATGCGCGACTTTTGCACCACCCTGTATATATATATATATATGTATATATACTTATAAATCAGAAAATGTATATGTTACATGTAATCATGTATATTGCTTATTTTATAAATATAAACATTTTTTGTAAGTAATTCTCATACAATGCTGTAACCCATAACAAATATCTACGTTTGTTTTTTATCAAGATATCACATTTCTTGCAGTGTAAATACATTTTAAAATATATATTTCACCTCTTTTTCACCTTTTCTGAGTACGCAATGCATTTTGTTAATGAGCTAAACAGATAGATGTTTACTCCTGAGGTAGCAACAATCTATTTGCATATAGCAACGCTAAAAAAACGGAACACCTTATATTACGAATTGATTTGACTTAAAAGAGAAAACTAGGTGCTTCTAGAATGGCAACATTTCCTACGATTTAACTTACATTTTCGAAAACACAAACACGTAATTTCCAATACCACTTGACAATCGACATCAGGGAATCAATACTAACACAGCACGCCTTTTTAGCCAGATATGCAGGAGTTGATAAAAAAGTTATCCGTTACTTCCTTGTCATCTGACGTTCGATTTCGTTACGAGGTCGCTCGAAAAATACCTTAATCAAGCTCCCCAACGCGAATCTACAAGGTCAAATCCCAACACAGGTAATCAGTGATTGCTCAACGACAACCTGTGGTGTTCCCTGGAATCTGAGTGATAACACACCTCCCAATATTATAAGTATTCGTCAGCCACCGCAAATAACCTTGGAGTATCGCAACAACTGCTTACCATTGATTTCTCGCTAGTAAAGACAATTAGTATTCTCTTAGAGTTGGTTGACAATAAGCCTCTCAAGGTCCCAGCACTCTCTGCACTTTCAGTGGAGGTCTTGTTTGTGCTGTCCCTTCTCCGTCTTCTGATCTTTCTTGTACATTTCATGTGGTACATTTTTTTTATTTTTATTTTTGTATTTCTTTATTTTGTGTGGGGAAAATGAGGAGAGGATGGGAGCGGGCGAGCATATGGTGTTTCAATGGTTCATTTTTTTGTGATGTCTGCTGAGGCAGGTGTAATTTATTTGGGGGAAGCTCATGAAGTGCTGTTTCTTGCATATTTTGTTATTTAGTTTGTGATGGGGTGTTCTTTCTGTGGTTTTATAATATATATGTATGTATATATATATATATATAAATATATATATATATAAATATATATATATATAAATATATATATATATATATATATTATATATATATACATTTATATATATATATACATTTATATATATATATATATTTACTATATATATATATATATTTATATATACATATATAAATATATATATATATATATTTATATATATATATACATTTATATATATATATATACATTTATATATATATATATTTACTATATATATATATATATATATATATATATATATATGTGTGTAATTATTATTAATAAATAAATATTTTTACATCAGTAGGAATATATGTGTTTCGCACTGTTTTTTTTACTCTATAAAGTATGGAATTACGTAACCGTATCGCCGGTCGAAGAATTACAACGAAGGATCAAATAATTATGAACCCCGGCTTCGTAACAATTCGGGCAACGCGACAGTCACGCTTTGAAATGAAAGCGAAATGCACCTTGGATTCGTCAATGTAAACATAAGTAGTGTGATTCTAAAAAGAGGTCTATCTCCCAACGGAGAGATGAATGCAACGTGGCTAATTCATGAATAATCAATGTATTATATCTCTAAAGGACTCAACTGTATAAAACTGTTATCACACTAAGATATATTTATATATATATATATATATATATATATATATATATATATATATATATATATATATATATATATATATATATATTGTGATATTGATATTGATATTTATTAGCGTAATTCAGTCTAATAGGAGAAACAACCAGAGAGCTCAATTATTTGTACAAGAGCATATATAGTTTTTTTTTGTTAAATTCCAATTGATTGTATACATTAGTCTGATCATCTAGCAATTCTCTTGGTTTCATAGAAAACCCTGGAAACTCGACTCGTAGGGCTAAAGTCATTTAATGTAACTTGTTCTTCAGTCAACACGATTAACACATCGACTAAAAATATGTTATATTAGTTATAGTAAGCCCTACGGACTGAGTTTGAAGTGTTTCTGTGGAACCGAAGGAATCGCTAGAAGATAATTATATATATATATATATATATACGTATGTATGTATGCGCGTGTGTGTATGCTAAGGTATGTAAGTGTATGCTATTTCTGTATGTGTAGAAATTGTGTGAGTCTGTATAACGGATCGTACGTGTTTAGGATTGATTAGAGAGAGTCATAATAATCACACGAGCGCATAAAACCATTGCTTGATCCGGCGTTCTGACGCGTAATGCTGGCGCTCACAACAACGAAGTCACTTAATTTAATCAGTGCGCGTTACACGTGCGATGACGACATTGATGTGATTTCCAACCATCACGTGACGCCGCGCTTTCTATTCTCGTCCACGGTTGTAGTCGACCGTTTTTCAATGTCCCCACCTCTAATTTATTTTTGTAAAATGTTATTAAACTTTGTATTGTTATTGTGTTATTTTTTTTCTTTTGTTTGATAGCATCACGTCAAGTAATGTGTTTTTAAAATGGCATTGATTTGCTCATAACTTTAGAGAGACATTGAAAAGTTTAATGACGAAATTGATTGCACTGTTTTTTTTATAATCGATTAAGTTTATTAAAATTTTCGTAACAAAAAAAAAGATAGAGGCGTATTATGAAAAAGGTTGGACACCTTTATTGGATGCTAGGAGCTGGATTCAGATGAGTGATTAGAAGCATATGCACGCTTAATAATCCGGTGTAGTAACTCTTTTATTAAACATCTGTCTGACTCCCGTTCTCTATTTCTCTTTCTTTCTCTTTTTTTCTTAATCTCACCCTACTCTCTTTTTCTATCTATATTTTTCTTCGCTCTCTATCCTTCTTATCTATATCTACCTCTCTCTCTCTCTTTCCAACCCATTTTCCCTTCTCTCTCTCCCCCTCTCTCTCTGTTTACTGCTTAATCTCCTCAGCTCTCTCTTACTCTCTCTTTTAGCCCGTCAAGTGTTTTTCTGTACTGATATATCCCTCTTTCTCTCTCTATCTCTCTCGCTCTGTGTATGGGTATACAATACACCTCCTTAGTACTATGTTGTGGTTAGGGTTAGTTATATAAGACTGCACATAATATGAAAATAATTAAGTACATTTAATAATAAACGTAATAACAAAACGTTAAAGATTAAGAGCAAATAAAAAAGTAAATACACGAATTAAAATTTTACAGATAATCAGCAACAGGTGAAAACAAACATATAATATAAAAATAACAAATTGAGAAACAGTAACAAACGAAATCGTTATCCTGAGAAAACAAGAATGAGCAAAGACATGAGTTAAACAAAAAAGATAAAGAAGATATATGATGAGGAAATAATGAAGAGGAAAACGACTGAAAAACGAGAGTTCGCCTTGGCAATTATAAATTAAATGTTGAAGTACAATATCAGGCCCTCTATTAAACGCCAACAATTAATACTAAGTTAGAGTGATCAAAGCAAAAAAAAAGATGTCCTATTTTCTGTTTAATTTTCAGCTTAAGTCAAAAGTATAAATTAATTCGAATTCAGTTATAATTGTAAGGTCTTGACAACTATATATATATTCACTTTGGTCTGTAAAACTAGACTTTTTCTTCTACATGCTTGCCTCTATACGTTATAAGAAATGAATAAAAATAGTTCATATAGTGAATGCAACAATCAGCTCATAGAACTAAAATAATATTCATCATACACACACACACACACACACACACACACACATATATATATATATATATATATATATATATATATATATATATATATATATACAGAGTAACAGAGAGAGATTTCTTACACACCATGGATAACCACACGACATCGCTCGTTCGACGATTGACAAAGATGGAATAGAAAATGAATAAACAAAAGATAGCAGTCCCGTTCAATCAATCAATCAATCAATCAATCGATATATATATATATATATATATATATATATATATATATATATATATATATATATATATATATATATATAAATCTAACCTAATGTTACAGTGTAGTATATATATAACATGCATATCGGCAGGCATATGACAGACAAGACTATCAAATTGAAATTGTTATTAAGAATAAACATGAAATAACTGACCTCGTTATCGATTAAACTTTTCCCATGGATGGCGGCACCGGGGGGCGGGGGCAGAGGGCTCAAGCCCCCCCCCCCCCACACTGTTTGACTTGCCCCCCCCCCCCACTTTACGGTCATCAATAATGAAGTTATATATGCATGTGTTTAACCGGGCCCCCTCACTTTTTAGGAGAGCCCCCTTATAACTGTCCCGCCGGTCCTATTTCGAAAGTACTATGGCCTAAATAGAGCCGATCGGAAAAATGGCAAAATGCCGAGACCTAAAAAATGATCGAAACAAAAACGTTGTTCTTCAAAAAGTAGATTAGTAATAAGGAAACTGGTTTAATAAACGTAATCAAAAAAATACGTAAACAAAATCCTTCGTAGATCAAGCTGTTCAGATAGCAGCTCTTAAAGGGGCAATATACACCTTTAAAAGAACCCTCGGATATTAATGTAACTCATAAAAAAAGCAAGTGATAGCCCATGTAAGACGGCCGTCGATCTGTAAGAACAGCCTGAACTAAAATAATACCAACATCACTTGAAAAAGTAAAACAAGAAGATACGGAAACAAATCTTTAATTCTTGAGGAAAAAAATCGAGATAAACCCATAACTTTTAATAATAAAATCAAACTAGAAATGTAACATTTTTATATGAACTTAAAATAAGATTAGTGTATTGATAAAAAAAACAAAAATACAACAATAACATTACAGAAATAAACAAAATATCAACAAAATGAAATAGACTTTAGGTGAAACAGAATGAGTAATTAAACAAAATTTGGGATAGAATAAACACAACACATAATGCACGATTATGAAAACAATTAAAATGAATTGAAAACACGAATTAAGAATCAGAAAGTAAAACAAAATGTACACACATGAATGATAAATTATGACGAAAACATGGATTTAAATTCAAAATAATCAAAGAAATAAAAGAGTGTAATATAATTTAATTTAGAAACAAACAGCAAAAAATGAAAAATAAGAGCGTAGAAATTGGAATAAGTTGGAAAAATAACTTAACCAACATAAGTAAATGCCAACATGAGCTTAAAGTTGAATGAAATGAAATGCGCGACCTTAAACACATTAAATTGAACATGTACGATGACCTAAGTTTAACAATACCGGTATCTTAAGAAGAGAATTAAGAAAAATAGTTATGGGAAATTAATATTAAAATGGTTCATAACCAATGTTTCCTAGTTTACAACTGAAGTGTTTCTCTCAATTGTTAACTTTCTTATTTATATTTAGGTGATTGCTAGTACTGTTTAGTTATTACCCCGCCCTGTGATTTCATCATTGTTTTTCTTAATGTTATTATTATAGTTGTTATGTGTATAATTATGTTAACAGCTTACCCAAAGGCATATAGAATCAAGTCACATTATGTGCACATGAAAACCCGAATAATAATTTTTTTAAATATTACGAAGGAGAAAACTCCCTGTAAATTAAAACGAGGTATAATAACCACAAAAGACATCAAATAAAAAAAACGATTAAATATATCACGAGCAGAGCTACTCGAATATCAAAGTGTAGTATCTGTTCCGATGGATACTGCACCCCATAGACTGGTATTGTCTTGGCCTTCGGGGCTTGATTTACGCCGGTCTATGGGTCTGTCCTGTGCAGTTCTAGGAGGTCCACCCTCCCAGGCTTCGCCTCCCCTCTTTGGGGAGGAGTAAGTTTATTGCTTACTGCCTGAGGCGTCCCTACCGGGGAATGTCGACGGGGCTGCCCAGGCAATTTTTAAATCCCACTTTCCCGACCTTGGGTCACATCTTACTTGTGGGAGTAAGATAAAACTGGCCTTGTGCCTAACTCCTGGAGAGGAGTAAATCAATACTCGAATATCAAATAAAGCAGAAGCTCGCCAATTATATAGTGGAAAATATTACGAGGGACCAGTACATGGAGATATTTAATGTAGATTATATTCCAATGAGAAGCTAGAAATGTAAAATTTTTAATGAAAACCATTACACAATTTAGAATTTAAATAGCAACTAACAGAACAAACTGCACTTTAGGATAAGTGTAAGAATGAATTTAAATTAAATTAAACATAAATAAATAAGTAAAATAGAATAAGTTGATAAATACAAAACTAGACTAAAATACTCTCAGATGAAGCAGCCACACTCTAAATAAATATATAGAGATACATTATTTCAGTCTCCACGCGTTACAATAGTTTCACTTATAAATTAGACCTACTTAAAAGGAGGTGCGCATAACCAACCCCCAAATATAAACAAACCGTGCCAAAAAAAATAATACAAATTCTTTCATTTGAAGGGAGATCGACCATTCGCTAGTAATAGCCAGAAAGAGAATAATAAGAACGAATCCGAGTGGTTAGTTTGCTAAAGTAAACACTCCTTAAATATTAATCTAATCGCTAAAAATCAATTCAAGAATTTAGTACTTCACAGGGTTTGAAGTACCTTTATAACGCTACCCCACGCGGTCTACCTGTGTGATAGATATTGCACACTGATGTAACCACCATAAGCAGGAAAGTCCTATAAACAGATTGAATACACTTGACATTTTAATGGGTGTATACGTGTGCAATTGTGTTAATGTATTTGTTCGTGCATCTTTTCTGACATATAATGGCAGGTGTCTGTATATATGTATATTTTCTCATATTTTTCTGATATATTTCTTTCGATGTTGTAAAATTCTGTATATATTCCATTACGTGGATATCTTTTATAATTTCTTTATATATTTCGTTATTTTTAATCATGTGATTTTTAAGTTTGAAATTTAGAACTTGATTACATCATTATTTCCATTGCGTTTATACTTTTTTTATGATCTACTGTTGGATATTTGTTGCGACCTACTAAATATTCAAATAATTCCTGGATACAGCGGTTTTACAGATATACTTTTGTTTCGAAAACTGATTACGTAAATATACGAATTAAACTGTCATTATGTTACGTTAAGTTAAAATACATTTCATATTTGTCTTCATGATTGTAATCCTATATGTGCACCATTTCCTGTTCAAAGAGCAATTATGATTTTCGGCTATAATTGCCATAACTATTCATTGTTATCGGCTTCATGATATCAGATTATATTTACATTCAGATTATATTTACAATAATTTTAAATTGGGCAGCAATGATATTTTTAATATTGCTTTTGTTTTACATGTTGTATAGTGAGGGTGACTTGGGGTAATTTTTAACTGATTTTTTTTTTAAATAGCAAACACTTATGAGTGGCATTTATGACCAACGGAGGAATATTCGATATAACGTGGTTTTGTGAATGTTTTTACTGTTATGATAATGTGTATTGCTATTTTGTATGTCGAACGCTTGTCATAAATGGTTATTTGTTAATTTTCCATTGTGTGACATCAGTGGAGCTGTATATATAGTTTATCTGGTAGACTTGTAAAGGCTCCTATCTGCAATGAGAGAGTATCCAGAGTATGTGCTTACATTTAAAAGATAATCAGCAACTACTTATTTCCATGTTGATAGTAGCGTGTTAGTTACATTACTTTATTTATATCTTTACCCAAGTAATCTCATAATTGGGCTCATCTTAATAGTTTTCCTCAACATTACCAGTCATTTTTCTTCATGCTTCTTTTTTTTAGATTAAGAGCGATAATCTGTATTATTTTAATAATCCGGTCTACTGCTCCCATCTTTGAAGTTATTCGCACGAGATTTCGGCCAATGTAAGCATCGACTTTCAGGCGCGTTTTGTCAAACTCAAGCATCTTTATGTCGATCGCGAGAATCTCTATCAATTACGCAAAAACTGATGACGCAACAGATAACAGTGCTAAGTAATAATTAGTTTTATCTGTTCGTCTTTTGAGGTTGAAGGTGTAATCCTCAGTACAGGTAATACTAAGAATAGAATTACGAATTACTAAAGACTTGTACCCGGTCATGGCTACAGGATCGCGAGAAAGATACTCCACTTGGTTAAATCAAACTGTCTGTTCGAAATTCCATACCGAGTGAGACATGAATATTTCCAATTTTGATAAGACGCACCTAGAGGATTTTCGGAGGTTACATCGTCCGAAACGTTGCAATAATATCTAAGCTTATAACAATAGTCTAAATAATAAAACTATAACAAATGTGTCTTACTAGAGAAACGTTTTCTCAATTCATGAGTAGTTAGTCACTCTCACTATGTGGATGCATTTCTATAATTCAATATTTTTTTAATAAGCTACCGATGTTTATTACTAACGATATTGATACGTTTTGATGCCAATTAATGTGTTTTACTATGTATGTTGGGAGGTGACGGCTATAAGTGGAAATCGACACGGACTGAAGACCTAGGTGTTCCACGGTAGAATCCAGTCGGTTCCACAGTACCACTGTCACTTAGGAATGTTGGCAACCTTCCCGTGGTCCTTCTCGTAAGTATCAGATGTATTACCAGAAAGATATATAACTAGAAACACATCGGGGAACCTAATGCCAACACCAGAATCATCTGATTCACAAGAACGAAGAAGAAAACTATGTATGTTGGACCTGTTCCGAGTGTTTATACAATGTTGATCATAGTACAGTGTTCATGCTTCGTAGTAATTCCCAACTCTGCATAGTTTTCTTCTTAGTTATGCTTCATCTCGTGTTAATTTGAGACGGAAAACTGATATTAGCCATATTTTATTTATTCCTCATTTAACTATAATAATGTCTTCATATTGGAATCATTGTTTTTAACTTTTAATGTCGCAGAAAATTATTATTTTTTTAATGATGGCCTTGTATTTCTTTATACTATTTGTCTACGTGTTGACAGTATTGATTCCATTTCACATCTCTAGTGTTCTTTTCGTGAAAATTGTATTGTTCCATGTGCGCAATATTAATACACGTAAATATTTTTTTTCCATTTGTTTTCGCTTTTTGTTCTCGCTTGACTGTTTTTGTATATAAACGTTAGCGATCGAGCGTTTATCGTATTTATTCTATATTTCTGTAATTGCATCGTTTATTTAATTGACAATGCGTAGGAGCCACAAAGTTCTTTACTGTATACAGAGTAGTCGTATTTTTATCGTTAATAGTATCTTCGTTATCTGATATTTGTGTGTCAATTCGTTTGTGTCCCATTATTTAACCAGAGCTATCGCTGAGGAGTTCGTTTTTACATTAGATTTTGCCATACATATTTTAGTACCAGAATTCGTTCTAATCCTCTTGTTTGTATTGGTATTATCGTTTTTATTTTGTTTGATTAGGTAAACTTCAACAATGCAAATTTAAATCTATGTATTTATTGAGTTCGTAAAACGTTAATTCCTATGTATCAGCATATTACGACGTTCTGTTGTTTGCATTACTTTAAACATTTCTTCTTAGATTCAAGTACTTCCATGAGGGGGGCATGTTGATGTTGACATCACATAGTAAATGTGTCGATATAGAATCAACAAGAGTCGCACTTGACACTCCTATATCAATCCACGTCGATACCTACTTCACCGCTATCTTAGTCATGTCATGCTTTCTCAGTTACGTCTGTTTACTACTTCCGGTATTTCGCGTGTTTCTTTTACTCAGCACATTAAATTAATATATTTCTCACTATTTAAGATTCGGCATTATGGGATGTAATCACACCTATTGTCATTCCGTAATCGTAAGAAAGAGTCATTTGCTTTGTCCCATTATAGAACACTTATATGTATCGCATGATAAAATTGTTCATCGCTGAATGCAATCCTAATTGAGATGTTAAGGTCTGTCTACAAAACTCATTCTTTTTAATGCGGTCAAAAATCACAAACCTCGTTGTACGTACCTTGCTTAATGTTTGAAGAACATTTTTCCTCACTGAACGCGCAAATCTAATGAACGCATTGTAAGATAAGCTTACTGTACACATTAAGTTATAATTTTGAAGTGACACGTAGTCGCACTAAAGATCTTTGATAGCTCGATGCAGTATCTATATGTATGACTATATATATACATATATATATATATATATATATATATAGTCATACATATATATAGTCATACATATATATATATAGTCATACATATAGATATAGATATATACACACATATATATATAATTATATATATATATATATGTGTGTGTGGGGGTGTTTGTGTAAGAAAATCATTTTAACAATATGTCCTATACACATCTTCAAGGGCTGGGAGAGGATCGATGTAAGTTTAAGATATACAACTCTTTCGATACAGGACCCTCTGTGTGAGACGAAAATATAAATTGCAACAAAGTTATGGATGTTCAGACATCTATATGTCCGGCCTCATTGCGGGGGCCTAGTTTGAAACAAAAGACCTCTGGATGTGATTTCAAAAATAGTGTATCAGTCTATGATAAGATGTACTCGTCTGAAGACAGAACATATACTACACATTGATCATAACCAGAAGTGCGGGTTATATTTACCTTTCTTTTTCCTTAAAGATCCGATGCTTAGTGTGTAATCCAGTTTAACTGACGTGTCACGCTATAAATAAGCACCGTTTGAAATAGATACGTCGATATTTACCAAGTGGGGTTACTCATGAAATCTGAAAAAAAACAAAGTTTACTGTAAATGGAGCGGTAATTGCTGAGGAGTTTGTGCAACCTCATACCTTCTTTTGTACAAACGCTAGATTTAAGCTCGAATAACAAGTAGAACAGACTAACTATGCAATGTGAGTAAACATTTTTGTTATAATAACAAGCAATTAAATGGGAATTATTATAATATTTACAGAAAAGCAAAGAAACACGCGATAAAGTATAACAATCTGAACAGTAGTGGAAATAAGGAATTCAAAACGGGAATGTGATAACAAAAAACGTACAGCAGATAACAAGAAAGAATACAATAATTGAATGAAACATAAACTAATGATGAAGACAAACAGAATTCGTTTGAAATGAATAAAAATCACACCGCAAATCGCATCTCTGATTTTGACGGTGACATTCTCAATAAACAATAACTACAACGATTTTATCGCCAAGGTTAATCACATTCAACCACTGAATTTATGGGATTTTCTGTGCAAAGAACATAGTTTTTATTTCACTTTGTATCTTTCTTTATGGTTTTCTTGTACAACAAAATATTAGTCATGAGAAATGACTTTCGCATTCTCTGTATGAGTTATAAGAGCAGAAGACGAAATCCATGCACGTCATAAAAGGGCAAACGTTGTTAAAGGTTGGGAATTCTATGCACAATTTATTTCTATTCTAAATAAAACGGACCATTTTTTATATAATTCTAACGTGATTTCTTATTGAACTGACGCTTATTTCATTTTCTCGTAGTCAATTAAACGTTTTACTGGTAAGGATCAAAGTTATCTGCGTGATTGTAAATTAATTTTATAAGGTATTAAAAAAATAATTGTATAATAATAGTATTAGCTTCTAGAATCAGGTAAACTATGTATACGTATATATTAATTGATATTGACAAAGTTATAAATTAGAACAAGCTTATAAATTATGAACTATATATATATGTATATATATATATATATATATATATATACATATATATATACATATATATATATTCGTCTGTATATATATATATATATATATATACATATATATATATATATATATATATATATATATATATATATATATATATTACTATATCATGCATCCACATGACATTTATAAGGAGATATACTTTCTAATGCATCAGCATTCAGTATTTACTTCAAAAGTGCTCGATACGTAAGTAGGGCTAGGTAGAAAGCTATGAACATATATTTATGGCAATTAAGCTACACAGAGGTTCCCGCGTTTCATCGCCGGGTGAATCTTTAGACTAAAACGCGGAAACCTCTGTGTAGCGTAATGCCCATAAATATATTTTCATAGCTTACTATATATATATATATATATATATATATATATATATATATATATATATATATATATATATATATATGAGAGAGTGATAATCAAATACAAATAGATGTAACATATTCCTACATTTTAAAGATATTACTGATTATCAGATGTGTGTTTATAATTAACATTGGCCGTAAAGAGGCAATCGGCAGAATGTGGGTAGCTTTAACGCATTTACATTTTTATTTAACTAACATTAATTATTAATTATTCTTTTAATGATGAGCAAGTTGTGCAAATATGTATGCTTAATTATTAAATATGGGTTTACATAACACAGTAAGCATTTGGGTAGATGTCTTCATGTAGCTATTAATTTCTTTTTTTATTTTAAAATACTTGTTTATGAATTTTGTGATTTGTTTTTTTCCACTTAAAATAATTGAACATTTCTACTATTCATATTGCAAGGGGCTTATTGTAATAGTCCACAATATAATATAAGATAAAGGCAAATAAAGAAAGCCGTACAAATACCAACTGCAAGGAGAAGATGTCAGAAAATATACGAAAAACGTCCACCATTGAAGGTTTCATGAAAGATTTGTAGCAAGTTAAAAAGCGGAAAATCCAGGAAAAAATACCGTTGAATTTTAAAGGAGTCAAACCATTAAAGGCCTAACTTATTCGGTTTGAAGAGGTTGCAATGTAAATGTCTAGAATGTAATTTGTGTATTAAAACTCATTTCAAAAACTCTCATGGACTTTCCATATATATATATTTTTAAGTGACTTGAATTACAAACGAGGTAATAAGACGGAATTTTCAATATAGGTAAAGGCCGTACAAAACTAGCAGCTCTGCAGAAATCTGAATTTGAATTTAAATAGAAACAGTGGGGCTTTAAAAGAAGAGGAAATTAGAAAATAAAGTAATATAAGGTTTCTAAAAACAAGCGGGTTGGGACCGCCTTGATACAGGCGAGCTTCAGATGTAAAAATAGATTTTAAAGAATGAAGTGAATTAAATAGGGCAATAAAGTGACCGATTGAGAGGTAATTGTAGGCCATAAAAGGGGATGGTGTGAGGGTATAATATTAGTATTAATGAATTAATGTTTGGATTAGTGAAGAGTTAATGCTAGGTACATGATTCAGGAAAATAAACTAAACTATAAAGGGCAAATAAAATCAAATGTAAGAATTAATTTTAAGAATAGAAACGGAAATTAAATTATTGTCGAATGTGTAAATACATTTAAAGGAAAATAATAAATGGTGTGCATAGGTATAATACGATCCTGAACAAACATTATTTTAAAATTTTCTATAATACAATATCTAACATAGTTAAACACATTATTACTTTTAACAATAATAACAATTAAATCTGCAAACTCGCCAGTACTCTCAATGTACCCTTTCAAATAATTGTAACTTCCAGAAATCTAGAGATGTCCGTTAAACAATGAGTGTATACATAGAGACGTTATATACGCATGAACTGTGAAACAATTCCCTCGCAATGCTTATATACAAAGTAGACTAATACACGCATACTATTCTTACACGATAACCTTAAACATTGTCAACTCTACCCGTATCACGATATCCAAAACATTACTTTAAACAACAGCTCAAACCTGTCTACCCTACATACATTTCCCATCAAACAATTCCAACCTAACGTCAATTTGGAATGTAGACATACAGGGCCAGGACGCATCTGCTACTATAAATAACACACTTAATGCAATAACCTCTCAATATAAAATACATACTTGCATAGGAGTCAGTTGGTTCCATATAAAAAACTCATATCCAGCCACATCTCCTTTTTAAAAAAGTAATACTGACAAAATTGCAGGGACTTCCTCAACGAATTTAATCAAAGATTTTAAACCTAAAAACATCTCTTAGTCTCTGCACTTGTCGATGATTAAACGATCTTGGGGTTACCAACTTTGTACATTAGACACCGTTTTGATAACCACCCCTGTCAAGAGTAAAACAGTATTAATTCTAAAAGCGAATTTCTTTTCACATTCAGTAATAAAAGACAATTTAAATATATAAACTCATATCCAGCCACATCTCTTTTTTAAAAAGTAATACTGACAAATTGCAGGGACTTCCTTAACGAATTTAATCAAAGATTTAAAACCTAAAAACATCTCTTACTCTCTGCACTTCTCGATTATCAAACGATCTTGGGGTTACCAACTATGTACATTAGACACCGTTTTGATAACCACTCCTGTCAAGAGTAAAACAGTATTAATTCTAAAAGCGAATTTCTTTTCACATTCAGTAATAAAAGAAAATTTAAATATATAAACGTTATATTCCCAACTGATACCCCCTATTAAATAACCTCTTCAAGATAACATGATAGTAGTATTACAAACCCTTGCTTCGATTGCCTAAAACAATTTCTTCAAATTTTCGTTTTTACACACTTAATTTTAATTATCCTAACCCGAAATTAATAATTTACCACTTAAAACATAAGTATTAATAAGTGATACATTTTCCGTGAACCTAAAGACACCATTCAATTTTCTATGTATTTCATCTTGGATTACCAGATTAAATTATCGATAAGACTATTTATATAAATAAAATATATTCAAACATAAAATACTAAATTAATGTAAATAAATATAATATTCTCCGTTTCATGGAACAAAACATAAATTAGTGAAGAATATATTAGTGAAGAAGGCATTTAAAAAATTTAAACTATTAAATAATTATCTTTATTTTTAAGAATAAAAATATTTCGCTATTTCATTTTAAATAATTCCAATCCGTTTCGATTCGTTAAATCAATTTGCCATTTCACAACTGCCAGTAAGAAGCGTAGTTTTTTAAGTAACAACATTGTGCAAAAAGTTATTTCATTTATTTAGCTCATCTTATGAATCTTATATTCAGCTTTTCCATTCAATGTAAAAAAATGTAAACATCACTATATTTAGACTTTTTTCTCAAAAGAAATATTCCGGCCAGCAATAGATATCCACAATGCGCAATAGCAAGTGAATACCGCTAGTTTATTTATTATAACTATATACAATTTCTGAAAGTTATTTAAAGTTCAATAAATAATTGATACTGTGTGAATACATATGTGGTTGCTGAAATGTTTCTGCTTTTTGTTTATTAATTAGTGACTACTCGAGGATAAATGGTAATGAATGTAATTATGAGGAATATTATGAGAAAACCATGAATAATAAATCGAATGAATAACATTTGATAATCTAAGAGGCCGATTCATGAGAATTGTTTACTGACATTACTAACATTATATTTAAAGAGTATTGTGTTGTAGCAATCACTGAAGTAATCCGGTAGCAACGTGTTCTACAGATGTGGAGTGTTTGAAAGATATCTCTTTTTTATTAAACTAATATTTTTAGGTTTGGCTACAAGTATATATGAATGAACATCCAGTATAGTATTAGACAGAAAATAAAAAGTGTCTATTACGATAAATTAAATTAAAAATAATTACAGAGACGCGTTCTTACAAATTATAATTTCAAATAGATACATAATTTATTATTATTAGTGAGTGAAAGTGTTCACACGAGTCATTAAGAATAATCGATCACTGGTAAAAACAGTTGGCGTAACCTTGAGTCTGAGTGATTAGTGTTCTTTAAGATTCCTAGTACTCCCCACTTCTTTTGATAGCTGTTGCAATCAGCTTTCTCTACAATCTGCGTACCAATATGACTCTTCGTGAACCAGTACCTTACTTGCTATTCCAGTTCTCCTTCCATTGATCTTTGCCCACTATTCGAGCTGTCATAACGATTTTACGTGTTACCTACCGATAGTTTTGTGTGTGTTCCTTTGCTGTTTAATTTCACTTTGATTCTATTATTATTATTATAATCATTATTGTTATTATTATTATTATTATTATTATTATTATTATCATTATTATTATAATTATTATTATTGTTATAATTATTATTATTATTATTATTATTATTATTATAATCATTATTATTATTGTTATTATTGTTATTATTATTATTATTTTCATTGGCATTGGCATTGTTATGAGTATTATTATTATTATTATTATTGTTATTATTATTATTATTATTATCATTATTGTTATTATTGTTATTATTATTATTATTATTATTATTTTCATTGGCATTGTCATTGTTATTATTATTATTATTATTATTATTATTAGTAGTAGTAGTAGTAGTAGTAGTAGTAGTAGTAGTAGTAGTACTCACTACGAGTTCTGACAGAAGTCATCACCAGCGAGTGCTTACTGAGAATAACCGATGGTGTTCTCAGAAGTATGAATAACAGAAGCCAATTCAGGTTCCAAGTACTCTCCCCCTCTTTTGGTTACTATTACTGATAATTCGATATTTCGCAACAGTCGCTTACCATTGAGTTATCAATGATAATGCCTATGGGTATTTGAGCGAGTTTGAGTAGCAGTAAGTCTTCCAAATGTTCCAGTTATCTTTGCATCCTTCCAGGGAATTTTGTTTTTTGGGGGTGAAGGAGTAGGTTATCAAATTTCCTGCGGTTTAAGTTATATTTGGTTAATGTGGTGGTGTTCTTTCAATGATTTTGCTTTATTACTATTGCAACTTCGATGTGGCAAATTAACGTTCGTAGTTTATGGGTATATCTCTCGGCATTCGAGTATTTTCCTGAAGAGTTCAGTTGGTTTCATCATTGCTGTCTATTTTATACACTGAGTCTTCCTATTTATTTCAAGTTCTAGTCTTTCTCCATGTGTTCGAAACTGTTCCCAGTCCCCCTACTATTATTCGTAATATATTGATGGTTTACATATTCTATATATTTTCAATTATCTAGAAAGTTCCGTATATTTGCTACAGTTTTCTGTCAACTTGATCCTCAACATGTGAACTGCTGGGACAGCAAAATTTACGATTTGGCAGTTTGTTAATATGTTAACTATTATAACATCAGGTAGTCTTTCTAGGATGCGTTTATGTGTGTGTACTTTCATGTCTAAGATGATTTATTTTCGTTTAACTGGTGTGTGTCTGTACAATTTTCCTGAATGTTCAGTCGTTTATATAGTTCTAACTGTACTTTCCTCCATGTAGTTTTGTCTGTTCTTGTATTCTATTTAGACTAGTTTGCTGCATTCACTTATTATGTAGTTTACTGTGTTATCTCTTTTCCCACAGAGACTGCATTTACTGTTTTTCTGAGTTTTGTCTATTTTCAACTTTAATATAGTCAGTTCTAACCGTATTGTTCTGTGCAGCTGTCAGTAGCGATTATGTTTCTCTGTCACAGTGACTTTACTCGCAATGCCGATGTTTTTTGTTAGTCCCTATTTTTGCGATCCTTTTGTAGCATATATGGGTTGCAATACCCGTTCCTTCGGGGGGGGGGGCGGTAACATAAAAAAACACAACGATAGAGACAAAGACGTGCTCGAGAAACTCTGTTTCTTTATTCTTCACCACCAGTGTAAGTTGGGTATACCCGTATATATAATTAAATAGTTCTTTGCTAGAGAAAGTCCTTTGACATAATTGTTATTTGCCTTGTCTTACGAAGATACCTCTTACTTTAGCTTGACGGCAGTTGATATTCTACTAACCCAACGTAGATTATTTTCACGAAAACCAGGCCGAGTGATTTACCTTGCAACATAGAGGGAAACGCGACAATACGTTCTGTAGCAGTCTGCTCCTGGAATCAAGGGAAGGCTTGTGATCCCCACGCGAGTTGTTTACGGCAGTTCAGCCATGGTGAGGGTACCTCACTTTGGGGCTGCCCCACGGCAAGTGTTTCTCAATATCCTCCAAACTCGATAAATGCCGTCGTTTTAATTTCTGACATTGCACTTCTTCTGGCCTTGTGCGCCTACCTCTTTTAAAAGTTACCGAGTAGTTTTTTTTTACGACATCATACTCCGAAATGAAATCGTTGACCTCACACCTTGGATCGTTCAAAGGTCACCGATTAATTTCTATTGTTATTTAAGCCTAATTGGAAATCTATTTAGTCTTCGGCTTTTCTTCCTTATTGAGGGGGTCATGCCCTTAGCCTCCCCGTTACGTAATAGTCGTTATTACTCAACATGTCTGCATAATTATTTCATACATATAGCTGTTTCGCTTTTCTACTTTTCTTTTGATCTAATTTCATTCCTCCTTCGCTGCTCCGTGTATTGTTATGTTGCGGTATCTATTTCTGTGTTAACAGCCTTTCTGTTTTCATTATTTTTATTTTTATCATTATTATTATTATTATTATTATTATTATTATTATTATTGTTATTATTATTATTGTTGTTACTGTTGTTGTACATTTTTGTCATTATTATTAGTATTAGTATTCATATTATTATAAGTAGTAGTAGTTGTAGAATTAGTGTCAATATATTTATATTTGTTTTGCATCGATAACATTCATTTCTTACAATAGATATGTAATCTGTCATCAATGCAAAACGCCCGTGCGTGATCAATATAATGGAAGCATGAGTTCATAGTCGATGATTTGCCCAGCAACATACTTAAATACCCTCTTACCAACATGTCAGCAAAATATTAATGATTACGATTAAGCATGAACTACACAGAATCGAAAACATGCACTTAAATGCACCCAACGCAATAAACCTAGAATGACCAACGAATAAACTCTATGTAATTTGGAAAAGTGTTACACCATTTAAGAACTACATTTCTAAAACAAAATTATACCAGTAGTTGTCAAGGATATTATATTATGAGCTGGTATGTCAAATGATATGGACAGTTCTGGTCATAAAACAGTGGAATTATGAAGTAATATTTTAATTATATTTCACGAATATTAGGTCCATAACTATACTGCACATGGTAGCTTCTTGTTTCTTCTTCGTCTATAGCTTTTTAGATCGTATGCTAACACTTAGATTACTACTCGCCGACGCGAAGAAAAAAACTACTCGTAAGTGACGAAATTTAAGCAGACATGTTTGGTCATGGAATCGACAAGCGGATAGTTAGACAGTAGGATGTGTTCAGTTTATTACGATTATTATAAAGCTACCTCACAACCTACAAGACACTTTAAGATTGTTGCGCACTGCATTATTATTTTTTTAAAAGAATCGTAAGCGTTCTACCGGGCATTTGCATCATACTATATACCTTGGCATCGTCAAATGATTCTTTTCGCTACCAACAACACCAGTAGCAATATAGGTAGAACCATATAGAAGACACTAAACATTAACATGAAATAATACCTAACGAACTAAAGGATATATGGACACTTTCAAATCGGGTTTGTTATATTATTATCCTTCATATGTTTTTTATAATTATAACCTTATCGTGCTCCTTCCTGAAAATACATGATCATAAAAAAGACGGCGAACAACAAAATCACGTTATTCTGATTCATAGGATTTTCTTTTATTTGGTAATATTACTTATTTAACATTTGAAAAAAAACGAACGCGTTAGAAATATATGTTCAGGAAATTATATTATTCTGATTAGTGCATTTAATATGCGCGTTTATTGATGACAATTTCAATTTAATCTGACAGACTGACAGATCGACAAACGGATAGACTTAGAATTAGATATAAAAAGTTTCACCTACGAATAAGTTATTTAGAATTAAGCGTAAAAATATTATTTCAAACCAGCGTGAAATTCCTATTAATGGTCAGCGACGGACTGCTATGAAGAAAAGAGATTATAACAAATATTTTAAATTGTGAAACACTTCATGGTTTTCAATGTCCTGAAATATAAATCCTATATTTTCAGAATATGTCATTTACAAGAGTTGTCCCTACATACGTATGGTCATGCGAGGATGTTTTTTTTCTTCTTAATTACATGATACGAACGTTTAAGAGTTCATATTTAATGTCTATATATTTTAAAGTTTTATTTTGATATATTTTAGATTGCAGTCATAATTCAAATCCAGAACTGATCCTCTGCACAATAATAGGTTACTCTTCTAATTAAACGCTGAGTTTCGTTTAAAATAATCTGTACTAAAACATATTATATTTAGAAATAATATAACATATACTCCCTCTGCCAGTGTTTTCTATATGTAAACACTGGAAGGAAGATAATATTATTTTATATCCTCCAACGGAATGAAAATTAAAACCATGATAAATCTGCGATGATGCTTTTTCTTAGTTGTGAAATAATACGACCATTTCAATGTAAAATAATATCATTTATTAGTTTAATCATTAAAAGAACACGGTAATTCATACGTTTTCATAGCCTAACATTCGATTAAAGTACTTATATGATGGTTAGGGGTAGAATAAAGAGTTTCTTAGAATCTTTAATTTTGTGGGCCACGCAAGAGCCCGGGTATATTCAATAGGTGCGTTTAGTGGTTACAATTTTATTTTAAGCCATAATCGACGCATCAATACAAAATCGATAGATACTAGATATAAAATAATATCTGATCAAGAAACTTATAAATATGTTTATGGATAATCGCTTATTCTCAAAGGGAATGTTGATGAGAAAAGAGAGAACACATGTTCGCCCTAATAGAGAACATTCGATTTTATCAAACGTATTGAGATAATACATTTTTGGACAATGATTTATTTGTATTAATGCCTTATGCAAAGAATGGATATTCCGAAGATGCTTTCTTTCGATATTCGTATTTTGCGAATAAAATGCTATTTTAAACCTAAAGATTAGACGTCGACAAACAGAAACAGCGATAATAATTCGCGAACGCGTGAAAAGTACTATAGCTTGAACTCTTGTAAGGTCTTCACGCATGGAATCGTTGCTAAAATTAAAAATCTGTGTTTGCAATCCAATCATATTTAGTACATATAATCTACCGTCTATGCCTGACCTAACCACCAAGTTTCAGTCATAAATCTACACTACTCGCTGTTGCATCTACGTTCGATTATATTGGAAATGCTTGTTTGATCCTCTCATCAGTAAGAGGTATTCTTCTTCTTCTTTCGTGTGAATCAGATGATTCTGGTGTTGGCATTAGTTTCCCCGATGTTTTTCTAGTTAGAAATCTTTCTAGAAAGACATCGGGTACTTACGGGAAGGACCACGAGAAGGTTGCCAACATCCCTAAGTGAAAGTTATACTGTAGAACCGACTGGATTCGAACTTGGAACATCCAGGTCTTCAGTCCGTGTCGATATCCACTTAACCACCGTCACCTCCAGTAAGAGGTATTATTCTTCATACTCGCCGTACCTTAATCCTCCAAATGTAAACCTCTGACATTATCTCAAAGATAATGATTATTAAACAACCCAGGAAATTCCTAAACAGAATCGAGGCATCAAAGTCAAAATCAATTAACTGCTAAAATAGAAGTGTGCCAGAGTTATTTATGAGTAGGCATGTCATATACACCTGTGCGTTTTACAAAGAAGTGCACATTTAACAGCGATACACATATACTGTTATGCATCCAAACCTGAAACTCCGTGGATTATTTAAACATAGACTGTCATCTATTGTGAATTGTATTGACCAGTTCATGGTTAATATTTTCGGTAACATTGTATTTTATCATTAAACGTTACAGACCAAGGAAAATTCATTGAACACCATGCATAGCACCCTTATAAAAATACAAGTTTTCAACTAAAGTGTGACATCAAGACATGCATGCTATTTCAAACTTAAAAATGCTACGCCGTCACAGACGGGCAAACATATTATAGAGGTTCTGTGGACGCATGAGAAAATGCCGTTTTAATGTTAAATATGGCGTATATCGACGAATAACTTTTAAAGGATTAAGTGTGGAAGGCCGTTGTTATAGCAGGCCTGTACACTAGAAAACTACGTCATGCTCTAAAGTAACAAACGAATCTATAGAACAGTCAGGCTATGGGAATGTTTACCCCTCCATTTACTTGAAAATTAAACAAAATTCTAGAAATCAACTAATCTTAATTACATTTTCAGTGCTTATTAATTAACGATCACTGAATAGAATTAACACATTAATTTATTAGAAATCTTAGTGCAAATGTATTATTTCGTGTAATTTGCGTAGGCTAGACAGAAAACATTAAATTAATACTTAATAATAAAATGGTGTTGTCATATTTTCTTATTTTTAATACATAACAATTTTCTTTTGAAAAATAATTTGTCTGATTTAATATTAATTTTTAAAATGACTTCATCCTTTTCAGAGTATTTTTATGTTTTAATTGATTATTATGAAAACCTGGTCTACATCGAATGAAAGTACAAGTATGAGAATATCCCTTGGTTTATAAACACAAGAATTTAAATCCCTTTTTAGAGAGGTGTATTCTCTATATAAATATTTGATTATAATTAGTGTTAATTGAATGATATGTGTTGCTTTCATTTTCCCCCAAAAATGATGTTTCTTTTTTTTAAACAAAACACATCTTCACTAAAGTTATATCACAGGATACCAAAAAAATGCAAAAATGTATTTTTTTATGAAAATAAAGCATCGTTGATGTTAACAATAAAACACATCTTTTAAAATATACTTCTCATATATTACGATAAAAACACATGAATTACGTATTAATAACGACCAAAACGATTAAATCATTTAAATAAATGTATTCATTTAATAAAATATAATATCTGAAAAAAAAACCCAAAAAGTTCATATTCAATAAAGAAACATTTTGGCGAAAAAATCGTAATAAAATATAGTTTATGAAACTGACAGTGGTGTTATTATGATATTAAATGTTATAAAACGAACATGATGATAAAACTATATTTTATTACAATGTTATAGTAAATGATTTAAAAATAACTTAAAAATAAATCAAACATGAAGATTACAAATTCGTTAAAGTAACACAAAATTAATCATTCAGAATCATAAACAGAACAGTTATTTAAATGAATTAAAATGTGCGTTTTTTTTTGCAAAACGACGTCTTTTTGTGTAATGCATGCCCACAGTGATGTTTTCCGGGGGGGATTTGGATGAAACTTATTAATTAGTCCAAAAATATTTATTTCATCTCAAAATTAAATTCTAATTCATTTTTTTTAAATCTTGAAATTCGAACTTTAAACACGGCAATCGTAATATAATGCAATGCCTTATCTTTGAACGCCATGATGTATTAAAAAATGTATTTCGCTTAAAAAGGGAAATACGTTTGAAAAAATAGACAAGGTAACAATCATTTCCTAGTGGATTAATAATCCTTAGGAGGGTAGTCATTTTATTAGAAGTTAATAACATCACAATAAGAGGAACAATTTACATAGGATTTCAAAGAGAATGAATACTCCATGATGTATATGAATCTTGATTGAAGACGCACGCATGCGCATTACAGCACGGCTAACTTCCGGTCCTGATTGATCGTGGGTCTAAGAACCACAACCAATGAGACAGCCATAAAAGCTAGACTCAGTCGATAGGCCTGCTATAACGACAGCCACGGGCAAGCAGAAATAACACATCTTATTTAAAACGTAGACGTTAGAGGCCGAGACGAACGCTATTCCAAGTTTGGCATATTTATCGACATGGAGAGTATGTCAATAGAGAAACGTGGACACATCAAGAAATACTATGTTTAAACAAAGCGTGACAGATAGATTGAAAAGGCTAATTCAAGCTTACTCGTCGCACTCTGATGATATAAATTGTATTTCAAATATGTATGTAAAATAAATCGTGATGTAAAACCGAAAGGCTTTGGCGCATCGAAAAAATGTTATTTTCAAAAGAGTTCTAAGACTAAATATTCTCTTTTAATCTTTAGCATGGTAGCACGATGAAATGCTTTATTTCCAACCCGCATAATAAACAACGAAGCATGCTCTTTCATATAGACGTTATATGACGACGAACATACATAGCTCGCTGTAGATATGCATAGACGCATGGAAAGGGAACAGAACGATAACGAATAAAGATATTCGATATATGTTTACGCGTTTGAATCAATAATTCAAATGCACGATTTGCAAATTACTGTTATCAGAGTGATGTTGCATACTCTCTTGTTCAGATCACGTTAGTTCTACAAATACAAACACAGACAAATAGAAAAACATCATCCGATGTAGTTTATTGAGCGTTTAGAATCAATGTTTGATAAAAAAAAGAAGACAACTACATATTCAAAGAGTTGTTACTTATTCAATCCTAAGCGTTGTATAGTACACAGATACGAAACGTTCGTTTACACACTTCATCTGTCAGACATCCAGAATATGACAGCAGTGACAATCTTGGGAGTATAATACTCACACGAATATTTCTTTACCCCTCGTTACAATTATATCATTTCCCTTTTTTTTGAAGATTTTAGTGAGTTCCGTAGCACGGATGAGATATACACGGCCATGTTGTTTAATGTACCATGATACCAACAAGCAAGTAAAAGAAAGAGTCTTGATGAAACTTGATAACAAATAAATAATGAAAACCCGTGAGTACATTTTTTAAATGTGTTTTATTTTGGTAAAATAAATACGTCTGTGTGCTTGCAGTTCATGAAACAGAAGTAGGAGGACTGCAGTAGATTATTAGGATGATTTTCCTAGTCATATTGTGGTCTCGCCTCAAATCTGAAATCAATAATGTTCTACTTGTTGTTGGTGATGATGCTGCTGCTGCTGCTGCTGCTGCTGCTGCTGCTGATGATGATGATGATGATGATGCTGATGATGCTGATGATGATGATAGTGATGATGATGATGATGATGATGATGATGATGATGATGATAGTGATGATGATGATGATGATGACGACGACGACGACGACGACGACTATGATGATGATGATGATGATGATGATGATGATGATGATGATGATGATGATGATGATGATGATGCATACATCGGAATTTGGAAAGCAGCAAATAGTTTTAACCTCGTTGATGTTGTTGTCAGGATCCGAAATGTAGCTACTGGCAGTAGGCAACGGGTCATTGATGGTTGTGGAGACAAAATCATTGTTGGTTCTTAACTTGCAGGGATGTCGTTACCGTCATGTATAACCGCCGGACGTTTGGTGCGACTGCTGTTTCTGACAGTTGTCGTTTTTGTGGCGGATAGTGATGTTGTACTGACGGCTAGGGGAAGATGGGTGTCGGTTAAGAGGAGGGATATATGTGGCAACACACAATGCATTATCGATGTCAGTATCCTTGTCTCAGTTAGAAACATCGGTAATCTAAGGATATTGGAAGCAATTCTTATCTCTAAACATAGACCCTCTTAAGATAGCAGATCCGAGCTTTGGTCCCCCTTCACTCTTTAACCCCCCTCCTCCTTTTCGGAGATCATTCCAACTCTACCTACCTTAAACCATGCTTTATAGTGCTTGCTACTTTGTCTCTACCCGATCTCGATGATCTCAGCTACCTATTCACCTAACCCATCTAAATCTCCACACTCTCACTTTCCTTGTTATCCTTATACCCTTTCATTCAGGCACCCTCTCCCTATATCTCTCCTCTTAACCGACACCCATCTTCCACTACGTTTATTTCATATACCTTTCTTGTCGATACTCTTCCCAACAACTCCCACAACTTCATATTCATAGAATAAGCTACCCATACCATTTAGACTTAATCCCCATATATTGTATTTACACTTAATTACTTTTGGTGACCATGCAATAATTCGTTCACTATGCAATAATACATGTTATTTTTAATTATATATAAACCCCAAACCCTTTTCTCTTCTTTTGTATTCTAACGACCTCGTATTCCCACACTCTAGATTGAGTATAATGGTTCAGATGAAAGCTTAAGATATAATAATTCTATATATCTATCTGACCATGCATTATTTACTTCACAGAATTATCCATCTTTGACCATTTTATGCTGATTCCTAATGTGCTCCCTTAATCTTTACTAAAACCTTCGAACGTGTATTTACAATTGCAACACTTAACATAAATATTAAATATTTAATATGAAAAATAATGATAATAAAAGTTAAAAAAATAAATTATAAA
>OY744524.1:23409844-23429844 GCA_963556195.1 Sepiola atlantica | reverse complement strand
GATGATTATAAAATCATTTATTTAATATTTCGGGAAAAGCAACTTCCCCTTGTCAAAAATAATTAATACCAGAGGAATATCTCCGATTGTGCAGAGAATCTGACAAAACAAAATGGCTAACAACACTCTTGCTGTCATGTAAGATATTAAGAAAAAATAAATAGTAAGTCATATTTCGTATTAGATTTATTAATTGTGTCCTTCCAACTTACATCTTACCCGGAATTTATATTGCCCACAGCCTTTTAAAAACATACTACTACTAATATATATATATATATATATATATATATATATATATATATATATATATATGTATGTATAATGATTGTTAATTGTCTACGAGGATGAAAAATATGTCTATGTAAACAAGCAAAGTAACTTCTTCAAAGTAAGCATGCTACAACTTTGTATACCGGCTTGATTTTGTTGCTGATATTATTGCAAGAGGGACTACGTAGATGTTGCTAACGTATATAAGTAAAATGTATGCTAAGCATAACCCGTTCTCTAAGTTCACATATTTTTATTCATGTCAGCAACACATATTTCAATATGCTAATTATTAGTAGTATACAGTTTGATATTACTTTATATACATCAGTAATCATGATGCTAATGATACAAAAGATGTTGATCTACTACAGTATTTGCAAAATAGAAATAACGCAAACCGAGTGTCAACAAAAAAAAAACAGACTTCGACAAATAATGCATTGGCGGAAATTAATCCTAATATACACAATAAAATACTGTCACTTTATTTGCTATTCTCGACCCAATTACGAGAAAATTATTTTCACTCGCTCTAAAAATGATAACCAAGCATTTACCGCATAGCCTAAGATTATTTGTACAGTAATGTTTTCTATAACCAAGCAGCTTGTTTCTAAAGCCGTCTTATTGGCGTTAGGTGGTCGCTTCTTTCGGGGGCACGATTTCGATGTATGTGTGTCTTTTTAATCAGTCTTTTCATTGTTACTGTTTATTTCTATTGACATTCACTTAACTAATCCTTAATTTAATGGCATTACCTACGAAAACCCGAGTGCCAATAAATAAAGAAAAAAACAGCGTGTTTCATAATGCACATAAATATATGAAAACGATGTACACGTATATATGCATATATTAAAGAACAATGCATGTAGTGTATTAGTTATGGAGGTAGTATGCAACAATTTGGAATAAGCTTATATCGATATTATTTGGGAAATAGTATGTCATTAGTGCATGGTGCTTTACATTTGTATCAAGAACACATCGCGTTAAGAACACAAGACGAGAATATGTCATAACCATTCGCTGTTGACTTTATTCAAACATCATAACTTTAGTTTTACGTAGAGAATTATTGTCATTTTTATTGTTATTGTGATTTATTATTCGATTAGTTTTGATTAATTATTACGCACGAACAGAAAGTATTTTTAATTAACTTTTAACTATTTCATTTAGTTTATATTCAATATTATGTCTAGACACATTAACATATTTTGTATTTTGTTCAAAAACTCAAACAAAGGATTAGAATTACTAAATTGGGTGATTATACTAACATTTCCACCACTGAAAGCTTTATTAAAACATGAATTTACTATCAAAATGTGTATTTTATTAGAAACAAATATCCCTTTTCTTTGATCCACTAATTTCCTTGAAATAAACGATATTCATATACTTTTATGTATGTCTTTCTTCGTGTAAGAAAAGCAATTAACACAGATGCATTTTAAAAAAATAAAACATTCATCATGATTAAAATTTCACACTGAATTAAATGTCGTTTTAATATTGGCAGACTGTACTTATGTTTTCCATGTAATTTTGTTGCCATGCCGGACGTAATGGCAGCACTGATTATTACTACAAATAGTCATCGTAGACGTACTTCTACTTATACTACGATACTATTACACATAGAACAGACATCTCGCTGTACAGCTCTCGATTTAGGATGACCCCCATAGCTTTCACTCTAATTCTCAGTAGTTTCTTACGTCTACAGTGGCGGCAGCCTTGTTAGGGGTGCACCATGATGAACAACAATTAACATAATTATAAACAAATCAGAGTTTATTTTCAATGTGGTTCTATTTCTAATTCGTAAAACAAAAATAACATTTCGAACGTTCCTTGACAAAGTAAGGTGAATACAGCCAATGTCTTATAAGATGTATAAATTATTTAATTAACGGGGAACTTAATCTTGAAGTATTTTTTTATTTGTTGCGATTAAAAGATGATAGATATCGTATAAAACATAAGTTTGGTTGTCAAACAATTCACAGTTAGAGATATTATAATAACATATAGAAACATAGTAAGAAATGGGGAACCTGATCAGTTAATTGCAAATTATTGCAAATCTACAATCTGTCCAAAGTGTTACCGTACGAGTTACAAGTCGTATATGACAAATACACAATTCAGAAGTTTGTTATAGTTGAGCTTTGCTGTGTGGTGTTATTCAGAACCTAGACTGAAAATTTTAAACTACTTGGTATCAAACAACTCGGGAATTTAGGGGTGTTGTTATTTACAAAATGTATTAAATATATAATTATATGATTGTATTTATGCTGTGGACTGATCCAGATTCACCCATAGTGACACGATGGACTCGTCAATCACTATGAAGTCGACACTTGTTTCCCTTACCAAGGAGAACCGATAAGTGAACCGATTAGCACGTATGCCTAAGGCCGGTAATGGCGACCAACTTATTGTAATTAAGTATTCTTAATACAATGTATATTCCTTTCAATTCCTTTCAATTCCTGTCTGGGGTTTCTTATTTACTTATTGTTATTCTTACAATATAACAGATTGGCGTCGAGAGATTACGATTTAAAATCCAGTTTGTTTACACATAACCAATTGACGATATTCAATAAGGATCCACGCCAACAAAAAATTCGAACAGTAAATTAAAAACCGTCCATGGTAACATTACAAATACACAATGAAACGCTTCTCATGTAAAAAAAAATGTTATAAAATGGTACACTGTATTTTAAACAGCTTTTGTTTGAGCAAAAACAAAAGAAAATATGTTTTTTTAAATGGAGGAATTACAGCAAACTATGGTCCAACTTTTTAAAATACAAGTGGACCACCAGCAAAGAAATAATAAAAGCACAAAAACGAAAGTAAAATTGGAGGTAATAGAAAATGCTGGTACTTACAAAACTAAAATATTCAGATTAGGTGTCACCCACGGCTTACATAAAACAGAAAAATATTCGTGTGTGCGCGGATTTCTCAATATGCTTGAATATGTGCCGGTAAACGCATGAATATCCATTGTTCAGCGCAGAAGACATGTTTTCCCGTTTAAATGGCGGATAATTTTTCTCGTAATTAGATCTTTCAGATGCGTATCTGCAAGTAGAGATTGAGGACGAGAGTACGAAATTGATCACTACCAACACGCATAGAGGGTTCTATTTGTTTAATCGTCTACCTTTCGGAGTGAAATCAGCACGAGGGTTGTTCCAAAAACAATTCATAACATGTTAGAGGGATTGGATGTCGCTATGATGCACTTGGACGATATATTGATCAAAAGCGAGACCGTTAAACAACACATTGAACATGTGAATGTAGTTTTAAAAAAAATGATGAATATGGGTTTTAGCTCAGCGAGAAGAAATGCGAATTTTTCATGTACAAACTTAAATATTTAGAACGAATTAGAGATGCAAAAGGCAGAAGACCCGACCCAGAAAGATATAGTGCAATTAAAAATATTGCCGCTCTTACAAATGTTGCTGAATTGTAAGCATTTCTAGGTGTTGCTAATTATAATCTGATATATATATATATATATATATATATATATATATATATATATATATATATATATATATATATATATATGTATATATATATATATAAATATATATATATGTATATATATATATATATATAAATAATGTGCATTATTTACGTTCTCCGTTGAACAAATTGTCCCAAAAATATATAAAATGTCATTGGACAGAAAATTGCCAAACCATTTAGAATGTGCACACATCAGGACATTTTTAACATATTCACGAAATCAGAAATAAGTTTTGCTTCTGATGCAAGTAATTACGACACCGGATCCGTATTACTCCATAAAGAGTATTTAAGAGGAAAAAATGCATTGCTCTTCCGAACAGAGGTTTACTCTCGCCCGAGATAAACTATAGCCAGATCGAGCGGAAAGTTAATCCATCATTTGCTGGATAAAAATTCAACAAATTCATCCATGGACGTTAATTTATATTACAGATGGATCATCGTCCATTACTTTCGATTTTTTGATCAAAGAAAGAAATCCCAGTTAATACAACAAATATATTACAGCGATGCTAAACTATGATTAAAAATGGGATATATTCCTTCAAAGAAGTTAGACCGTGCAGACAGCTTGTTCTTAATTAATTACGAAATATTGTGAACCAATGTAAGATACTGTAATCGCATCACTTAAAGCTGAAAGCGAAATAGAATAAGTACGGGTTAGCACCGTACGCGAACTCCCTATGGCTGCGCAAGAAATACAAATAAAATATAAAATTGATAACTTCATTAAAACCCTGATGCATACAATAAAGGGCAAACTATAGGGAAATATACATTCGCCGGTAAGCAATACATATTCAATATGTGACGAAATATTACTGTACGTCGAGCGCGTCGTGATCCAAGTGGTACTACAAAAGATACTGTTAAATAAGACTCAATTTTAACACCCAGGATATGTGTTAAATTAAATCGCTCATGAGTCCATAGGTTTTTGGGCCAGGTATGGACCGAGGCATTTAAAAAACAATTAAGAGCTGTAGACTTTGTGCTTTTGCAGCTAACGCGCCACCAATAATAACAGCATTATGCCCGAAAGGGGACATGCCATGGCGTAGACAACATCTTTGTCCTACTGCACCGCTAAATGGTGCATATTATTTAATTATGGGGAACGTTAAACAAAGTGGTCACAAATTCTGAAATTCTAAAAAGCCAACATCTGCAATAGTAAAACATTTTTTGCATGCACTGTTTGCCAGCTTTTGATTACCTGATGAAATCGTCACAGATAATGGGACCCAATTCACCCCATGAGCGTATACAATGTTTTGCAAAACGTTGGGGTAAAAAAATATTACTACATCTGTTTACCATCCGAGAAGTAATGGGCAGGAAGAAAGGTTTGTAGGTACCTTCAAAAGGGATTTAAGAAACGCTAGAGGTCAAGATAACGATGGGTTGAAGATCCAACAATTATTAAGGGTTTACAAGATCACACCGAACAGAAACAGTGCGGCAAACATGTTACCGGCGAATATGATGTTCGCAAGACAAAATGAAACCATTGTTGACAAATTGTTGCCAGTAAAGAAAAAAAAAACATTTTAAAAACACAGATGTTAAAACCAGACATTGTAATGTTAATGAAAAAGTATTTTTAAGAATTAAAGAAAGGGGCAACTGTTATGACAAATACGGTATTGTCACCAGGACATCGGACGCCTGATATACATGGTTCCGGGTCCGAACTTGGGAAACACGCATCATGTGAATCAGTTGACACGGAGATACGTGAAAAAACAAACCTCACGTGAGGAGCCCATGTAGGTGTATTACTATGTTTTTGATGTACCTATTCCTAAAAACCTTACTGCTACTGAAGTAAGACGTTCAACGAAAAGTAGGAGAAATTCAACAGAACGTCTAGAGATTGACCCAAAGAGGAAAAAAAATATATATTTCCAAGAAGAAATGCATCTTAAGAGAGAGGTGTTTTTGACTGATCCGGATTCACCCATAGGGACAGTGGATTCGTCAGGTCACTATGAAGTCGAAACCTTTTCCCTTACTAAGGGGAACTGCTTAGCGAATCGCGTAGCACGTCTGCCTACAGTCAGTAATGGCGACCAAATTATTGTAATACAGTATATTTAATACAATTTCTATTCTTTTCGATTCCTGGCTTGGGTGTCTTATTTACTTATTGTAATTCTTACGATATAACCATTTACTTATCAAATAATATATTCATGTTTTATATTGACACCTCTATCACGTGTTTGACATGTTTTTGTTACTAAATCCACGTATGCTACGACATTTATAGTTAAGTACACCATTGATGTGGATACGTCACATATGATAGACATTATACTACTACAACTATTACTAACAGTAATTTTTATTATCAATACTAGCTTATACCGGCTCCTTTGCACGCTTTTTGTAAAATATCTTGGTAAGTAAATGTCCATCTTTACTTTGGTTTTTCAAAATTATTTATGATACTAAAAAATAAGTGTAAAATTTCATCGAAAATACGTTTCTAAGTATTTCAATGAGAGATTAATAAACTATGATGAATGTGTTTACGTATTGTGATCAAGCGAACGGTCAAATACGTGTAATCTTTCATTTTTGAAAGGTTAACAAATTAAACCAAATTGAATAATTTTAGTTTTTGTTTTCAGAAAACAGCTTGAATTATGATCTAACCTGAAATGTAAACCAACGATTTCATATGTCGAAAGATTAAATACTAAAAATCGGCAATAACTTTCCGGACAACATAATTATTGTGTGGTAACATATAAACTATTATAATACTATCACTTTTTAACAGAATATAAGTTAACATATATTCGATCTAACACTATTGGTTAGAATTGCAACAACTTTGTTATGAAGTTGCCGCCGTATGCTGACCACCATAAAATAGATTAAATTAATATTAATTTCTATATAAAGCCAAAATCAACTTCGCCGAAGCTAGAATACAATCTGACACTTCTCTGATATGTGGCGATAATGCTAGATAAGTAGGACGTTGTGGAGAATGTGTTTCGTAACGGGACGTTCAAATTTCTTTTCAATAAATCCTATTAGATGTCTTCATGAAAGATCCATCGAGACTAGACGTTTTAGAAAGGAAATATATCTTGTATTAATATTTTTTAATATATAGGTTCATTTCTTACGTATTAAGTATAAGTATGAAATAAATGTATAACGGGTGCATAATAATTAAGAGTAAACATTTCGATACGATGAACACTTTCTCTAATTACGTTGAGAATAACATCTCGTCAACGAAATTCAACAAAAAATCAATGACAATCGATTGGACTGAATATCAATTGTTATTATTTTTATCATACGAGAACTGAGGTAATCAATATGTTTCCATACGGCTTTTGCATATGTATTTGGTGAGAGGAGTAACAAATGTCACGAGAAATATATGAAAAAAGAGAAAATGGTATATTAGCCGGAAAGTCTTATAATCAGAGTAGAGGTTTTATTGAGTCTAAATTAAAAACAGGAACACGTTAACGATGTTGTTAGTAATTTGTAACGGGTGGGAATACTGTACATGACAATTTACGTAAGTATTTATACAATTTTCAAAAGTGTAATATATATTCTATGAGTTAGTAATGAATGTACCTTTAAAATAATAAGTGATATTAAAACTTGAGTACTTTAGGATATATTATTTCTTAGGAATATTACTATACTAAATAATTTATGTATGTCAATTATAAAACCCCAGAATACAACATGTATTGAAATTCAAGAAACAATTAAAATTGTAAATATAAGTGTTGTTAATGCCTCTACTTTAGGTCTTAATTAATAATATTGATAACATGTGCGCTTCAAGTGTAGATATACGTGTAGTTGTTGTTGTTGTTGTTATTGTAGTTAATAATAATGATAATAATGATAATAATAATAATACTAATGATAATAATAAAAAGGATGGGTGTAAAACTGAGAGAAAGAAGAAGCAACCAGACCTCGACTGGATATGATGCGGATGGATAGAACTGTGACCTAACAGAGGCGTATTGTTACTCAATAACTGAGATGACCGATTGGTTCTTGCTAATAAAACATCAGAAGAAAAATCCTGTTTTGATAAACAAAAATATTGTAGACGAGAATCACTGCACAGCTCTCAATTTACAATGATCCCCTAAACGTTCCCCTAATTCTGAGTGGGCCGTATGTGTACAGTGACAGCTTGCTTTGTTTAGGGTGAACTATGTTTACAAGTAAGAGTTGAAACAGTTATCGAAAAAGGCGAAGAGAGCGTTGAAAGATAAGGGGAAAGTAGTAGTCATTCAGACAGAATCGAATACAGTTTGTTATTCAGTAATAATGAGTTGTTAAAAACTAATTCTGAGTAAAAATTAAACTTATATAATTCTATTTCCTTAGATAGTGCAAATAATATGCATGTGAGTGCACACACATACACACACACCCATATATATATATATATATATATATATATATATATATATATATATATATATATATGTATATATAAGAGTTGTGGATCCGTTTAGGGGTACCAACAATGAAATAAAAGAACAACAGATTTAGAGATAATAATAATGAATTGCATTGAACAGAGAAATTATACACAAGTCAGTGTTGGCAGTGCTAGTGCCTAAAGGTGCCTCCCAATGTTCTCCCGGCAAAACCGATATTTATGGTAGTCGGTTGCTACCATTTAGTTATTATTAAAGGGTAGGTAGGTCACCCACAACAATAAGTTAAAATATATTGACAAAATGAACAGAAAACCGACATTTATTCTAAATAGCTAATAAAGCATTGGCAAACATTAATAAACGATTAATCCGCGTTAGAATTAGTTTACATCTTTTCAAGACTGCATGTCGTATTGCAGTCTTGAAAAGATGTATACTTATTGTAGCACGGATTAATTAGCGTTAATAGTAACAATGGTTATTTATATATATATATATATATATATATATATATATATATATATATATATATATATATATATATATATATATATGGGGTAAGGTACACGATAATTCATGAAACTGAAATGCCGGGGTGGACAAAATGTGTGAAAAATGACAAACGGAAAAAAGGTTAAAGTGCAAGAGAAAAACAAAAACAAGAGATTTGACCGATTTCGTTTGTGTTGGTGAACGTCTTTAGAAAAAGTGAAGATTTGGAAATAATTTTATTTTGAAGGCACACACATGGGATGAGGAAAGGATGATCCGATTGGACCATATGGAAAGACTTTAAGTGACGTTGAAATATGAAAAGTGGGTGACACATTCTTCTTTGTTTCTCATTCTTCTTTTTAGGTTCTTATGTATTTTTTTTTCTTTTTCATTTTCACACCTGAGCTAGTATGGGGAGGCGGTGGGGGGGTAAGAGGCGATAATAGGGAAGAAGACAGAGGAACTGGCCAGGATAAACAACAAATAGGAGTGTGTATGAAATTGATACACTGAAAGTGAAAAACCAAAGATTAATCTGAATGAATCAGAGATAGGTCTGCTAATTTGTCACACATTATGTTTTAAAGAGCAATAACAATCTTATATATATATATATATATATATATATATATATATATATATATATATATATATATACATTATATCTATATGAATATTTACATATATGAAAATGATTCAGACAGAGATCGAATTTCAATTATTAAAGACAAGCTCGATACTGAGAATTAATTAATATATATATAGTTATGAGGTTGAAAAAGACCAGATATACATCCGGATTGTACACATTATAAGTTATTTCGACCTTTACTTGATCTCCTCGGATGTGTTTCCAACCACAATTCCTAGAACGGACATAGAGCTTTCTGATTCCACTTCCTATCGAAAATAATCGAACCTGAAAATATATATATATATATATAAATCATCAGGTTTACATTTTTTTACATCCGTATAGTAAACAACACGTCGAGGTAGTTTACTGTTCTATATTAACTTATATGACGAATGTTTGTGAATATAAAGTGTAGTTCAACATAAAATACCGAAGATAGATGTATATGCTCTACAAGATACACATCATAAGGCACGCGTACCTGCATGACCACGCCCGTGTGTTTTATGCTAAACGGACTTTACCACATACAAACTATATGAATGTGTAAGGAGGAAAGATAGAAAAGTTTTATTGCGTTTTTCCGAAGTATTCTATACAAGAAATGAAATGTACACCCTCTTTGATCGAGCATAAAAGTGTCGACTTTTATTAGAACCGAATGGGAAAAGACACTTTGGAAGACTGTCAATATTTCAAAGACATTATATTAAGTGCTTGTTCAGTGGTTTTACCCATTATGTTAAATCGAAATTCTCTTTACGATTTGCATCTTAGAACTCATATTCGCCTGATCCTTTGATTGACAGGGAACCTCACATCTTCTCCCGACCGTTCTTAGAATTGCATTAACCGCCTTTGATGAATATTGATCATTTGTGTCACTTTTAATACCTTGTTATATTATTAAGCTATTGATTTATACTTTACTCAATTCAAATCCTTTTCTGAGTAGGAATCTTTTACAATCAATAGTTGTAATTTCTTAAAAGTGTAATATCTATCTGTATACTACTTTCTACAGAACTTTGACAGCTTATATTTCAGTTTCAACTATCATTACATTTGCCACGTGTATTTATTTTTTGTCGTGCGAGTGTGTGGAAGGGTGTGGAAGTGTATCTGTACTTTCGACGAATGTGTATTAACCTGTGTGCTAACTCTGTTTAATGTAAACTAGGACTAGAATATAATATAACCATCAGCACATACATATCTGATGAACATATACACACTATTTCAATGATACATGAAACATATCCGGGTAAAGTGAGACGATACACTTTCTAAGTGAACAAGCAAAATAAAATAAAAAATACATATAGTATGATTAAAATAGTGTTATATGATATAATATTGTACTTAAAAAAAAGCACATTTAAAAAGCTGCGCGTGCGTGGCCCCCCTCTTTATGTGACTCGATGTGGCGATTGTAAAATGCAATACATTTGGGCAATTTGGGGCATTTTGATCCCCCTTTGACTACCTGGGGGACCGAACCAGAATTGTTCTGATGTCAAGGATGCTCATATCTAGAACAATTGCCTCTACATTTTGACCAAGTTGCAGAAAAATTAAATGGATGGATCAAACGTTATGGGAGAAAAGGGTAATTTTTGCCATTTGGGGGGGGGGGGGCTTTAAACCCCCTGGAGGCGCGAATCAGATTTTTTCCAAAATCAGCTATACTTATTTTCTATTAGTAACAATTGCCTCAACATTTTAGCCAAGTTTCAGAGAAATTAAATGAAAAGTTATGGGGCAAAAAATGTCATTTTTTATAATTTCTGGGGCCTTTTGACCCCCTGGGGAGCTAACCAGATTTTTTTCAAAAATCGGAGAATGTCACTTTTTAACCTGACCAAAGTTATAACTTCATGCAAAATATCAGAGAAATTCAATGGATTGTTGCGGAGAAAAATCCGGACGGACGGACAGACGGACATGCCCCAAAACATAAGTCCCCCGATTTTATAAATCGTGGGACCAATTAAATATACACATCCAGTGATTATATACAACCATAATTTGTTAGAAATAATATGATAAATAATAATATGGGGAGTGTTAATGTAAAGAATAATAGTAAATATAGGTGAAAAACAATAATAATAACATAAATAAGAATACGAATAGTAATATAATGTCGATAATAATGAATGAAATATAATAAGAAAAAAACAATGTGGTTTGAGACTCATATAGTGTACATATTAAGACGAGTATACATAATGAAGTTTTTATAATAATTCATAATTTCATTTTAAAGACTTACATCATTGCGAAAAATGCTAAATACAAATTAAATAAAAGTATCCTATGAAACTATAAGAAATGTGAAAAGTAATATAATGTTATCGAACACATTTCAATTCAATAAATTAAATGTTGGTATAAATGTCTCTCAAGATGGAGATAAATAGTTTAAAAATGTAACTGTGAGAAAAATGTAAGCTGCATAGTAATGCTAAATGCTTTACATGAGGTATAGTATAAATAAGTAATGTTATTGAAAAAAAGAACTAATCTGTGTGTATATATATATATATATATATATATATATACGATCGACAGTTTGACCATTTAAATACAGATATTATGACTACATAGCATTTATTAAAACTCCGTGAAGTAGGTATTGATTAATCATCAACGGCGCTAATTGCACATATTACTGATATAAATCCTAATATAGCATATATTAACACAACTGTAGAGTAGGTATTGGCAGTGGCGCTTGATATATCCAAGGCCTTTGACAAGGTATGGCATAAAGGGCTTCTCCTGAAAATACGCTCATACGGTATTACTGGGCAATTACTTAATATAATCAGATCCTTCATAGACAAAAGAAAAATCAAGGTTGTCCTTGATGGCGGTTCATCTAAGAAACATGACATGAATGCTGGTGTACCCAAGGGATCTATCCTTGGACCTCTGTTGTTCCTGATCTATATAAACGATCTCCCCGATGACACAGTGTCTGAGATTGGTTTATTTGCTGACGACACCACGCTTTACTCTCGCCGTGTTGGCAAAATCGACACAATCATATCCGAGGCATTGACTGAATCCTTAGAAAATGCCCTCCTGGCTGTAGTGGATTGGGGTCACAAATGCTTGGTAACTTTTAATGCCGCTAAGACAAAGCTCCTTTCCTTCAATAACTACAAAGAACCTCTCCAACCACGTATTGTCATGGCAAATAACATCCTAACTGAGAGTTCATCATTCAAACTCCTCGGCCTAACTTTCACAGGTAACATGAATTGGAACAAATACATCGAAGACATTGCCAAGGCTGCCGCAAAGAAGGTTGGCTCCCTTTACCGTGCTAGTAAACTCCTCTCACCTGACATAATCCTGTATCTCTACAAAGCCACCATCCGACCATGCATGGAGTATTGTTGTCACATCTGGGCTGGTGCATCATCTACCAGTCTCTCCCTCCTTGACAAGGTCCAAAAAATAATCGCCAACCTAATAGGTCCCTCACTGTCAACCAAGCTGCAGTCCCTGTCCGATCGCCGCAATGTAGCATCCTTATGTTTCTTTTACAAATACTTCAATGGATTATGCTCCGATGAACTGGCTACTCTGGTGCCCCCTCGACGTAAATTCACTAGACTAACTCGACAATCAACTAAATCTCATTCATTCACTGTGGAGGTCCCCAGATGTCGGAGAGCCTTCTACTCAAATAGCTTCTTTCCTCGTGTTGCTGGCCTCTTGAACTCCATCCCTGCCCCCTGTTTCCCCGACAGTACAGACATGCAGAAGTTTAAAACTAATGTAAACAGACATCTCGCTTCACAGATCCCAATCTAGGTTGACTGCCCCCTACCTTCTCCGCACTTCTTTTTTCTCAGTAGCCAATTACGTCTACAGTGGCGTCCTGCCTTGTTTGGGGTGAGCTATGTTAAAAATAAAACTGCGCCAACTGCGCCAACTGCGCCAACTGCTTAAAGTTCTGAGAAAAGTCTAATGTAATAAAATAAATGAATACTATACAAGCTGACTAATTCTGGGAAAACACATAATTACGACTCAGTACAAATTCTAAGACACCTACATTCTCCACACAAATATTTCCTACTTGTGTTAATATCCTAACAATCAACCGCTCACCCTTTACATACACACTTTTTAACATATTACAGTTATAAAGGTATATTTGTAAATATGAATTCATTCGAAGTTTAAAAGAAATGAATTATGTAAATTGCAAAACGTGTCTGGTGTCTGAGCGACTTTTTGTAACAGTATATAAGGAAGCTGAAGGAGTATTATATTAAGTAAGATTCTTAACACGTTGTGTGTCGAATCGTAGTCTCGTCTTGAAATTTCTTTATACGTTATTTAATGTCATTTAATGTTATGTAATCTAAATTAAGTAACGTAATTCTAAAGTATACTAAGATTATGAACGCTGACTCGAAAAAAGTGAAGTAACTAACCCTAACCCGCACCCCCTCTCTTACGTTTACACAATCTAGTAATATTTTCGATATCCCGATAATGTTTCATTTTCATTAAAGTAACAACCACAACCTCCATTCACAAGATCATAATCATTAATACAATTTGCAATGATTTTCCTGACACTTCTCTCAACGGATAAAGTGAGAATAAATAAACAGTTTTATGTGGCAGTCTTCCCTTGGTTGAAGGTTCAATTCTCAGTACAGGCGATACAAAAGATACAATTAAATATTACTTAAGACTCCTTACCGGCCATGACTAGGAAAACGAGAGCAATCTACTCCAGTTGAAATAAAGGGTTCGAAATTCCGTACATATTACAAAGTTCGACGAAAAGATTCCCGAGATTTACAGGACACTCCTGAGGTTGATCGAGGGTTACATCGGTAAAAACGCTGTGAGAATAACTCCAAAATGAAAACAGTAGCTCGAATCAAACAACTAATACACATTATACACTATCGTCGAAAAAATTACGAAACAGTTTGAATTAAAGGTAGTCAAAATGATCGCTATACAAAATCTAAATAACAAAAAATATTTTGAATAGTTTAATTATAATTTGTTGAACGAAAGTAAACATAAATGAACATTATAACAATAAAAATATGTTTTCTTACAATTTTGATGATACATCATAATCCAGAGGTAAGCTACGTTGAGCCTGGTTATGACTAAAATAGGTGACCATTTCTGGAATACCAACTGTTTGTGATCTCCGGTTATCTCGCTATTGTTTGCAGTCGTCCAAGACTACTCCTTGCCACTGGTATCAGGTAATGTCGATTCACGAGAGTGTGGTTGGTTATTATGTAACCATTGCTTCACAATTAGACGTGCACCCACACTTACAGGGTGTGTCCATTGTCCTTCAAGACTGAACGAAAACCATGATGACAATGTTACTCAATATTTTGGTGAATAAATCTCGACGAATGTTTCATGATTAGCGCCACGGAGTCTTATTGAATTAATGCCAATAAATATTACCCCGGAAAAGTCGTTTGGCCTCTAAATATAATTTGAACAATCTTCAATCATTTACAAAAATCATTCTAATATTAGCTTCATTTAGAATCTTAGGAAATAATCTTGACCCTAAACTCTAGATCTGTAACCTCAGTATTCAGACATATGTTGATTTCTTCGAAGTATTTTCGCGTCTGGTTACTTTCTCTCGTTGGAGAATCCAAGGATTCATCTGGATTATAAGAGACGCCTCGTTGATCTTATATATACCGTTGTGAACTATACCATCGAGTATGAATAGTTAAATTCTTACATATGTTTAATTACGTATTAACGTATTTGGGAAATATATGAACACACACTGTTTCCCAAAGCTATGTATAAAGTAGTTACTGCTGTTCAATTTATCAATCATTTCATATTAGTTTTTTTCGACACGAAATCACTAAAAAGCAAATGATAAACCGTAAACTGAGAAAGTAGACCAAGCCATTTTTTGATGTTGTAATATACAAAATAAATGTATTTTAAGCTAAAATCTATTGATATTTAAAACGAAATAACTGCATTCTACTCCCAATTTAACATTTTTTTAAAAAATACTTGAAGCTATCTTTGCTAAAAAAAGCAACCTACACTTACTAACATTACGTAAGATACTAGTAAAACGTAATACTATTCATCATGTGACGGTAATTCTGACGTTCATGAATTTTAATTGTTAACATCTCTTTTGTAACTGCACTGGTTCGTTTTTTTTTGCGCGCGTTTTGGCTCCTTTTTTTAATTCTCCTCTTTTCTCCAGATCTATTTTTCATTTGTTTTTGTCAACTAAAATGGATACGTATGAGACATATATTTTCATCTTTTTTTACAGAAAAAAGATCATTAGAAAAATTAAAAAATTAAAAAAAAATGTATAATCATGCAAATATTCAGTAATATTTAACAATGTTTAATATATAATTTCTAAAGTAACACGGTTTGGATCATGGCATTTTTTGATTGAACTGAAAAATGAGACAAAACTATTTGATGGTAGTTACTGTACAAAATGTATGTATTCTGTACCCAAAGTTAGTAATAGTTAACTTCTAAATCAACACAGTTTTAGTCATAGCATATTCTGATTTAACAAACAAAGCTGGACAAATCATGTTTGATGTTTTGATATGGTACACACATTCTACAAAATATTATAAGCCCGCATGTAATGATATTTTTCTTCTAAATCCACATAGTTTTGATCATAACATATTTCGATTGCTGAGGTCCGAAAATAATAAGATACAATAGTGGGCATTATTAAGTGTATGCTCGATCGGTATAATATCTACAATGATCTAGTTTCTACACTAAAAACTTAATTTAAAGTAAACACGTGTTATATTTGCAAAGTTTCGCTATCACGTAATTATGCAACCCCCTAAAAATACGCTATAAACCACGCTTACCAAATATAGCTATTTATGTAGATAATATAAGAAAGATTCAATTAAAGTTCAAATATTCTAAACCTAATAATTACAGTTATAATGCCAAACCGTTTCGAGTAGACTTGTAGTAGGTTGGGGAAATTTAATTCAGTAAAGTAATAAATAATTGCTTGAAAAACAATTGGAAGGAAAACTAACAAAGCCAAAAATAGAAGATAGAAGCCTATAAGTTGGAAATAAGCGGAGGAAGATAAATGAAGACGCATTCATTAATAATGGTCACGTGGTATGAGGTTAGGGTTGATGAAGTGGAAAATAAGATCGTAAATCAAGAGATAGAGAGAGGGAAAGATTAGAGAGGGCATCAGCCACTTCTTCCACAATGTTCTTCATCTCTAGCTTTGTCCTCTTTCTCTCTTCCTCTCACCCGCTCTATCTTCGCCTCTCTCCGATTATCTCTCTGTCTCTTTCCAACGGGCTTTAGTTACCAAGTACGGGACACACAGCCATGTAATGAGGTAGTTTACGAGGCCCTTAGAACGGTTTATGGAATCGGGAAACACCGGCGCGTCGACAATATTCTATCAATAAGTCACACTTGTGAGACCATAAACCCTGCGTTTCTAACCGAGTCCGGACTTTCGGCTGACAAATAGATGCCACGTAAGAAATGCATCTGAAAAGTCATATGGAAACGGTCGAGGATTTTACGGGCCAGGAAACCGGTAGCCGACGCAGGGAAACGGGGTGGGATAAGTGGTAGCAGCATACGTGGGTGTGGTCAGATAGAGGATGCCGGTAGGTTGGATTCGATTATAATGAAATCTCGTGGGTCGGGGAGTAAGGTCAGATGTCAAAGCTCACAAAGGAAAAGAAAGAAAGGGAAAGAAATTGAAGGTAAAATAGACGATTTAAAGTTGAGTTCTAGAAAGATGGGAAAGAAAATAGGATAAATAAATAATTCGGATGAACGTAATAAGAATAGATCAGATACACCCCCATATATAAATATATATATATATATATATATATATATATATATAATAGAAATTGGTAGTTTGCTGGAAGCAACTTTTATTATATATATATATATATATATATATATATATATATATATATATACTTGTGACTCGCCGGTCCACGAATTGAGCTCGGGTGTTATAGATTTAATCAAAAAGGTGAGTTTACAAAAAAACAGTAAACAATAAAAAGAAATCAAAATCAAAATCAACCTTTAGTTCTCACTAGTCGTCTACCCTCCCCTCTCAAACGACAGGTTAAATACTATTAATGCTCTGCGATTATATAACATTGTGTTGATCATGGACACTCCCAGTTCTTTTCCTTTTTTTCCTTTTGGGGTTACACAAACTAGAATCGATTAATACTGTAAGAAATAGGAGTGAGGCTCAAACTACATGTGGTAAAAGAGAATACATGTACAAGAAATACATTTAGAAAGAGACGGCCGACTTGCTGATTAAATTAAAAAATACAAATAACTTATAATTCAAATATATTTTGTTGAAATATACTTGAATCCTAAATCCGGGGAATATTTTAACATGTAGTTTGCGTGATTAGGATGTGTAGAAGAATAGTTTTAGGTAAACAACAGTTGATTTACTCCGTTTTAATATATATATATATATATATATATATATATATATATATATATATATATATATATATAAATGTCATGTTCGTACGTACGTTAACACCTTTCACACATATTTCAATTTTTAAATAATACGCTAAGGATATTTATGTTTTATCGTGCGTTACCACCTTTCCCACACATTTTACATCTATCTTACTATACGTTAAGGCATTTCATGTTCGTACGTACGTTAGCACCTTTCACGTATATTTAATATATATATATAATAACACGCAAAGACATTTCATTTACGTACGTCTGTTATCACCTTTCTCACAATTTACTATCCATATAATATAATAATAGAAAGGCTGCATGTAGTAAAGTCTAATGTACTAGGTGTGCTCAATCATTACCTCGCTTCTCCTGATATGTCAACTCATAATATAATGTGCACTTCACTGTGTGTATGTGTTTTACTGTCTCTCTTTAGAAACGAATATCTTAACTTCTTTTAACAATGGAAATCTTCCATTAATACTAACTAATGGATTCACAACAAATAAAGAATGAGCCATAACCGGATATGTAACACTTAAACTTGAAATCTTCAATCTGTAAGTGGATTATTATGCAAAATAAATTGAGGAATATAATGGAAGTATTGTCGAATCTCCAAATGGACCTCTTAATATGCTAGTGGGTCGAGTTTTTCAGTCATATTTCATCAACTTTCAATGTAATCATGTAACAATTTAAAATATGCTGAGTCATTAATTCCAGAACATTTTTTAAAATTTTATTTAACGTTTCGTGAAATAAGTTCTCGTCGAATGGAGGCAGGTAAGTAACTCGGAAAGTGTCGTTTAAGTGTGAATAATATGAAATATAAAATCGCCTTAATAGAAAAACTAGTCCACCGTGCACACACAATATCTTTATCGAAAAAATTTTTTTTACAAATAACTAACCAACATAAAATGTGAATAACAATTTCCTCAATCTCCCTATATCAAAAGTATCAGACAAAAACACAATACAAACAACACTTGTTTCCTAGACTACAAAAACAATGCGCTCGTACTACAAACTCGACCAAAAGCTATAACTTCCATAAAACATATACAGTAAACCGACTAAAAACATCAAAAACTTAAATTAACAATTTACTGCAAATAATTTTAAACCTCTAACTTAATAATCAAAATCATTAACACCGCAAAATCCCCCCTAAACCAGATAACGTACTATATTCGTTCCAATGCATATTCCAGGAATGTTTTCCATATACCCAATCAGACAAATACAGCACCTATATTGATCACACGACTACAACCCTCTTCCGACGTCTTACGTACTACCTGGACGAAAAAAAAACTATAACAACTCTGACAAAACAACGATCAACGATAAGACGCAACCTCCAGATGACGATCGAGATGTCGAACGTACTCGAGAGATAGCCGATAAACAAACACTCGGAGCAACAGGATTTTAATTTACACCCGAAAACAGAAAAATAGCTCGCCACGTCCAGAAATTGACTAGAACAAATATAAAAAAGAGAAAGTTCCATAGTCTTTAACGAAGCCTGAGTTAATAATGATGTGCTGCCTTAATACACACACCTGAATATATATATATATATATATATATATATATATATATATAGTGAATGCTTTTATTCAAACATGTACAAGGTCTGCTACACTGGCATGTCAATGTTATCGATCTACAGCTCTCAATAGCTGAGGTCTCATCAGGCAGAGAATGTTTTATTATGATCCAACCTTGAATAAAAGAATTCACAATACAGCTCTATATTTTATTGAGCACTCTTTTATAAGCCCGGTTTGATTCCCTTTGGATGTCTACCCTGTGGATTGTTTCCCTACCTGGATTACTATATATATATATATATATATATATATATATATATAGTCATCTACATACATACTGTTTCGCTGTAACATAGCCATTCAGTGGCTCAAGTCGGTATTGAAACTAAACAGCCGGACTGACGGTCGGCTCCTCTCCCCTGCACTATAATACGATACTGGCTGAATGCAAGTGATATCTACAAT
>OY744524.1:23362344-23407344 GCA_963556195.1 Sepiola atlantica | reverse complement strand
ATGCGAGATTGTCAGACATTTCAGATGCAACCCTCTTCTTGACACGAAGGCCATAACAATCGGAATCGAATTCGACCAATAAGACGAGCGAAGCAATAGAGTATCGATCTTTTTAGGATAACTTCAACCGCGATAGATATAGAGATCGTAGTTGCGAGATGAGTTCTTCTTAAACCTGTAGAATTTAATAGTTCACGTAGATAATTACATTTTATTCGGCTCATAACATTATCAAGTCCAGATGTTTAACCTTGGTGCACAAATATTCTTTCCGATGCCAAATTTATTGTCAGTCAGGTAAGGAAATATATAGAAATAAAATATAATTGATATGTATTTTAAAGACTTATATTTATTTACTCCTCGCGGAGTTAGGCACAAGGCCAGTTTTATCTTACTCCCACAAGTAAGATGTGACCCAAGATCGGGTCGAGCAAGTGGGCTTAAAAGCCAGCGCTCGAGAGGTGAGCACTCTGGCCATTTAAAAATTGCCTGGGCAGCCCCGTCGGCATTCCCCGGTAGGGGCGCCTCAGACAGTAAGCAATAAACTTACTCCTCCCCAAAGAGGGGAGGCGAAGCCTGGGAGGGTGGACCTCCTAGAACTGTACAGGACAGGCGTTCAGTATCCATCGGAACAGATACTACACTTTGATCTTAGCCAAAAGGCCGAGACCGATATTTATTTATCTCAAAATATATACAAATGATACATCCAAGATGTGGCACAAGGCCAAAAAGGGGTATGGAGGGGAAAGTGGGGGTCGGGGGTCGTCCACATTGTCTAATACCCTAGAAACTAGTTTCAGTTACCACAAAACCACATTCACTCTATGGACTTAAGCTACTTAAAATATCCCCAGGTGTTTGAAATGAATTTTATTTACAAAAAGTATATACATGTGTGATGATGGGAGTGGGAGAACAAAAACTAAGCCTTAAATAATCCCCCAAAAATAAATAAAAGTAAAAGGGATAGTAAAAATAAAGAACAAAATAAAATGCTAATTATGGTAAGTTAGTAGGACCCCCCATCCTATCTAAGGTATGAACTGCTCGCTGTCTTCCGGTATAAACCGAAAGCAAGAAAGTCAGTTCCTAGGTGGGAGTGGGCATTCTATAGGGGCAAAGGAAATGGTGGGATGGGTTTTGTCGGGATGAGCGGTGTCCTCCAGGATAAGTACAATTAGGGCAGGTCAGGGACACAAAATAAATTTGGGAGCGGGCATCCTGGGGGAGTTCTGACACCTAAAATAAAGCTGGGGACATGGATCACATTTATACTACTAGCTAAAAGGGGCTGATCCAAAAGAATTGGATTGTCAAAAATTGTTCAATTATAAAGAGACCTAAGGTCGGCGCGTGCCATGCCTAGGCAGGGAACACGAACTCAAACTTATTCCGCGAGAACACGCATAAACTAGCGGTGTGTATCCACCTACTTTTAAAAAGTGAGGTAGGCAACCTCCTTCTATCAGATTTGATTTTGATTTTAAGCTGATGCTTAAAATACAAAATCAAATGATGATGAGAAGTCGGCGCCCCCCCACGCCCTATTTCTAAGCGTGAAGTGTACACGACGAGTCTAGCTACGGCTAAAATCGCGAGCAAAACCATACGTTTCTCCCTGGGCCACAAGGGGTCCATGTTGAAGACAACGGATGCTAAATCAAGGCACGTCACCCGGTCGGGGGTGATGCGAGCCGTCACCTCGTTGACATACGTCCAATATTCACGAAGTTTGGAGCAGGTGAAAAAGGCGTGCTCAGCCGTTTCGATTTCATCTTCCTCACAACGTGGGCAAAAGGGGTCCATAACCAGACCAATATTGAATCGTATGCCATTGAGGGGTACCACGTTTCGAACCAATCGCCAGGTCAGAGAGAACTCAGTGTTGTTGAGATGGCTCCGACCTGGCGCCCAATTCCACTGGGAGCGAGTATCCTCCTCCGACAATCCAAGTCGCTCCCCAAGAGGATCCGAAGCGGTCCCCACCACTAATTCCCGATATAGTGTTTTCCTAGACCGGGCGAGGTCACTGGACCCCGGCAGCACTCTGAGCGCAGCTCGGCATTCGTTGAGGAACTGCGATTGACCCCTTGGCTTACGCCGGCATTCGGCCAAGTGGTCGGGGATGAGGTTGGGAAAAGCATTCTCAACCGCAGGGCCCCACGCAGACTCCTCTGTCAAGGTTCGGCTCAGGAATGTTAACCGCTCAGCATTCAAGTGGCTCGCCAAGTCGGGCATTCCCAAACCTCCCACATCAGGACGTTGAGTACAGACCTGTCTACGGACTAGCGGCTTCGCCCTCGCCCACAAAAGTGAGAAAAGGAGACGCGTTAAAGCCGCTCGGCGGTCCGCAGGCAGGGGTAGTACAGCCAATCGGTAAAGGATGAGCGGAAAGACGTACGTGGCGCACGCCTCAGCTCGACCTTTAAGGGAAAGCCCCCTTTGAAGCCAAATCCTTACAGACGCTTCAACCTTAGACTGTACTTCCGACCAATTCTTATCAAGCTGGAGACCCGGTCCGAACCATACGCCGAGGATCCGAACCGGGCCATCTGTCCAGTTGAAAAGGCCCGGGAGCGCAGCCGCGCCACTCCAGGCAGCCAACCTTAGGCCATTGGATTTGCTAAGGTTGACCACGGCCCCTGTGACTTTTTCGTACCTTTTGAGTGCCCTAATCACCGCAATAATGTCTCGAAAGCACGACACAAACACGGTGACATCATCGGCATACGCGGAAACCCTGGCTCGCGCGCCGCCAGGAAGAGCGATACCGCGTAGGGCCAGTCCAGGCTCCCCAATCCTAAGCCTGCGGAGAAAAGGCTCCAAGGCAAGGACGTAAAGCAGGGGAGACAGCGGACACCCCTGACGTACCGACCGAGAGACGGCAAAAGACTCCGATCGCATCCCATTCACTTGCACCACTGCCGTCGGCCCGCGATACAAAATGGAGATCCATTTGCGGAAGTCCGGTGTAAAACCGGCGGCCTCTAAAACAGATCCCAGGAACCGATGGTCGACCCTGTCAAAAGCTTTGGACTGATCTAAATTGATCAGCGCGGCTTCAGTGTCGTCTTCTAATCCCTCTATGATCGTGCGCATCAGATGCAAGTTGTTTTGAATCGATCTCCCCTTCACAGCATAATTCTGATCAGGTTCGACCAACTCACCGATAACAACCTGCAACCGATTTGCAAGAACTTTGGCCAAAATCTTTAAATCTGCATTTAGCAGAGTTATGGGCCTATAATCGTCTAGATCCCCACCATCTGTGCCCTTTTTCTGAAGCAATGTGATCACTCCCTTGGTGACTTGACCGGGGACAGAGCCCTGTTCAAACCAGTGATTGAACACATTGACCAGAATAGGTACGAAGATGTGCGACAGCCTCAAGAACAATTCATAAGGCAAACCATCCAGTCCCGGAGATTTGTCGTAGCCGACCTGCTTCAGTGCAGCCAAGACCTCACACTCTGTAACGCGCCCATCACAACTAGCCGCTCGGGCCGCCTCCAGGCGGGGCGAGCCAGCTAAATAGCTGCCAAACTCCTCGACGCGGAGTCCGGGCAGTTGGGTGAACCGCTCCATGAAATGTTCACGAAATCCCCGGCAAATCTCCCGAGTCGACACAAGGGTGTGTCCTTCCGGGTGTCTGACTTGACGAATGAGACCGACCGAGTTGCGACGAAGTGGAGTTCTACGCTCTGCCGCGTCAACATTCACGGCTTCGTTGGACACTCTATTTAGTCTAGATCTAACTACCTGACCCTCATACCGCACGTTAGCCGCACGTTTCAGGTCCCCCTTAGCTAGTTCTATGCCTAGGGAATCCCCCCCAGCCACCGCCCGGGCCAGCTTATTTTCTAAGCGCTTTTCTGCTTCAGCCTTATTTAAGGCGAGGCGCTGGCTATATTGCACAGAAAAGCGCCTAATGCCAACTTTGGCGTTAACCCACCACCTACTCCCGGTTACCGCCCCCACTAATCCCTTTTGAATGATAAGAGATAGCTGTTCCCGGAAGTCACGTATCTCCAGTAAGGAGGTATTTAACTTCCAGTAGCCAGCTACCTTGTGTGTCTTAGGGCCTAAATCCAGACTGGCCACAAGTAACTTGTGGTCAGACTGTCCTAACCAGTGGAACGTGGGACAAGAGATATAATCTACGTTGCCTCTTCTAACTAACAATCGATCCAAGTAAGTACTTGGAAGGAAAGTGCCGCTAGCAAGCCACGTCCACATCTCCCGCCTCGGGTGATCGATACGAAATCTGTCGACCAGATCGCATTGTGCCATCAGATCAGACAGACTTGTCTCACACCCATCCGACCCACTAAGTCCCCCCACCTTATCTATCCTGGGATCAAGGATGGCATTCCAATCACCCACTAGGATTAGCCGCTCCGAACCACCGAGAAACCCCTCCAACCCCCGGAAAAAGGAAACCCTCTCCCGAATGATATTGGGCGCATAAACCGCGACGATTCGAAACCTGGCACTATTCACGGCAACATCGGCAACGATCAGTCTGCCATCAGCATCCGCGTGAACAACGTTTACCCTTGCTAGCAGAGTGCGTCTAACTAACAGAGAGACTCCCCGAGCAAGACGGTCACCAAATGCTGAAAAAACATCGAAATGTTCCTCCAGCAGTCGATGATCGTCAATCGAAACATAGTGAGTCTCCTGTACCGCAGCCACATCTATGTCCAACGCCTTGAGATCCCCCAGTATGCGGGCTGCTTTGCTTAAGGACCTCAAGCCGTTTGCGTTCAAGCTTCCTAACTTTAAGCTCGTGGCCATCGCACTAGTCAGTGTCAACCAACGGCCTGAAATCCTTGTTAGTCAGGATGCCGACGGCATGCCCGATATTGCCAGTGAGCAATTCTGACGACGCGCGGCCGTCTCGGGAGATGCCCCCGACATCCAGGGGAAAGGTTAACTTAAGGGCTCTATAAAATGAGGGGTGGACGTAAATGGGGATCCTCCCTTCGCATTTGTCCCTCAGATCGTCGAGGGAGTTATGCCCTTCTTCCACCAACGTAAGGCCCAGGATCGCCTCCTTTGCTGCTTCGATCATTCGCCACATTGATTTTGTGCGGCGAATTTTCGTCTTTCTGACGAAGGTGATCAGCAAAGGGGCATCGGGGAAGTTTGACGGGTTGGTAACGTCCAGACCCTGGGCCTTCGTGAGGAGCTGCAGCGGCTTGATGGTGCTTCTCTGCTGCGGTGTAAGATCGGCAGCGGCATGATGCAAGTCCGCATCGCATATGAGGTCCCCTGGCAGGAAGGGGAGCTTTCGTGATTTCTCCTTTCGAGCTGGAGAGGGCGACGCTTTTAGCTTCTTGGCCTGTTTGGCCGCTTTTGGAGTTTTAGGCACCGGCTCTTCTTTTTGAGACAGAGAGCGGGAGCCAGCTGGGGGGGTTTTAGTGGGGGAAGGGGATTTCTGCTCAGTGGTGGGTTTAGGTTTTAGGGGTTCGGGGGACTGAGCAGAAGAGATAGTCATCTCTTCGGGCATTGGGGCGGGGGATTGGGGCCCAGCCTCTGTTGACTTTTTGTCGGTGCGTTTCGCAACTTTCTTTTCCCTTGTAATCTTTCTCTCTGTCTCTATCTCCTGAGCCGGGACCGGGCCAGCGTCACCCTCCATTTTCTCCCCTTCCGAGTCGGATGATGATGGTAGTGACAGGGGGACCTCGGTCTTTCGTTTGGTTGCCGCTGCCGTGACAGAGGCTTGCTGCGGCTCCTTACTGGTGGGCAAATCTGCGTCCATCGACTCAGCGGGACCCCGCATCCCTTTTTCTTCAGGGGGCTGCACTTTCTTGGAGGAGGGCTTCTGTGGTTTGCCCTTTCGGACAACTGGGGTGAAACCCTCCTCGTCCTTTCCTGGTTTAGGAGCGGCTGATGTCGCTGGACCTCCCGGGGCTGCGGCAGAAGAGGTCTTCTTGTTTGGCGCCTTTTTAGGGCAATTTTTAGCCATATGCCCCTTCTGCTCGCAGTGCCAACAATGTGGCCTCCTGCCCTCCACTATTACTGACATGGACCAGGTGTCGCACTTGAGCAGTGGCGGGATGTTATTGAAGCCATCCCGGTCCAGACGCATTTTAATCTTGTAGTCCCCTACCATTAGGTTATGGGGACCACGGACCGGGATTATGGCTTCGACGTCCCCATATTGACTCATCACTGCACCTAGTTGCTCAGAGTCAATATAACAGGGGACGCCGAGGACCGTTACTAAGGTCCTCCTCCTGCTCAAGTACTCCGGCCTGAGGATTAAGTGCTTATGCCTCAGGTCGGCCCTGGCCACCTTCTCCGCTGCTTCCTCTGTGGGTAGGAGCAGGTCCCAAGTGGCGAACCCTCTCCTGCAAACGTAAGTTGCAGGAACTTTGAGGGCCCACAGGATCTCTCCTATGGTCTCAATTTGGACCCCAGCCAGCCCTTTGGTTCTGGAGTCGATGGTGACTAGCGAAACAATTCGCTTCGCTAGTCGTTCCACCGCTCCTGGCGCTGCTTTTATCACGCTACCGTCGGTTAGATCTTTGTATTTCGATTCGAATAACCGACGGTATTCTGAAGGGCTTCTTTGCGACTGGGGTCCCCACTTGTCTTTTGTTGGAGATAGGGCAGGAGTGCTGGTTGCCGCCGCCGGAGTTGCTGGTGTTGTCGCTTTCGTCGGCGACGGCGTCTTCTGCCCGGGAGGTGATGCCCACACACTTGGGGTCTCTGCTGGTGCTGCTGTGAGGGACGGCCACTCCTTTGGTGATGCTGTCGGTGTTGTAACCGGTGGAGTGGCCACCTTGGTCCCTTTTACACCAGCGACATCCGCTGCTCCAGTTTTTCGGACAGTACGAGCCGCCCCCATCTTTCTCGGCCTAGACTGCCGCATGCCAGCCTGGACCGGACTCTTTGGTGTCAGCTGCAGAACCTCCATGCTGCTGTCTCTGCTGCCGCCGCGACTGCTAATGGGGCTGCCGTTGCTGCAGTAACTGGTGTCGCTGTCACTGCTCTCACTGCCGAACAGTTCCTGGTGGAGGTCCAGGATGCGGCTCTGAGCAGAGTCCCTGTCAACGGGGGCTGGCGGCTGATCTGGGTTGGTGGCCCCTTCTTGGAGGGACTCCACCGACTTAGTCTTTCTCGCTCCTGGAGGCAGGCGACCTTTTCGCCTACGACCAGGCGGGCTGACGGTTGAAGCCCGGTGAGAGATTGGTACGGTGGGGAGTTTTTCCCACCGACCCAGATCACCTCTCCGATCTGAGCTAACCGTGGTACCTGATGAACTGCCGGGGACAGCAGCGTGAGAGCTAGCAGGGCTACCGCTTAAGGTGGTAGACCCTGATCTACCTCCAGTGCTGGGGACGGCACTGGCAGACGTACTGGGCATGGTGCTTAGGGCACCATGGCCGTCCGACTGTTTGGGGTCTGCTCCCGCCCCGACCTGAGACCGAAGCCTCATGTCGGAAAAGGAGCCCGGGCTAGACAAAGACTCTGCAGCAGAGCCCGGACCACTCCTCCCCTCTCTCATCCAACTCCCGGCTAAGACCCGCCGATTCGGAGTCAGGAAGACCGTCGCCTAAAAGGTACGTGAGTCAACCCGAAACCTGCCAGCTGCTTAAGTCAAGCCTGGAAGTTGGACACCTGAAAAAAGAAGGGAACAAAAAAGATTAATTACAGTAAAACCACCCAAGAGGGGTGGCCACCCAAGAGGGGTGTGGAAAGACAAATTGCCCAACAGGGGCTAGTCTAAGGGGACAGAGAGAGTCCCCTGAAGGTTTAAGCTTTAAACTTGGGCGGGGCCCAAGTAGCTGGTCGCCTCTTAGGCAATCACGAGGTGATTGCCTAAGAGTAGCCTGAAAAAATCGGAGACAAGTCTATGATTTCGTCAAAAAAGGCCGAGAAGCGATATCATCTCGTGATCTTTTGATATATTTTGATCTTTTGATATCCGATTAGTCCGTATTGCCACTTCAAAACTTATCTGCTAGAGGAACTCTATTTTGTATACTTGATTATTAGTTTACTATTATTAATTAAAGTGTTTACGTTTAAATTAAAGTGTTAGAGATTCAATACTATATATTAGTTTATTATACACGCATTGATTCATTTTATTTAATTGAAGTAAACTTTACTAGCATACAATATTCGAATATACATGTTATCCGTATTTAAAATGGAATAATCATTTCTCTTTTATATAATTACATCAAATATACGTCTTATAATTATCAATTATGTTTGTTAATAAATTAGTTCGTGTGAATGCACACAGATGCATACAAATGTGCAACATGAGTACCGTTATTTTATTAGAATCTGTGTCACTTCTACTGTAGACATTGAATAATAGCAATGAGTATTCATATGATAAACAAAACGTGCATAAAAAAGTAACTATTTTTCATCGTCGTTTATTTTTTTAGCAAACGACACACGTTTCTTTTGTTTGTACATCGTACATTTTCATTCTTTTTTATTAAATGTTATTCTATTTTTATTCTTTTTTATTAAATGTTATTCTATTTTCATTCTTTTTTATTAAATGTTATTCTATTTTTATTCTTTTTTATTAAATGTTATTCTATTTTTATTCTTTTTTATTAAATGTTATTCTATTTTCATTCTTTTTTATTAAATGTTATTCTATTTTTATTCTTTTTATTAAATGTTATTCTATTTTTATTCTTTTTTATTAAATGTTATTCTATTTTAATTCTCTTTTATTAAATGTTATTCTATTTTCATTCCTTTTTATTAAATGTTATTCTATTTTTATTCTTTTTTATTAAATGTTATTCTATTTTCATTCTTTTTTATTAAATGTTATTCTATTTTTATTCTTTTTTATTAAATGTTATTCTATTTTTATTCTTTTTTATTAAATGTTATTCTATGTTCATTCTTTTTTATTAAATGTTATTCTATTTTTATTCTTTTTTATTAAATGTTATTCTATTTTTATTCTTTTTTATTAAATGTTATTCTATGTTCATTCTTTTTTATTAAATGTTATTCTATTTTCATTTTTTTTTATTAAATGTTATTCTATTTTTATTCTTTTTTATTAAATGTTATTCTATTTTTATTCTTTTTTATTAAATGTTATCTATTTTTATTCTTTTTTATTAAATGTTATTCTATTTTTATTCTTTTTTATTAAATGTTATTCTATTTTTATTCTTTTTTATTAAATGTTATTCTATTTTTATTCTTTTTTATTAAATGTTATTCTATTTTTATTCTTTTTTATTAAATGTTATTCTATGCTTATTCTTTCTTATTAAATGTTATTCTATTTTTATTCTTTTTTATTAAATGTTATTCTATTTTCATTCTTTTTTATTAAATGTTATTCTATTTTTATTCTTTTTTATTAAATGTTATTCTATTTTTATTCTTTTTTATTAAATGTTATTCTATTTTCATTCTTTTTTATTAAATGTTATTCTATTTTTATTCTTTTTTATTAAATGTTATTCTATTTTTATTCTTTTTTATTAAATGTTATTCTATGTTCATTCTTTTTTATTAAATGTTATTCTATTTTTATTCTTTTTCATTAAATGTTATTCTATTTTTATTCTTTTTTATTAAATGTTATTCTATGTTCATTCTTTTTTATTAAATGTTATTCTATTTTCATTCTTTTTTATTAAATGTTATTCTATTTTTATTCTTTTTTATTAAATGTTATTCTATTTTTATTCTTTTTTATTAAATGTTATTCTATTTTTATTCTTTTTTATTAAATGTTATTCTATTGTTATTCTTTTTTATTAAATGTTATTCTATTTTCATTCCTTTTTATTAAATGTTATTCTATTTTTATTCTTTTTTATTAAATGTTATTCTATGCTCATTCTTTCTTATTAAATGTTATTCTATTTTTATTCTTTTTATTAAATGTTATTCTATTTTCATTCTTTTTTATTAAATGTTATTCTATTTTTATTCTTTTTTATTAAATGTTATTCTATTTTTATTCTTTTTTATTAAATGTTATTCTATGCTCATTCTTTCTTATTAAATGTTATTCTATTTTTATTCTTTTTTATTAAATGTTATTCTATTTTCATTCTTTTTTATTAAATGTTATTCTATTTTTATTCTTTTATATTAAATGTTATTCTATTTTTATTCTTTTTTATTAAATGTTATTCTATTTTCATTCTTTTTTATTAAATGTTATTCTATTTTCATTCTTTTTTATTAAATGTTATTCTATTTTTATTCTTTTTTATTAAATGTTATTCTATTTTCATTCTTTTTTATTAAATGTTATTCTATTTTTATTCTTTTTTATTAAATGTTATTCTATTTTTATTCTTTTTTATTAAATGTTATTCTATGTTCATTCTTTTTTATTAAATGTTATTCTATTTTTATTCTTTTTTATTAAATGTTATTCTATTTTTATTCTTTTTTATTAAATGTTATTCTATGTTCATTCTTTTTTATTAAATGTTATTCTATTTTCATTCTTTTTTATTAAATGTTATTCTATGTTCATTTTTTTTATTAAATTTTATTCTATTTGTATTCTTTTTTATTAAATGTTATTCTATTTTCATTCTTTTTTATTAAATGTTATTCTATTTTTATTCTTTTTTATTAAATGTTATTCTATTTTTATTCTTTTTTATTAAATGTTATTCTATTTTTATTCTTTTTTATTAAATGTTATTCTATTTTTATTCTTTTTTATTAAATGTTATTCTATTTTTATTCTTTTTTATTAAATGTTATTCTATTTTTATTCTTTTTTATTAAATGTTATTCTATTTTCATTCTTTTTTATTAAATGTTATTCTATTTTTATTCTTTTTTATTAAATGTTATTCTATTTTCATTCTTTTTTATTAAATGTTATTCTATTTTTATTCTTTTTTATTAAATGTTATTCTATTTTTATTCTTTTTTATTAAATGTTATTCTATTTTCATTCTTTTTTATTAAATGTTATTCTATTTTCATTCTTTTTTATTAAATGTTATTCTATTTTTATTCTTTTTTATTAAATGTTATTCTATTTTCATTCTTTTTTATTAAATGTTATTCTATTTTTATTCTTTTTTATTAAATGTTATTCTATTTTTATTCTTTTTTATTAAATGTTATTCTATGTTCATTCTTTTTTATTAAATGTTATTCTATTTTTATTCTTTTTTATTAAATGTTATTCTATGTTCATTCTTTTTTATTAAATGTTATTCTATGTTCATTCTTTTTTATTAAATATTATTCTATTTTCATTCTTTTTTATTAAATGTTATTCTATTTTTATTCTTTTTTTCTCTAATTAATTTATTTATTATATCCCTCTAATGCTACTTCTACTATCTTTTCATGTTTCCTCTTCACTGACGACTGTTCGTCTTATTTGATTTCACAAACAAATATACATTGTCGATATGATACACTATTGTTCTTTTCTTTTTTATTAACTTTTTTTTATATATTTAGTACCTCTTACTCTCCTTTTCATGCAGTGAGTATTCTGCAACTTCTAATTTTCCAAGCATCCGCTTGTTACCACTACATATCTTCGAATTTGCCTCATACGCATTATCTATTTTTTTAATATGAAAAAGTATAAGCAAAACCAAACTATCAGATATTTCAGTCTTATATAAATTTCTCTTTCTTTTTCTCTCCTTCTTTGCGTATATATTTTGTTTACATACGAGTTACCACAGGCCAATCGAGGATGACAGTTATATAGTTTGGCGGGTAAAGTGACTATAAAGATACGACTGAACAAGAATGTGTTTACATTGGACTGGATAATAGCAATGTAATAGTGAGCCGGGAAGTAGTCTCGTGGTACTGTGTTCCACCAAAGAGCGGTTCTAGGAAAGAAACATTGCTCATGAACTTCCGTTTATTTCTAGGCAGCCAGAGGGAGTAAAGGAATTTATTGATAGCGGTTTTTGTTAGTCGAGGTTCTGTATTGAATGTTTAACAAGTGGAGGCATAGATTTAAACTCACTCGAGCACCTGTCATGACAATAATGACAGAGAAGATAAAGACTAGCAACGACTCTTCTGTGAGAGAGAGAATGCTGGGTGAAAAATAGGACATCGTCCATTATATTTCGAAATATATACACTAGACTAACTCGACAATCAAGTAAATCTCATTCATTCACTGTGGAGGTCCCCAGATGCCGGAGAGCCTTCTACTCAAACAGCTTCTTACCTCGTGTTGCTGGCCTCCGGAACCCCCTCCCTGCCCCCTGTTTCCGCGACAGTACTGACATGCAGAAATTTAAAACTAATGTAAACAGACATCTCGCTGCGCAGATCCCAATTTAGGTTGACCCCCCCCCCACCTTCTCCCCTCTTCTTTTTTCTCAGTAGTCCCTTACGTTTACAGTGGCGGCCTGCCTTGTTTGGGGTGAACCATGTTAATATATATATATATATATATATATATATATATATATATATATATATATATTTCGCTCTCTATATATAGATATATATATATTTATATATATATATATATATATATATATATATATATAAATATAAATATATATATATATATATATATATATATACATTTCTCTCTCTCTCTCTCACTCTCTCTCTCTCTCTCTCTCTATATATATATATATATATATATATATATATATATATATATATATATATATATTACATAATTGCCATCTTCAGGTGAATTATTTTACTGTATTACATCTCCTCAAATTGGCGGGACAGACAAGTATTTCAGGTCGTTCGAAACCGGATCTTTCACATGACACTCCGAGCTTCTATACGCTGTGCCAGTCACGCGAGCAACGCGACAGGGCAATTGTATGTTCATAAATATAACCTACCAAAGACTACCCTATTGATTTTTACAAATAAATTGATATTATTTATATCTAATGAGCGTCAAGAATCTGTTCAGTGCAGCATTTTTGTCTACATCTAACAGTGAAGCAAGCACACACTTACTTTATAAGTTGGTGTTCCAAACTGAAGTAAAGTCCACATTTAAATTGCAAACAGTCTTAATGTATATGAACGGCATGGTGTATAATAACAAACAAGATGTTGGCTGCAGAAACAGAATACCTTTGTCTACATCATATCTACAAATTTAGCAATCTATCACCATGCCTATATATCTTAAATATATTGTTATTTCTTGTACTGTTTGGTTTACTGTTACAAATCTGTAACATTAACGTCTTTGTTTTTAATATTTGTTTCAGATTTTCTGATAAACCTAGCTCAGTAAAGATCGCTATTGGATACAATGGCAAAGCTCGTTCATTTCTACATATCTAACAAGAACTATCGGGTTCCCTTGCATTTTCACATGAGGTATTTTCTTTGAAAGTTCTATGTCTCATAAGCAGTGTCTCTACTTCCTATACCCTCCGCCCCTCTTTCTTAATTATCTTTATATCTCGTCTGTTAGTTTCCAACTCCCTATCCTCTACTCCTCCTATCCCCTACGTGGTAGATGACATAGAAAAGCCTTGATGGATTACCTCACCGATACAATCGCTAAATCACCAGATTTCGAGCAACTCACGATCACATTGCATGCACAACCTAGGATAATCATCCGTATGAAGCGCCCCCTATCACATCAGATGTATCATTACGTTTTCTTTATTTGACGTTTGTCTAATCAGCTCTGAAAGGAACTGTGTAGTTCTGAAGTCGATGATCCCCCATTTAAGGTATTTTGTGTCGCTTTTCGTTCGCAAACCAGACCTGGCAATCTAACAGTGCAGCTAACCCGACATTATAAACACTTTTCCAAGTAAGACAAACTTTAATATTTAAAAGGAAGAGGAGATCAGTGTAACCACAAGAGTGTGCTGGTTTATTACTGCTTATATAAGGATGAAACTTCAGTGTCTGTTTATCACTGACGTTAAGCAATTTTGGAACGTGTTAGTATTTAGATGGGTGGCCATATGAGAATATCAAGCTCCCTTGTTTTGGAAGGGCAAACATATATGAACTCCTTTCTCTCATATACGTTGCGCTAGTATGTACCTCCTTACACTTCTTTAGCTATGTATAAAGTTATGCCGCCTTGGGAAAATAAATAAATAAACAGACAGAAAACACACTTAAGGAATAGTATTTCTTAGATGTCGACAATATTTTTGGCTATCTCCGATATATTTTTGTCGAATTACAGCAATAATTGTTCTTGATCAATTGAATTGATGAAATGTATAATAGGAAACCAACACGCTTTCCTCGGCATACGAAAACGTGGCGAAGCACTGGATATTCACATCTTATATGCCATATATAATGACCTTTTTAAAACTTCATGCTATATATTACAGAATTATTTGAGAGTTCGAATGAAAAACACGATAAATCATATGTGTTTAAATTGAGACCCTAAATAATAAAGGAACACATATGTTCAAGCTAAACTTCCACTAAAAGCTTATTTTAATTGAGAGCAAAAAAAAAAAACATACACCGGTATCAAATTATGTAACAAAATATTTTTGGTGTATTCCACGATTAAAATTCAACAATTTTGTAGTGATAACATCGTAATTTTGAAACTGGAGTTCATCGTGTTTTATATTCGAACTCTTGATTTGCTCATACTTTGCATAACACTCTCACTTTAATTCATGAATATAATAACTGAGAGAACAGTTAAAATGTATCAAAATATTAACATATTTATCACTACATATCATATACAATCAGCAAAGAAACATTTAGTTACACATATGTCTTCAAATTAAAATAGTTCGATTTAAAATTAAAATCAATTGATTTAAATCACAATACATATTTTCAAACTTAAATAAATCAGTATAAAAATTAAAAAAATAGGTGTCGAATTAAAACAATGAGGTTTGATATTAGAGTTTGAAATTGCAGTTTAAAATGTAAAATTCAATTCCAAGTAGGACAAATTTAATACGAACACAATTTACCATAACACTCATGAGGCTAATCAATTTGAAAAAGTATGTATTTTTTCATTAAGAAACTCAATAACGAATGAGTCTGATTATGCGTAAATTACATACACATATACACATTGTATTCGAGCTGCCTGGGTATCAATATGTTTATTATTATTTATGTATTTATAATGTTACGTATGTGTCTTATATATATATATATATATATATATAAATATATATATATATATATATATATATATATATATATATATATATATATATATATATATGTGTGTGTGTGTGTGTGTGGGTGTGTGTAAAAATAAAAATGAAATAAAGTATAAGCAATTCAACAACTAACAAAAATTAACTCAAAAACTCATGTTGTAAAGTTCTGCCGAGATATTTCGGTCGTTAAGATACGGCCATTTTCATTCCGTTGGTAAACTTTATTTCAAAACGGAAAAGTTTACCAACCGAATGAAAATGGCCGTATCTTAACGACCGAAATATCTCGGCAGAACTTTACAACATGAGTTTTTGAGTTTATTTTTGTTAGTCGTTGAATTGCTTATCCTTTATTCCATTTTTATTTTTACATATTGTCTGAAACATTGTTTCTTTTTTCTCATATATATATATATATATATATATATATATATATATATATATATATATATATATATATATATATATATATATATATTAGGGAAAAACCCGATACGATATCGTCTGCAGGTAAAAAAATACACTTTACTATTTAATTTAAAAAAATATTTAAAAGCCATTTAAAGACGTAATAATATTGAAAGTAGAGCACCGGGAAATTGAGAAACGTTTGTTGTCATTTGCGACAAAGCGAGGCCCGCACGAGCGTTGACCACTGTAGACGGCAATACAGCTTCCCCCTGTCTCCCGGGGAAAGATTATTGTTATTTCAATTACTGTATGTGCTGATTGCCGGTAGCCGTGTAGTCCTCAGCGTGTGTCTCCTTATTCTAGCCCAAATTACGAACTGCGTTCGATTCCCTGCGACTGCTCGCAACTACAACTCCTGTACAGATAAGGGCAAAAAGCCCGAAACGATATCGTCTGTACGTAAAAACACTTTAATATTTAATTAAAAAAAAACTATGTATAGTACATGGTAATCTCTAAAACACGGAGCATTATGAAAAAACACGGAGCATTATGACTTTGGAAAATGATATTCTTTAAAAAAAAATGACGATGCGTAACATAGTTATATTGTGTTATTTTTGTAAATCTTAACATTTAGGGGGTGCATTGCTCTAAAGTATTTTTTTATTTATTTATCTTTTATACAGATCATCATCAATTCTGGCATATTCCACAAAGAAAAAACATTACAATTTTGAACAGATGCTATGGTTATTGATTATACTCGTCCCGGGACAGATAATACTTGTTGTATATAATAATGTTAAGAATCACCTGATTGCGCTAAGGTATTGGCTTAATATCACATATGCTGAGTTTGTTAATATTTCGTTACAAATAAAATATGCATCTAGAAAAATAGTTCCCATCATTAAATAACTGTAAAGATTCATATGTCTTTAAAAAAACGTAACCATATATTAGTATTTATGCACAAAAGAATACAGCGTAAAAGTGTGTGAGCGTGTACTTTTATACGTAAACAAATAAGACATAGCGAAATATATAAATATATAAATATTTATATATTGCTCATATTATGTGTTTATCTATATATATATATATATATATATATATATATATATATATATATATATATATATACAATAATATTTATAAATAAATATTTATTAATTATTTTAATTACCTACGCAGTCGAGGATCTTATCCATCGGCCATAGCCAATTAGTTAGTAAATATAGAGGAATTTTAAATGTAAATAGCGAACGGCGTCTAGATACCAAGCAGTAAAGAGTGATCTTACGAACGGCGTTCGGATCGTGCATATAGCTATTTGCACTGCTTGTTATTAAAGTTACTCGAGAGTGCCCAGCCTTTGTGGGAGGGGACTAGTAAACAATAATATTTATAAATAAATATTTATTAATTATTTTAATTACCTACAGACATCGATGTTTCATGCTAACGCAATCTTCAGTGTAGGAACTAATTCTCAACGGTCGGTGGGCGCGAACTCCTATCACAAATCGCCACTGATTCGTAGTCGAGGATCTTATCCATCGGCCATAGCCAATTAGTTAGTAAATATAGAAGAATTTTAAATGTAAATAGCGAACGGCGTCTAGATACCAAGCAGTAAAGAGTGATCTTACGAACGGCGTTCGGATCGTGCATATAGCATATATATATATATATATATATATATATATATATATATATATATATATATATATATATATATATATATATATATATATGTATGTGTGTGTGTGTGTTGTGTTGATCGCGATCTATTGTTTTGTGCTGAAATCATAAAACAACAAAAAGAGTCCAATCAAGAGGATCTTAATATATAAGTTGGCCTAGGATCACCAGAAATCAAACAAAACATTTAATAATGTTATCATATACGTAAATAAATATTGAATATAATAAAAGCTCTCATTGATATTCAAGTTGTCTTTATGGGAATTAATAACTGAGGTCAAAAGCCCTAAAATATCGCATATTTATGACATTAAAACATTGATTTAAACATTTGTTTATTGGCGTTGCGTTTTCTCATCTGCGTTTTCATATATTTAAGAAAGATAAAATTAAAAATGAATATATATTATTATTATTATTATTATTATTATTATTATTATTATTATTATTATTATTATTATTATTATCTTAAAGATAATAAATATAATTCTGGTAGACGTTTTCATTAAAAGATCGAATGGAAACGGCGTAGAAATATTTAAATTAAGATCACTTAGAAAAGAAGTCTGATGACAAGGAACTGCGCCCTTTGAACATGTGAGTAGAACACACTGCTGCATGATTGGAATAAAAAGAAAATGTCCACATACATCGTGCAGAACTGCAGCTTAACATTAGCAGGGGAGAAATTGTGGAATGGCACAACACCTCCCTCAAGTCATTCACCAACTCCTTCTCTCTCTCTCTTTCTTTCTCTCTCTCTCTCTCTCTCACTGTCTTATCACACTCCTTTATTACTTTCTAACATCTTGCGAAACCTTCAAGTGAACAAAAATATATACATTCGGTTTTTAGTTTTATTTTAATGTTTTATCTTAATTCTGTTTATTTGTTTTTTTCTACACTTTTTTAGCGTGAGCATATATCTCTTTTAAGATTGTCGTATATTTTCGAACTCATTGGTCGTTCGCTTAAATATACGCATGTTTACAGTTCATGTACTCATAAAATATAAAATTCATTAACTTACGACGGGGCGGACATAAGGTGCAAGCGTAGTGCAATCGTATTTATCGCTTTACGGTTTCCGCATTTAATTCATTAAATTGTCTCTGTGTTTGTTTTAACTATTTCGAATCATAAGTAAAGATTCTTATCATAAGTCAATGTAAGGGTGCAGTGATTTTTTTATTTTGATAAAAATGTTCAGAAAGAAAGAAAGAAAGACAAGTGTTCGGATAATTTTAAATGAGGATCAATAATTTGTATTATTTAAATAATTCGAATTAATGTTCGTAAGTACACGTAGCGCAATATAATTGCTTACCGGTGCAAAATGACAATCTTCTAAAGGTTGATGGTTCAATCCTCTGCACGGGCGATACTAAACGTGGCAATTTATTAAGGTGTCTACCCGGTCATGGCAATTAAAGTAGATTAAACTACACCGTGGATTACATCAAGGATCCCGTTCGAAATTCTATACACATTCCTAAGTTTGACTTACTGATTCCTGAATTCGACGAGAAGCACCTGTATGATATCGAATGTGACATTGGCTAAAACTTTGTGAGAAAACAAAAGATGAGAAGAGTAGTACAACTAATCAAAGTAGTACAAAGAGAAAAGGAGGCAATAACGATATATTATAAGAATGGAACGAACAAAAAAGGCATGAATTAAAGAAGAAAAATAAAACGATCTAAAAGAAGAAAAATGAAACGATCTAAAAGAAGAAAAAATTAAACGATCTAAAAGAAGAAAAATTAAACGATCTAAAAGAAGAAAAATTAAACGATCTAAAAGAAGAAAAATCAAACGATCTAAAAGAAGAAAAATTAAACGATCTAAAAGAAGAAAAATTAAACGATCTAAAAGAAGAAAAATTAAACGATCTAAAAGAAGAAAAATAAAACGATCTAAAAGAAGAAAAATCAAACGATCTAAAAGAAGAAAAATCAAACGATCTAAAAGAAGAAAAATTAAACGATCTAAAAGAAGAAAAATTAAACGATCTAAAAGAAGAAAAATTAAACGATCTAAAAGAAGAAAAATAAAACGATCTAAAAGAAGAAAAAATTAAACGATCTAAAAGAAGAAAAATTAAACGATCTAAAAGAAGAAAAATTAAACGATCTAAAAGAAGAAAAATTAAACGATCTAAAAGAAGAAAAATCAAACGATCTAAAAGAAGAAAAATCAAACGATCTAAAAGAAGAAAAATTAAACGATCTAAAAGAAGAAAAATTAAACGATCTAAAAGTAGAAAAATGAAACAATGTAAAAGAAGAAAAATGTAACGATCTAAAAGAAGCCAAATGAAACGATGTAAAAGAAGAACAATGAAACGATCTAAAAGAAGAAACATGAAACGATCTGAAAGAAGAAAAATGAAACGATCTAAAAGTAGAAAAATGAAACAATCTAAAAGAAGAAAAATCAAACGATGTAAAAAAAGAAAAATGTAACGATCTAAAAGAAGAAAAATGAAACGATGTAAAAGAAGAAAAATGAAACGATCTAAAAGAAGAAAAATGAAACGATCTAAAAGAAGAACAATGAAACGATCTAAAAGAAGAAAAATGAAACGATCTGAAAGAAGAAAAATGAAACGATCTAAAAGAAGAAAAATGAAACGATCTAAAAGAAGAAAAATTAAACGATCTGAAAGCAGAAAAATGTAACGATCTAAAAGTAGAAAAATGAAACGATCTAAAAGAAGAAAAATTAAACGATCTGAAAGAAGAAAAATGAAACGATCTAAAAGAAGAAAAATGAAACGATCTAAAAGAAGAACAATGAAACGATCTAAAAGAAGAAAAATGAAACGATTAAAAAGAAAAAGATGAAACGATGTAAAAGTACGAAAAATGAAACGATCTAAAAGAAGAAAAATTAAACGATCTAAAAGTACGAAAATAATTTATAATAAAGATAGATGGAGAAAAAACCAGAAGAAAGTATAGAAAAAAGAAAGGGTAAAAAAAGTGAAAAGATGAGCATATGAATCGCTATTAGTAAAAAGAAAGAAATGAAGAGAGAGAAAAGTAATAGACTGATAAGGAAGATAAAGGAATGACAAAAACAGTGAGATAAATAACTTATAGAATTATAACAAAAAATGTCGGTGACCTTAAGAAAAAAGTGAAAATAATTAAATTAAATAAATAATTGAAAAAAAAATAAGAAAGTAGTAACTATAGAAAACGCTAAGTATATAAAAAGATATACTAACAATTCATAAAAGACAGAATAGAATAAAAAGGGATATAATATACACAATTGAACAAAAAAAATAACGAGATAAATATTTATAAACCTATATAGAAAGTAAACACACGAGAACAAAACAAATGATTTAGAGATAGCGTTTTTTATGGAAGAGAAAGGCGTAATAAAACGTAAACAGGACAAACACAAAAATAAATCTATTAAACAAAATGAAACATGGCAGAAGTATACAAATGAAAATAGAGACGAATTGCAAGTGACATAATGTCAGAGAATTAAAAACTTAAAGGTGAGACACAAGAAAAAAGTAACAAAAATAAAGAGAAGAAAAATGCAATTCATGTATTGAAGAAAATAGCTAATAACACAGGAAAAGTAAACATAATTACATAAAATATTTAAATAAAAAATAATGAGGGATACTAAAATTAAATCAGCAAAATGAAAATTCGTTAATGAAATAATTAAGAATATACTTGTCAAATAAAATAATCAAATAAAATAATTATAAAAATAATAAAGTAAAAATAAGTTTAATTAATAAAATCATTAAACAAACATAAGTTTAAAGAATTAAATAAAAGAATATTAATTAAATAAAAATAATGATATGAAGTAATTAAATAAAAACATATTTAAAACAAATAACAGAATATTTGATCAACATTTATTATTTAGAATTTAATAAAAATCAGATAAATAATTCAATAGAAATTATAATATAAAATAATCAAACCAAAAATATTTAAAAGTATCATATAAAAATAATAAACAAGATTTGAATAAAACATAAAATAATTAAATAAAATTAAAAAAAATGGACGAGTATGAAAAAAATGTGAACGAAATAAACAAAAATGAAGTAAAACATAAAACGGAAAGAAAAAGAAAACAAAAGAGAACAGAAAGTTAATCAAGAATACCGAATAATTAATCACACAACAGGAAGAAAATGACGAATAATAACATAAAACAGAATAAAATAACGTAAAACATACGTACAGGTAAAAGTTAGAGAAAATCATGTGACAAGCTCCTGGAAATGATTTTACACCAAACTTGAAATAGAAATCTTACATATAAATCTATTGCTAAGATCTTAAGAATAAATTTCTGATGTTTATACTCCTACACTAAGTACCTCAATCTTTACGCACTCATCTACCTGTGCAAGAGTCAGATACATCCTGAGATGGAGTACCGTAGACACATATATTGATGTGTTACTCGGAGTATTCTCTTCTACATCTGTAAAGTAAAGAATCAGCTTCGAAATCTAGTGAGGAATGATCTATTTCCTTTCGTGATGCCTCGTTTTCAGAGAATAAGAATTAATTAGCGGGACCCGTGTAAATTACACGAAATGATGTCTTCAATACTAATTATCTTATTTCTAACCTATACATTACTTTGTAAATGCTTTAAATTAAATTAAATGTGACTCCAATTCATGAGTAGCATACAAAGATTCAGAAGGTCGTTGCTTTTGATGTAAGCGTGACATACAAAATAACACACACGCTATCATATTAATATGTGTCTTCTCGATCGTCCCCTCCCTACCTTACTCCATTCCTCCCCTTCGATGTAGAAAAAAAAATTGAGGTTGGTTGGAATCGAACTACAAACCTATCGGGCCGACGTCGACAACCGACGTCAAAATCCTACGTCGCTAACCGTTGCGCAAAAGGGAAATGCTTGAAACATTACGAAAACTAACTGTCTTGAATGCTTTTCAAAATCTAGGTGCGGCACGCATGCGCAGAGCTTTTGCCGGAAGCGTGACACACGAACACACACGCTATCGTATTAATATATAGATTACGATCAGTTATTTTTTCACTTCTTACTTTCAGTCACCCACATTCTTCTTTTTTCATTCTATTAGTTATTTATCTCACTGTTTTCTTTTGTCAACTTTTGTTTTTATTCCATGACTTTTCTCGCTGTTCATTTCTTTCTTTTTAGGAATAACGATTTATATTTGTATCCTTTCATTTATCTACGATTACTTTTTTTCCTTTCGTTCTTTCGCTTATTTCGTTAAATATCTTTATTATTATTATCTATTTTATTCTTTCATATAGTTTCACTTTTATTTTTTATTGTAATGACTTTCTATGTTTTTTCGTTTCCAGACTTTTCCCGGTCATGACAACGGAAGTAAAGAAAACTATTTCGCGTTGATTACATGAATGGTTCCGTTCGAAATTCTCTACATATTTCCCGAGTTCGACGTATAGAAATTCGTATTCGACATGAATCATCTTAATGTGGGCTAATGTTACATCGGCCGAAACGTTGTGAAAAACTCATCTAATATCAGAACTAAATAATACAGAGACAAAATGTTGCATTGGCGATTGTTAACACATTTCTAAAATATATTTGCTTCCATAAAAATGCGATTTCTTTATATAATACATTGCTTTTTTAAAAATTATTTATATAGTTATTACTAGTACCCCAACTTTACTGTTTATATATTTACAATGTTACGCTTGTAGTAGATCTCTGTTGCTGAGGTGTTTCCATGCGATTCATCAAAGGTGTATGTTCTATTAAAGCATCGACGTGTGCCTTTGTAAATTATTAAAGACTTTGCGAAAAAAAGGTCCCATGTGTGCTCAATCCTTGTCCCGTTGAAATCGCCGCTTTGCTTTCTGTCGGCACATTCTTTGTTTCGACTATTGTCAGCTTTTTTTGCACAGGATAGCGGTGGTTAGTTAGGGTTTCTCTCCATTCTAATCGGTTGGATGCTAAGCTTTTCTAGGGAAATATGTTGATATCCACAGCGTCCATATCGATATACTAGTTGTCTCATCGACACATAATCATAAATAGTCCATAATAAATCATCTCTAAGATAAGATTGATGATGCAGTAGGGACTTGAGAAAACATAATTGATCCGATATATATATATATATATATATATATATATATATATATATATATATATATATATATATATATATATACATGCTATAGGACGGAAACCGAGAGCAATCTGTTTACGTGGATTAAATAAACGTCATATCTTAATTAACAAAAGGTTACTGAATAATGCAATAATCACATGAAGAACGCCGGTGATTAGAAAAATCGAAACTTAAAAAAAAAATTTCTAAAGAATAAACAAATAAAACTCAAATAAACGTCGAATACAGAAATGTTAAGCCATTTATAAGCATATGCTTTTAAATTCCGGAAGCATACCTGTCGATCTATGTCGTATTGTGAGTAACGATCAAACTGTAATCGAAACGTAATGAAGAATAATACAATAAACATAGATTACTGTTATATATATTGGAATTCTAATACGGGAAATATCTTATAAAGCAAGTGGGTGTACGGCTTCCGCAAAATACCAACCTATGTTATAGTGTGCATATATAGCCATTACGTATGTCGTTGAAGTATGGAATTATTTCTGAAAAAGGTTATCCCAGACTGCTTGTTAAAGTATGAGGGCATATGTGACAGAATACCTCTATTACAAAGTTTGTATGTCTGTTTAGTATGATGAAACTGTGTTCGTTTAAGTATGCTATCAGATGTGAAAGAGGGTGTCTTTGTACGCCTAAAAGACGGCTTCGTAAATACGTCCTGTTCAAACAAAGACAAATAAGAAAGAAGACAAGAGTTGGATTTACCTCATTTTCCGACCATTGTAAGTGTCTTGTGAATATATGATAATACATTTCTTGACTTATCAAATGGAGCTACTTTAAGAATTATGACGGTAATATATTAACACAAAAAGCAAGGGGAGATAATCTACTAAAGCAACGGTCAAAAACAGGTAACTTATTCGGTACTTTATCATAGTATTGCTCAGGGATATAGCCTCCGAGAATTGCAGAAATAAACATTAATTAGTTATAGTCATCTTTAATAACTATTAACATAATGGGCACATATTACTATAGATTACAACAGTGTACATAGCAACAAACACTATGTGAAAACATTTCTCAATACATAAATAATGTTGGAATAGAGCTGATAATCGTAAATTATTTTGAATTTTTCTACTTTTTGTTTGATTTTAAACAAAAGTCTATGTTTTATTCTTTTGTTCCCCTCTGTTCTTCATTTATTCTCGTTTTTCCCATCTTTGCTTTTTTATGTAATTCATCTACATTTATTTTGATTACATTTTCTTAAAATTTTATAGCATCTTTATTATTTCCGCTTTATTTATTTTTGTACTTATTTCAAAAATGGTTTCTTATTTATTTATATTTTTTCTTTTAACTTTCATTTCTTTCAGCTCTGCTATATGTTTTTGTTATGTCGTGTTTTTTTTCTATTTCCAGATTTTTTACATTTTTATTTCTAATTTATTTTGTATTTTTTTCTTTAAGACGCATCGTTTTTTATTCTTCATGCACATATTTTTGTATTTTTTTTTTATTTGCTTTCCGTTCTATTCCTATTTGTTATTGATAATTTTCTTTATTAAGTATAATATACAGGATCTTAAAAAGGCATCATAAATGTACAAACTGTAATAATATCAAACCACTGCTTCTAATAATAAAAACAACCCATACATTAAAGACAAATAAATTATTGATTCTTGTTTAACGCCATCTAGTTTTACGCCATTTTATTTTTATGTCATCTTTTACCTCGTTATAATGTGTTAGTTTTACTGTCATGATGATGTATACAACATTAGAGCGTGTAAGAATAGTCATTATTATGGCAAATTGTCGACTACCAAATATTGAAGAAATATGTGGCAAGTAGTGGGCATTCGCTTTAATATATTTTGTTCGCTGTGTATCATTCTAGTTATGTTCAGAAATACAGTTTTGATGGCATTCAAATTTTATAATATATGATGACTTTTTCAAAGACCCTGTATATATTGGCAGTTTTTAATTTATATTCTCTTTTTTTTTTCATTCTTTAGTTAATTTTAATGTTACTTTCAGTCAATCCTTCCTTTGAGTTATATCATATTTTTGTATTTGTAGTATTGCTTTATATCCTTATGTCTATCTATTCTCGTTTTATTATTCTTTTTAACTGTTTTACTGTTCATCTCACCATTTCTACGTTCATTCAGTTGTGCTTTCATTTTCATTTTTCATTTTGCTTTATGTTCTAGATTACTGGTTCTCTTTACTTATCAAGGAGGTACTTGCTTTTGCTTGTTCCCATGAAATTCAATCCATTTTTAAACAAGGGCACATGTTGTATGTATTTAATTTCTACTTATATTTGCTATCAAATACATTTTTTTCATTTTATTTCGATGCACTATGTCAAAATAAGACTAAACTAATTACATTGAACTTCTTTAAAACACTTTTAGAAGAATCAGATTCTGTAACATTTCAAAACATTTAAATAATTTGTAGCTTTTAAAAATATGTTTTCCATTTTATTAGTTGCAGACAAGAAAAATATATGAAGTTTGTATGAACAAAAAAGCCTTTCTAATTCAATAAAATTACGTACATTGTCAGCGAACATAATACCACGATTTTATTGGGGCTTCCAAAAAGAATTGTGCCAAAAACGTATATGACCGCATTGTTGTTATTTATACAGAGACCCATGCATATTAACACTACTCACTCATACTCAAATAAACAAGGAAAAAGAAAACGTAAACAAATACAAACTTCTACACACGTCCACAAACACCGCCACATTATCTATTTATCTATCTATATATCTATCTATCTATATCCTTCTCATAAATATATATATATATATATATATATATATATATATATATATATATATATAGAGAGAGAGAGAGAGAGAGAGAGAGAGAGAGAGAGAGATAGAAGAAAAAAGAGTGATAAATATGCGACGATTGTCCACATTAATTTACAATTTCAATTGTTCAATGCAATGTGTATTCAGTAATAAACTGTATATATATGTATATATATATATATGTATATACATAAATATATGTATATGTGTATATGTATATATATATATATATATATATATATATGTATATATATATATATATATATATAAATATATGATAATTTTATTTACATAGACATGTGCACAATCTGCGACACTGGCATGTAGATGTTATCCATCAACAGTTACTATAAACTGAGATCTCATCAGGCAGAGTTAGAATCCGATCTTAACCTTAAATATGATCTGAGGTTAAGATCGGATTCTAACTCTGCCTGATGAGATCTCAGTTTATAGTAACTGTTGATCAATAACATCGACATGCCAGTGTCGCAGATTTTGTACATTTCTGTATAAATAAAATTATCATATATAAAGCTCTATTTTCATATTGAACACTTTTTATAAACCCAGTTAAAATTCTCTTGATGACCACCTTGTGGATATTTTTTACCTGGAGTATTTCCATTATAATATATATATATATATATATATATATATATATATATATATATATATATATATATTTATAAGTAAGTATTCATTATTTATTACCTACATACATCGATGTGTCATACTTACACACTCTTCAGTGCAAGAAGCTAATTCCTGACGGTTGACCGACGCGAACTCCGACTACAAATCGCCACTGATTCGCACTCAGGAAAGTTACCAGAAATAAGCTTAGACTTTGAGGAGGAGTTTAACTTTGTAAATACCAAGTCGGCTAGTATTCACAGCAAGCGGCAAAGAGTGATCTAACAACAACACAACGTGATGCAGATCGCAATGAAGCTAGCTGTACTGCTTGTTATTAAATTCACTCAGATTGCCCAGCATTAGTAAAAGGGATATATAATAATATTTATGAATAAATATTAATTATTTATTACCTACATACATCGATGTTTCATGCTTACGCAATCTTCAGTGCAGGAAGCTAATCCCCGACAGTCGTTGGGGCGCGAACTCTGACTACAAATCGCCCTTGATACTTGCCGCAAAGTTTAGTCGGATTTTTTTTACTGAATTCAAGATGACCATATTGTTGAAACCTTGGTACCCTCTACGAACAATGTAATGTATAGCATTTAAATAAAATAATTTATATAAGCGATTGTAGAACCTATGGTTAAGCAATATATTATTTCTCCAACTAATTTATAATATATATATATATATATATATATATATATATATATATATATATATATATATATGGTTGTTTTGTTTTGTTTCGTTGTTTTTTTTTTACGGCATATCAACGCTTTTCGGGTTTTTAATGTCAAATCCGGACATTTTGGTGAATGTTTTTAAGCTTCAAGTTCTTTATAGGTTCAAGTACTAATTCATGGGGTTTGGTTTGGTTGTTTTGTTTTACGGCATATCAACCCTTTCCGGGTTATTTAATGTCAAATCCGGTCATGTTTTTATGCGTCAAGTTCTTTCTATGTTCAAGTATTTATTCATGGTGTTTGGTTTGGTTGTTTGGTCTTACGTCATATCAACCCTTTTCAGGTCATTTAATGTAAAATCCGTCATTTTGGTGAAAGTTGTTATGTTTCAAGTTTATTATATGTATCTGTCAGACTCAACGGAACACTGCCAGTGATTATTAGTGAGAAATCACTGATGATTACCTGTGTATGAACTCCTAGTGCGTATGCATACTACTACAACTACTACAACTACTACTACTACGAATACTACTACTACTACTAATAATAATAATAATAATAATAATGATAATGATAATAATAATCAATGTTTACCAGCCACAGATTAATAAGAAAGTGGAAGGGAAGCAGATAATGGAGGGTAGAAAAAACGGGGATAGAGAGAAGTAACTAGACATCCATTGGAAGAGTGCATGAGACTAGAACCTTATTTTCATTCAAATTTCAGAGAAACCAACGGTTGTTGCTGGCGAGAAATCGATGGTAAAAATAATTTAAACAGTTATCAGAAGAGGGAGAGAGTTCTAGAAATCTGAGGATAATTATTTTCACTCGGACTCTGGCGGACCAACCCTGATTGTTTTCAGTGAGAAATCATTGATAATGACTTGTGTTTAAAGTGTTAGTGAGAAAAATAATAATAGGAAGAATTAACGCCATAATCAACACGGTGAGAATAGCCGAAATGTTATGAAAAAATGATGAGTGTAAAGACAAATCATGTGTCGCTAGTTTACACTGATAAACAACGTGTAAGTTGAAATCAAAATTGTACTTCGTAAAAAAAACAACTAGAAATATAGATGCACAATATAAAGACGAATCCAGCAGAATTCACACTGCCCGAGTAAATATGTAAGCATATTATAATATGAGAAAACAATTACTTTAATCTGAACATACCTTCAAATCACAAACTCCTTAATATCGGTTCGCATCGCTGTCGTGAAGACTCTTAGATGAGTGTAGAACTATCGAGACATTCAATACAGTTGTGTTAGGAGTACTGAAATAATAATGATGCATATGTAACTCACATTCTATCTGCTATTATCAGAAAGAAGAAAATTGTGAATACTGACTGAAAGACGGGAAAGACTTGTAATCATTTAGACTCCAAGGATGAAAACTTGTTTATACCAATGAGCGATACTTGTTAAGGCCACGTATTAACAATCTTAGTACGTAAGAAATAATAAAGATAAACAAAAGACAACTTATTGTGATGTGTGTTACTCATGGAGATTTCATGCAGCGACTCGTAATCTATTTTAATCTATGACCAGAATATCTCTTCGAGTATACAACTAGTAATGAGAAACATCGGAGTGAACATAATTCTTATGGACAATATTCTTTTGAGTAAGCCACACGAAACACACAAGGCGGAGACATATACTGCTGAATGGCAAGGACATTTCTTACAGTAAATTGGTTGAGTCAATTTATCAGTAAACACGGATAGTTTTGTCGTTCAGATAATAATACACGTGATTTACGTACACGGAACCGCAACTGAGGTATAGTATGTATATAGACTACGGATCAAAAATTTAAAACCACTTGAAAATCTTTTAAAAGAAACATTTTTTTAAGGATAGATGTTAAACTCCTCCCACTTAAGGTTACCAATACTACGATCTAAAACGTTATGGAAACAAAAAGCCGCATTCCAAAAATGTTATTCAGAAATTTACATTATAAAATGAGTCATTTTACACTTGATCAACATCATATACCAGGTATATAAGTTGTTAGATGTATGCTAATATCAAAGTTTTTAGTTCAGTTAGAGATTAGCAATCACTGCGTAAAGGTCTCATTATGCCTAAAGCAAGCAAACTTTCCGCAGTTAAGCGTGCTCGAATTTTAGATTTCCATAAGCAAAGTTTGTCAAAGTGGGCGATCGCAGCTAAGGTAAATCGCAGTAAAACTGTGATTTGCAATTTTCTAAAGTACAGTGAGAATTATGGAAAGGCAAATCCACTAGTAGGCCCAAAAAATGTCTCCTGCATTGAGTAGGAAAATAAAACGTGTTGTTGTGAAAGACAGTGGACTTTCTTCTAGTCAAATTAAGACAGGCACAGATGTTGATTGCAGTCCAGTAACCATCAGACGACACTGGTAAATAAAAAGCGTACACAACTTCCTCGGCTGCTTTCACGTCTCAAGGTGAACCGCTTAAGGTTTGGTTGTTAATACCAAACATGGGGCGTTGAGAAGTATCGAAGAAAGTCCTGTATTCTGGTGAGAAACAAAATCTATCTAGATGGTCCTGATGGTTTTCCACGATATTGGCATTGCAAAAAAACATGCCTCCTGAAATTTTCTCCACACGTAATAGTGGTGGAGGGTCCCTAATGATATGGGTGCCTTTTCTTACAAAGGGGCGATGGAGCTCCAGGTGGTGCAGGGTTGTCACACAGCGGCTAGTTATGTTAGCATGCTACACAAAGCGGGCATCGTTTGTGTGGGGATGGATGACAAGAAGCATTGATCAAAATGGCAAACAATATGCTACAATAAATGAACTTCGTGAAACCATCTTCAGAAGCTTAATGGAAACGCTTATTTACAGCCTGCCCCCCAAAATGTTTGAAGTCATCAAAGCCAGTGAGGGTAGAACTCATTATTAAATTAGATTGTTGAATGTACAATGTCTTATTATATATCTGGTCTTATAATGTTGATCTAGTGTAAAATGCCTAATTTAATAAAAATGTACATTTTTGCATAAAATGTTTGGAATCTAGCTTTATGTTTTCATAACCGTTTAGATTGTAGTATAAGTAACCTTAAGTGATTGCAGTTTAACATCTATCCTTAAATAAATGTTGGATCAGGAGTGTAAATATATATATATATATTCCATGATAAATGCTAGTATACTGAAATCATATGCCCTTAATAGGGTTAAGATGAAAATTCATATACACTAAATGTACAAAAGCAAGGAACTTCCCAAATGTTTACACTTTTATTGTCATTAAGGGTATGACTCCATATCAACCAAACCAGTTCATTATTACATCACTACAGTATAAATCTCTATGCATGAGTGGATTAAGTGTGTGAGGTGCGCTGAAGAAAAATTATTACAGTAAAATAAATAGCCCTGTTGTGCTCGCATACCCTTAATGACAATAAAAGTGTGTATATATATATATATATATATATATATATATATATATATATGTATATATATATATATACATGTGTGTATATATATACATATATGTATATATATATATATGTATATATATATATATGTGTGTATATATATATACATATATGTATATATATATGTATATATATACATATATATATATATATTAATGTTAAATAAGTAATATTGTTTTTTACCTACATACGCTAAGGTTTCGAGCTTTCGCTCTCAGCACTGCAGTGATGATAATCTCGGACGGCCGCACGGCCTGAACCCATTCCACAGAGTCAACTTATATATATATATATATATATATATATATATATATATATATATATATATATATATATATATATATATATATATATATTTCATGTATCCACATCAAATTTTAGAAGGGGGTATACTTTTTTATGTATCAGTTATCAGTATTTACTTCAATACTGCTCAATACGTAAGTAGAGCTAGGTAGTGATTTATGAACACGCATTTATGGCAATCAACCTACACAGAGGCTCCTGCGTTTCATCCCCAGGGGAATCGTCAGGCTAAAAAGCATTTTGAAAAGATATGTATAGCAATGCAGTTGTTTGATCACAATCTGTGCACAACAACACTTTACGATGCCTTTGTTGCGAGGAAAGACAAGTTAAATAATTTAACTGGTTCCTCGTCTTAGTTGAAGTACTTGGATATTTACATTCACCTGTGTTTCCTTAAAGGAAGTTAAAATGGAGATTATTTCATTTTAGTCTTCGTACATACCTGTTTTCAATGGCCGCTGACTTCTGTTTTTAAGGAACAAATATCGCGTCTTTTTTCATAGAGAATTTTGTCTTGAAGCAACTATAGTGATTCACAAATAAATTGTAGATATAGAATATATGTTCTCATAGTGGTAGCCCCTTATTTATAGAATATATGCCATTCCGAGACTTGGATGATAAGTTCATAATGTTTTGATCTTTTTCTTCTTTTTGAGTTCAACTTACTGTTCAGTTTGTTGAGTATGCAATGGGGAATGTTTTTAGTGCTTTCTTACACCCACGACCTCGGCTATATACTTGTCCGATATACGTTATTTTAGGGTGTTACATTATAATAGGTTCTTGGTGTCAAAAACATTGCCCAAAGCTGTCGCAGTCACTAGATTGCCATAGTCACATTGAGTTCTATATTTCTGAGGTAGAGCCACTTTATTCTTTCTCAGATAACAATGGATACTCATAACCTTTAGGTTCTAGCCTACAACAGTTCAAACTACCTTTGCATTGATCTTATTGAACCTTAGTTAGTGTTGGTGTGCAAGAACTGTATAAATATGACCCTATCAAAGCCATGTTACTATACGTGTCTCAATTAAGTATCATTAACAGTGTGCAAACCCTTTTTGACTCTCCTACCGACTATTATTAGAAATACTTTTACCAGGCAATCCAAGATCTGCTGATAGAGTCATTCGGTTTACCGAGTTCGTTTTAACCACATTTACATTAATAAAAGAGCTATATTATGCATCATTCATCAATTTAAGGGAGGGGCTGTGGACGAGTGTTTATAGCACTTGTCTTTGGGATGGACGACCCGGGTTCGATCCCACACACGGCATGCGAATTTTCGGGTCTGAAAACTCCCTCTGTCCACCCAGCAGTAAATGCCTAAAACTCAGGGAAGGTCCAAGGCTACGGAAGGAGAGGGATGGGCTCCGCCTTCCATATGATGTGCCCTAGACACGGTTATCTTAACAAATCACCGCCGCTACGGCTATGGGCAGTGTGCGATGTCGGCAACGACACTCGTGCGCGTCCAGGCTATGCGACCTTTACCTTTTTTTACCATCAATTTAACCAGATACACCAGTATTGATGAACATGTTTTTAACTCTACGTACGACACGTTAACCTAGGAAATTGATTCAGTCTGTCACATTGTTCAGTGAGAGTATCTCCTAGACGTTCCATTAATTTTAGATGAAAGTCAACCAGTTACATATGAAATGTAACTGACCATACTTTGCCGATACATGCTCGGGATATTCGGTCGCCGTCGAGATATTCTCTTATATATTCAAACTTAATTCTATCTGATAAAGCATTTGATACATTAATCAGCGATATATTTGTGCGTGTGTATTCTTATTCGTTTATATTGTAGCTACTAGTCAGCTATTTAGATACGATTTTTCAAGAAATAGTGAAATATTAGATCCGCTCGCGACTTTACTGTTGACGAGGGCAAAGTTGGAGTTGGAGTTGGCAATTTCGTTTAAAGATGTTGATGAAGGTAACAGATCTTCTAAACGAGAATGTATCTAATAATGATTAATAAAAATTATTATATCAACAAATGCGGTCGGGAATTAAGAGAAACACAGGAAAATGGTTATTTACACGAGCGTTGCTGTAAGATGAACATTTTTATAGTTGTTTTTGATGTGCCATGAGTATCTCTTTTTGCTGATGTGTATGTGTAACTGAAATGCTTCAAATTGGTGTGGTGTTCAAAACACTATCCAAACGAGCGCTAAAATGCAAATGACGTGAGTTTCTACATTTTTTAATTTCTGTACATCGTTTGGATGCGCTTTCATTTTTGCGCGACAAGACAGACAAAGGGAGTCTCGCAGAAACGTGTTAACTGAAAACTCAAACTCATCAGCAACTGGCACGTCGATAAGCAACGGGAACTTCGTGACCCCTATAAAAAAGAAGAGAGTTCGCATCGCTCTCTTTTATCCTGGATAAATCGCGATAGAACACACTAGAAGTACGAACATTTCCACGCATACATTTCCACACATACATACACAGTAGCCGGATAAGGTAAGACACCTACACGCACACAGTGTTACATTGCCACTTCGACACATACACAATCTATGACTCACGCACTAAAAACTACCAATACCCATATGCTCACCTAATTACAACGAACAATTTCTAACATAGAATACGAGTTGCAATAAACTTTACAAACAACATTTGTACTAATTAAAACGAACTGTAATATTCCATGTAAGCTTATAGCTTTACAAATGGCTCATTAAAATAACTTATTTTGTAATTATAAAATGCGTTGTCTGATATTTAATTCACTAAATGTTATCCCTGTTTGTAGTCTTTTCTTTCCTTCGTCCATTAACAAAACGACATAGATGCTGGCTGGTGACCTGTAATATATCCATTCGTTATTTCGTTAAGCTTTTTATGAACCGGAAACTCATTCAAGAGCGAAATAATAAAACAGAGTTAAAATATATGTCTTAGGCGTGTATGTATAAAAACACACACTCACACAAATGATATACATGAAATATACCGGAGCTAGTGACAACAACAGCAACAGCAACAACAATATTTACAAAAAAATACGAAATCCAAAAAAAGAAAAACAATATGTATAATTTTAAATCACAAAAAAAATAATTCACACAAAACAAGAACAAAATAAAAATATTCGTGGACCACGAGTAATACAGAAACAATGAAAAAAAGGAAATTCTTGCAAACTAAACCAATTCGAGAAAAGCCATACAAAAAGGACAACGAGCGACAAAATCCCAACGAAAAGAACAAGGAAGAATATAAGTACAATGAGCCTCCACACACAATAGTTTAGGGAACTAAGGTCCTGTGAACGTACTGGTCATGGCTGTTTAACTCATCTTGAGATATGCCGTTCCTTTATAAAATGACTTGTACAGATGACGCCTAAATAATTGATGTAATGACATTAGTAAGCTCAGCTCAACCACACTAACCATCTATTCTACAAACTCGTACTGAATAATAAAGTAATGCAATTACAACAAATGAATTAGCCAATTCTGTTCAGTGTTAAACTAAACGGGTGGAAAATAAGGAATCGTTCAAACATATATTCTTACTTGAACATTAAGTTACATTTTGTGGAACTATATAATAAAGACACATTTGATTACTTATTTCAATTTCATATGAAGAAAATGTGGTTACTTATTTCAATTTCATATGAAAAAAAATGTGATTACTTATTTCAATTTCACATAAAGAAAAATGTGATTACTTATTTCAATTTAATATGATGAAAAATGTGATTACTTATTTCAATTTCATATAAAGAGAAATGTGATTACTTATTTCAATTTAATATGAGGAAAATGTGATTACTTATTTCAATTTTATATGAAGAAAATGTGGTTATTTATTTCAATTTCATATGAAAAAAAATGTGATTACTTAATTCAATTTCACATAAAGAAAAATGTGATTACTTATTTCAATTTCACATAAAAAAAATGCGATTACTTATTTGAATTTCATATGAAGAAATTGTGGTTACTTATTTCAATTTCACATAAAGAAAAATGTGATTACTTATTTCAATTTCATATGTAGAAAATGTGACTACTTATTTCAAGTTCATATGAAGTAAAATGTGATTACTTATTTCAATTTCATATGAAGAAAAATGTGATTACTTATTTCAATTTCATATGAAGAATAATGTGATTACTTATTTCAATTTCATATGAAGAAAATGTGATTACTTATTTCAATTTCATATAAAGAGAAATGTGATTACATATTTCAATTTAATATGAGGAAAATGTGATTACTTATTTCAATTTCATATGAAGAAAAATGTGATTACTTATTTCAATTTCATATGAAAATAACGTGGTTTCTTATTTCAATTCTATATGAAGAAAATGTGATTACTTATTTCAATTTCATGTGAAGAAAATGTGGTTACTTATTTCAATTTCATATGAACAAAAATGTGATTACTTATTTCAATTTCATATGAACAAAAATGTGATTACTTATTTCAATTTCACATAAAGAAAAATTGATTACTTATTTCAATTTAATATGGAGAAAATTTGGTTACTTATTTCAATTTCATATGAGGAAAAATGTGGTTACTAATTTAAATTTCATATGAAGTAAAATGTGATTACTTATTTCAATTTTATATAGATAAAATGTGGTTACTTATTTCAATTTCATATAAAGAAAATGTGATTACTTATTTCAATTTCATATGAGGAAAAATATGGTTACTTATTTCAATTTCATGTGAAGAAAATGTGATTACTTATTTCAATTTTATATAGATAAAATGTGGTTACTTATTTAAATTTCATATAAAGAAAATATGGTTACTTATTTCAATTTCATATGAGGAAAAATATGGTTACTTATTTCAATTTCATATGAGGGAAAATATGGTTACTTATTTCAATTTCCTGTGAAGAAAATGTGATTACTTATTTCAATTTCATATAAAGAAAAATATGGTTACTTATTTCAATTTTATGTGAAGAAAATGTGATTACTTATTTCAATTTCATATGAGGAAAAATATGGTTACTTATTTCAATTTGATGTGAAGAAAATGTGATTACTTATTTCAATTTCATGTGAAGAAAAATTTGATTACTTATTTCAATTTCATATGAACAAAAATGTGATTACTTATTTCAATTTCACATAAAGAAACATTTATTACTTATTTCAATTTAATATGGAGAAAATTTGGTTACTTATTTCAATTTCATATGAGGAAAAATGTGGTTACTTATTTCAATTTCATATGAAGTAAAATGTGATTACTTATTTCAATTTAATATAGATAAAATGTGGTTACTTATTTCAATTTAATATAAAGAAAATGTGATTACTTATTTCAATTTCATATGAAGATAATGTGGTTACTATTTCAATTTCGCATGAAGAAAAATGTGATTACTTATTTCAATTTCACATAAAGAAAAATGTTATTAGTTATTTTAATTTCATATAAAGAAAAATGTGGTTACTTATTTAAATTTCATATGAAGAAAATGTGATTACTTATTTCAATTTCATATGAGGAAAAATATGGTTACTTATTTCAATTTCATGTGAAGAAAATGTGATTCCTTATTTCAATTTCATATAAAGAAAAATGTGATTCCTTATTTCAATTTCATATAAAGAAAATGTGATTACTTATTTCAATTTCATATGAGGAAAAATATGGTTACTTATTTCAATTTGATGTGAAGAAAATGTGATTACTTATTTCAATTTCATGTGAAGAAAAATTTGATTACTTATTTCAATTTCATATGAACAAAAATGTGATTACTTATTTCAATTTCACATAAAGAAAAATTTATTACTTATTTCAATTTAATATGGAGAAAATTTGGTTACTTATTTCAATTTCATATGAGGAAAAATGTGGTTACTTATTTCAATTTCATATGAGGAAAAATGTGATTACTTATTTCAATTTCATATAGATAAAATGTGGTTACTTATTTCAATTTAATATAAAGAAAAATGTGATTACTTATTTCAATTTCATATAAAAAAATGTGCTTACTTATTTTAATGTCATACGAAGTTTCATAATTATCCTCGCCGATAATTATAGACAGTTACGTATTTCGTTGAAATGTACGTACACACAAGTAATTAGTGTAAATTTATACACACATTTTTCATCTCCTAATAGCATTTAATGTGGATACATGAACTAATTATATATATATATATATATATATATATATATATATATATATATATATATATATATATATATGTAGTGAGCGAGACAAAGCGAGAAGAGGTCAGAGATAATACTGTTGTAAAGTTGTCATAATGGTTTTACGTGTGTGCTATGACTCTAGAATATTTGGTTAAATGTTCATCGAACCCGACGATATTATAGTGTGAAACCGCAGTTGTTCAAGCATAGTACCTTCTTTGAAATATGATTATAATCAGGTCTGTTATCTTTTTGATATTGCCCACGATTTATTACTTTAATCATGTTACCTGTGCAATAATATATATATATATATATATATATATATATATATATATATATATATATATATATATATATATATATGTATGTATATATATATATATATATATATATATATATATATAATATTTATGAATAAATATTAATTATTTATTAGCTACATATGTCGATGTTTCATGCTAACGCACTCTTCAGTGCAGAACGTTAATTCCCGACCGTCCACGGGCTCGAACTCCGATCACAAATCGCCCCTGATTCGCAGTCAAGAGCGTTCCCCCCGTTAGCCACAGTGAATTAGCTAATAATTTAGAAGGAATTTAACTTTGTAAATACCAGGTCGGCGGGTATTTTACACGAGCAGTGAAAGTGATCTAACAACAACAAACTGTGTTGGAACTCGCATGAAGCTATTAGTACTGCTTGGTATTAAACATGTGTGAGTTGTTTCTGAGCGGGTATTATACAAGTTATATCAAATGCAAGTTTTCGAACCGAACTGTTACGCTCCACTGTTTATTCCTATCACGAATATTAACACAAACTATGTATGATTATATGTCAATAAATTATTGTAAGATTAAATATAGAAAATGTATTGTATTTGGTGCTTCATCAGAACTTGAAATTCTATGAATTTTACATAATTGGTGAATATTATCTATTGATCAAATAAACAAATCTAATTTTTCAATTTCTAAAATCAAATATTTTTATTATATATTGCGCGCAAAATATTAATTGAAATTATTTCAAGTAGATCTACATTTTAGGAATGTTATCTCATTGATAGACACTATATATTGTCACAATTTCATCAACATCAGAGATTTCTAAATCGTCATGAATGGGGTTTTGGACTTCATTTGCCTACACCAGAAATCTAATTATTAAAAAATATAACATATATCCCACAACATTACGACTGTAAAATTGATCAAAAAATAATTATCATCGACGAATATGTATTGCGCGAATTAATTGTTTAATGTTACCTTAGTAGTGTATTTATGGGTAATGATAAGAAAGTTAATTAATAGTGTGTTGCATAATAACGCTAGCAAAAATGCATAATAATTATGAAACATGTTTAAATTAATTTTTCTTATTGCATTTGTATTAATTCTAATGCGCATTTCTACGTCTTTCTACATTTTGTTGTGTGTGTTCTCTAACATATATTTAACAATTTTTATTTCTCAGAATTAATAACATCATTACAACACGCTATTTAAAATTCAAAGACTTCGGTTAAATTGGGAGCAAACAAAATATTACAACATTCACAGAGCTGCAACTAGCCATAATGCAAAGCTTTTCGTAAAAGCATTTTTCAGTAGTTGATATAATTTATAAACAGAACGATCTCCCTGCGTCATTGTTTCTGATGATGGCGCAATGTATGGCTCGGACTGTCAAAAGGAAAAAAAAAACACCCAGTTTCATTTTCAGTCGGAATGACTTGTCCTTGTCTGCCGACTCACAATTTGAGAGCTGTGAAACAGCGAAACATATGCCTACACATATGTGTGTGTGTATATATATATGTAAATATTTATATATATATATATATATATATATATATATATATATATATATATATATATATATATATGTATATATATATGTATATATATATATATATTTACATACATATATATTTACATATATATATAGATACATATATATATATGTATATATATACATATATATATATATATATACATATATATATATATACATATATATATATATATATAGACACACATATATATATATATATGTATATATATATATATATATATTTATATATATATATATATATAATTATTTATGCAGACATGTATCAACAGCTGTTCGAACCTGAGATCTAATCAGGCAGAGTTAAAATTCGATCTTTACCGTAGATGATATTTGGGGAGAATCAACTGAGGAAGAAAATAAAAGGATATTTTAAATTTTCACGGGGTTAAATTTAAGACCGTTGGAAATCAAATATAAAATGTAATGAAATCAAATCAAAATAAGATAAGATAGAAATATAAATTATGGATTCATTGCGGATACAGAAAAAGGAAAAGAGGGCCCAAAGTGGGTTGGAAGGAGGGGAATGGAGAGACAAGGGAGGAGACAAAGGGAAGTAAAAAACACAGCTAATGTCTGAATGGCTTCTAAACATGTGTCGATATCAGCTTGATGCCATGATGTGTAACGAGCCAGGTTTTCTCGTCTGGTTTCAATTGAGGTCGACAATGGTGGTGGGATGCTCTAATTTTTTTTTCTTGTTTTATTGTCTTAGTTTTTTCTGTTGTTTTTATTCTAAGGTTTACTTTTTTGACTTCATATTGTGGTTATTGATTATTCGGTGTTATTAATTTATTTAGGTCTAGTAGAGCCTAAAAATATGACCTGAAGTAAGGATCAGATGTTAACTATGCCTGATGAGATCTCAGTTTCTAACAGCTGTTGATCGATAACATTGATATGTCAGTGTCGCACATTTTGTACATGTCTGTATAAATGAAAATAATTATATACAGGGTGCGTCAGGTATATGAGAACATATTTTCCATTTTATTAAATGATAAAAAAAATCAAACAAAAATATTCTTAATCAAAAACAATTATATAAACATGTAAGCTAAGGTATTGTTTAATAATTTCATTCAATGAAATTCCCCTCTACTTCAATGACAGCTTCGATTCGAGACCTAAACCGACTGCAAGCGCGCTTGAGATGGTCCTCATCTATGTTGTCCATCACTCTGACAATGGATGCTTTTAGAGAATCTTTAGTGTTGTGGGGGTGTTTATTAACATCTCTCTCCACGACGCCCCACACATAATAATCCAATGGATTCAGATCTGGAGAGTTTGGAGGCCACACGTTTGGAGTGATGTGATCATAAAAATGATCCGCCAACCATTCCTGAGTGTTTTGAGCCTTATGTGCTGGTGCAAAGTCTTGTTGAAAGATGTAGGGCCTTCCATTTGTTACTCTATCGATCCAGGGCTTAACAACAGTATCCAAGACTTCAATGTAAGCAGCAGAAGTGACTCTTAGTCCTTGCCGAAAGAAGTGTGGTGGCATCACATGTCCTTCGTTGCTAACAACCCCCAAAACCATAACAGTTGCAGGAAATTTTGTATGCATGACTGTTGGAACTTCGGAAGGGTCATTACACAGCCATCTGTCATTCCTTCTGTTTACCTTTTGATCTTGATCAAAGTTTTTCTCATCTGAGAAAAACCAAAGCATGCCTTGCTCAACAGGATGTTTCAGTTTGTTTAACAGCCTCTTGGACCTTTTCAAACGATTCTCTTTGGTGGTCTCGGACATAAACTGGCCTCTCCTCATCACATAAGACTTGTAACGAAGATTTTCATGAACAGTCCTTCGAATTGTGGCTTCTGAAACATTCAGGTCTTTTGCGATGGACCTCATTGACTTTTGGGGGCTCTCATCAATAATATTCTGAACTTGATGAATAAATTCAGGTGTTCTAATCGTGTCTGACCGTTGGTCGTGCTTTTTACGTTTAGCAACCTGCTTACAATCACCATCATTTTCTTCTAACTCCCTACGAACTTTATAAACAAAAGAACGGGCGACTTTAAGAAATTGTGCGATTTGTAAATCGCTATGATCTGCCTTTATTGCGACAATTACAGCCTGTCTTTTCATTTGTTCCGTTACATTATTATCTGCCATTTTTCATTATCTGCAAAAAAATAATAAAAATAATTAATATAACGTAACAATAACGACATTACGCGATGTTCTCATATACCTGATGCACCCTGTATATGTAAACGCTCTAATTGATATTCAGCGCTTTTTATAAGCCCGGTTGAAATTCTTTGGATCTTTATCCTGTGGATGTTTACCTTGCCTGAATTATCATCTCTGTATGTCTCTCTCTCTCTCTCTCTCTCTCTCTATATATATATATATATATATATATATATATATATATATATATATATATATATATATATAAGATAGAGAGAATTGACAACATCTTTTTAGCACGCATGAACATGTATTTAAGTGAAATATCTTTGAAAATCAACTCATCGTGCAATTTAAATGATAAAATCATTATTTTTTAAAGTGTTCGTTACATATATATATATATATATATATATATATATATACATATATATATGTATATATATAATTCAAAACACCCCACCGCACACACACACACACACACACACACACACACACACATATATATATATATATATATATATTCAAAAATTTCATTAAATACAATTATATAAAGTTGAGGACGGCTAGTAGTGTAGTTTTCTGCATATTAATCACTTAGGAAGTGAAACAATTAAAATAATAAGTAAGCTAATAACATTTAACGCTGCAATCACCTATAAAAATAATTACATAGAAATACATCATATATTTGGGTGATAAAAATCGCACATATTTCTACACAACGTCTTGGTACAGTGGTGGAACTCTGGACTATAGACATCAACATCGAGGGTTCAATCTCCGTGTAAGTTGGCCACGCTGATAACGGCTGTGAGCCAGAAACACGTGTCCATAGATTCATTTTATGTGCGTATTATATAACATTATATATATTAACGTAAAAAATATGTCCTATTTGTTGAGGGCGACTAGTAGTGTAGTTTCTGCATTTTAATCACTTAGGAAGTGAAGTAATTGAAAGCTAATAACATCTAACGCTGCAATCACCTATAAAAATAATTACACATAAATACATTATATATATATGTATATATACATATATGTGTATGAATATATATATATATATATATATATATATATATATATATATATTTATATATATATACATACATTAATTATAATGATGCATAAAATCAAAGACAACTAATATATATATATATATATATATATATATATATATATATATATATATATATATATATATATATCAGGGGGAGAGGCATAGGCAGAGAGACAGAGGGTGTTATGTAGTGTATCCCGCTGATTTCGCTTCTTTTATAATTTGACTATTCCCTCCCAAATCGCATTTTATGACGTTGTGTTGTACTTCACTCGATTCGTTTCACGTGTTTTAATTGTTTTATGGTCACCCTATCATAAATAGTATTTTCCGTTTCATCTTCATTCTCGATAAAAAAGAAAAAAGGGAAAACGACAACGACCTCCGTTTGCCCCTCCCCTTTATATCTCACTCATAAAAGACTGATATTCTGCTGAGACGGGCACGAAAGAACTCTATTGAAAATTGGCTTTGTATTTTTTCTTTATTTATACAAGATTGTTATCTATGAAATTCACCACGCGATTTTTTTCTCCCTCCTATTTAAAGGATCTCTTTCAGTTTTCCAGGTGCTGATGTTTTTAGAGAACCTCTTTATGTTATCTGGAGTATTTCGTTAATATAACTTTAATATTCAGATGCTTGAATCAATGTTGTAGCCTATGCCTGTGTGTTGGTTCCACTGTCGGTTTGTTGTATTTTCTTTTAACTGTCACGATTAATTTTCGAATAGCATTTTTTCGTAAGTTTAGCATATATTTTCAATATTTCCTTTAGTCTGTAAAGACTATGTTTTAATTAATATTACATTTCAACGGTGATGTTTAAGACATATTTTGTTTGATGCGTCACACTTACGTTTTAAACTATGTCCCCGACTACTAGTCTGACAGTGGCTTCAGCCTTGTTAATCTAGCGTATTGTTCCGTTCCATCCTAAGAAACCCAACCTACCAGAGAAAGGTTTAGGTTTTTGCAAATCCTGAGAGGTACCCCTGCCGGTGAATACTGTCTGGGCTGGTCAGGCGTTTTTTGTAGAGCAGACTGTGTTGATCCTTCTTCGATTTGTTTGTTAAAAAAAACACACCTGACTTTTTGTCAACGAATAGGCTATATTGCCGGTCCCGGCAAAATAACGATTCCTGCGTTATTTTGCCGTGACCGGCAATATAATGATTCCTGCGTTATTTTGCCGGTTCATGTATATTTAACTAAATTGTTAAACATACATTGATTCCCGGCACAATAATGACTCTTACGTTATTTTGCCGGCTCGTGTTTATTTAACTATAAATTACTTTTTTTATTATTATTTAAATTATTTTTTTGTATTATTATAAACTTTATCAAACGAAATTTTATTTATAATTTAAAACTTTGCCTGATTGTTTTTTTTTTGTTTTTTTTTATTTAAAACTTTGCCTGATTGATTTTTTTGGTTTGTTTTTAATCAATCTTTGCCTGATTGATTTTTTGTATAATTTAAAACTTTATTAAGCGACAATATATTTTAAAATAACGATAAAATTAATTTTTACTTCCGGTTGATTCGATTAGGAGTGAACTCTTCAAAATTACGACTTATTTTATGATTTCATTGAAATAACATTTTGAAATAGAAACTGTTTAAATCCAGTGATTTTCTGTATATTTTAACATTATCGAAGTTTTTCTTCATAAAGAAAATCAGAATGTTACATTAAAATCTTTCCTTTGTAAAGCACATTTTTAACAAGAAAATGTTACCAAAGGCAACATAAAATATTCTTCTACCTGTATAAGTTTATTTGTTTATTTGATTGTTTATTTTTATAAAAAAAAATCATTTATCAAAATAAATAATAAAATAAACAAATAAACTTATACAGGTAGGTAGAATAATAATTTATGTTGCCTTTGGTAACATTTATTTGTTGCTTATTTTTTTTCTTTATATATAACTTATATATAACTTAAGGAAAATTTCAATTACTTAAATCGAGAGCAGACTTAGTAATGTTGGGAAAATTCATCAACATTAATTCTATTATGAAAAGTAAGCAGATATTTCTTTAACCGACACAATAGGGCAGGTCGATTTTTTTTTTGTTTCTTTAACCGATCAACTGATGATGAAAAAAATTGTTTTTAAATATTTGCCCTTATTTATTTAATTACCTTTTCTTTCGCAAGGCCATAACAATTAGGCTTTTAAAAATAATGAACCGGCATAATAACGATCACTTTACATTAGTAAATAATTATTGTGCCGGGCGTCACTGTATGTTTAACAATTTAGTTAAATATACATGAACTGGCAAAATAACGCAGGAATCGTTATTTTGCCGGGACCGGCAATATAGCCTCTTCCTTTTGTCAATCATCCTGGAGAGGAATTAAATACAATTATTTA
>OY744524.1:23297344-23357344 GCA_963556195.1 Sepiola atlantica | reverse complement strand
AAGCTGTTTCGTTACATTGTCGGTGTCAATGGTGCTGGGCAGTTCCGCTACTGTGTTTTCTCTTAAAGACTGTAAAGGTGGGGCATAGTTTCGAGATGCAAGGTTTAATTTATTTTTTCGAACACGAAGTCGCCATTGTGGGTATTGTGTTATTTTCTTTACATACGCGATTTTGGCGAGAAAAGAGAAAATTGGTAATAATTAAGAACAATTGTATGCACATATTCTCACATAGACACTTTGGTCAAAGCAATATAGTAGAGATAAGAGGACCAACGTGGGACAGTACTTATCATGAAATTCAACAAGAAACAAGAGACATATTTTAGAGAAAACATCATTGAACAGTTAATTTAATAGATGAATACATGTGTGCTCATCGTCATAAGAGAGAGAAAGAGAGGGAGAGAGAGAGAGAGAGAGAGAGAGAGAGAGAGAAAGGGAGAGAGAAGCTAGAACAATGCATAAGTACATCTTGAATCTGGAATATCGGTACAACTAACAGAAGGGCATCTATAGAACTGTGACCGTGAAAAATGCCAGACAGCGACAGAGTTTTAATGTGCATGCAAACATGGCGACCTGTCAGAGCACGCCCAGTTGCTTTGAAACCCCAACATAATTTCTTATTATGAAAACCACCACAGACAAGGCATGAAACCACTTGATGTAAGGAGCTACAAACTTAAAATACTTCTTCAAGGTCACAAGCTAGTCAGCGATAAGTGTTAGATGGATAGATTCCGACTTAGAAAACAGCACTTTTTTATTTGTCAGAAATATCGCTTATGGAGTGTGTGGACTAAAAGACAATATAAGGGAAGCGAATGTTACGAGGCTGCCGAGAGTAAACTCAAGGTCTACTTTCTACTGTCTCAAATAAGATAATATCCGGTTTTTATTATACGCGAAAGCGGAATTACATTGTTTTATTTTTCCGGAACGACAGTGTACGCTTTGTGGTTGGTCAGTGTATACAAGGGGAGATAATTTCATATGATTGAAAGTAGATTAAACTTCTGGAGTAAACATGCCTTTTTCGTGCAGAAGACAATGTTTTATTATATTATACTCGCCGTAAATCATTAACTTATATAATTGTTACACCGGCCGTTCTTACACGGAAGAAACTGCACCGGTTGTCACTATAAATAGTGCAAGTCACCAGAGACACAGAGAAGACAAAGCACAATCTTGTAACTGTCCAGCCAAGTGCTAGTCACTTTCTTACTTTGTTAATGCACTTGTTAAACCAACCCTCGACTTGACTTCTTTTATTTATTATTCACTGTTGGACAACTTCACAATAATTATATACTCAATATTTTAGCTGTTTAAAAATAATTTATACTTTTTGGTGAATAATAACATTTTTTAGCATAACGACTTTCAAAACAGCGTAATTAGGGCTAACTTAACTAACATAGATAAAGTAACACATATAGGCAGGCACGTATTAAAAAAATATAGGTTATGAGTGTTAAAAATGACTACATACATTGTTTACTAAATGTTTTTTAACGGAACAAGCAATTAAACTACGTATCCCTCCAGAGCGATGTCATGGTCATATTTACTTATATTTCCCAGATGGCTCTGATTCACTGTGTGTTTCTACGCACCGCGTTTAATTCATTCCCGTCAAGACATTCTAAATAAATGTGAACGATGTAGCGAACGTCAACAATAGTTAATCCATGAGAGGCAACGGGTCAACATACTTTTTTTTGCTGTTGTATTGTCGGAATCAAGTTGACGGCATACACCCTTGTTAGGAGCGAGGCAACCGTGTTTACTGTGAGAAGAATTCTACATTTTGTTTAATTAATTTTCATTAGATATTCTGTTCCTACAGTCACAGAGAGGCAACTTCATACATACACACATAGTACGGGCGCATATTATGCAGTTACATTAACAATTTATTTTATGTGCATCATAATCCACACAGGAAAACTGAACGGGCGCTTAAAGATTATAATGCTAAACTCATACTGGCTCTTGAATTTTGACATACAATTATTGATAAATGATCCCGGAGTAATCAGCGTGTCTATGGCTATAGACACATAAATATACATGCAAATGATTCAGCGTAAGTTAAAAAAAACCCACCTGAATTCGCACAAATCAAATACAAACATCTATTTAGAAATATCAGAATGTATAGAGGATTGACAAAGTTGTACTATACTAGAATTGCGTCCAGAATATTAAGGTCGAATTAAACTAAGCGAGTGGAAGGCTCCTGCTGATTTTGTTGGTATGAATACGTCAGTGTATGTGTATTTTATCTCCCATGAGTTATTTTAAGTAATGCTTATTTGACGCGAGTACTATTTGACTTGATCAAAATGCTAAACGTCGTCGCATACTATGGGGGTGAAGGAGTTTATTTTAGGACGCAGAAAAGTAATGCCCCTTTATTATAGGCGCACTAAGCAAGGCCCGACATGTTTCTATGTCATCGACGCTCGGATAAGCACTTTTTTCTCTTCTCTAACTTGTTTGGCCACTCACATATATCTTCTCTAAATTTTAATCTGTATTATTTGAATGTACTTAATTCTGTGGTTGACTTAAATGTGGTCAATTCTTTATATATATATATATATATATATATATATATATATATATATATATATATATATATATATATATATATATATATATATACTGTTTTATTGCCTGTCTATTGATTCCATACTCAAGTAATTCCTAACTGACACGCTGGCTTGAACTATGGCTGTCTTTCTCTTATTTAGGAAACTTATATTTAACCCTCTATCACCTTTCAAGTATACAGTAAACTTAATTTATCTACATACACACACACCCCACACACACACACACATATATATATATATATATATATATATATATATATATATATATATATATAATTATTAAAAGGAAAGAAGAATTATTAAAAAGAAAACAAAAACTATACACCCAGCCTTACTGACGCAGCCGGCTCTCTACATATAATTTCTTTTTTTTTAATAATTCTTTTTTGCTCTGTTTAAAGGTACATTTAGCTCTTTTGTTCGGATTCTAAACGCAGTAATGAAATATACACACACACATATATATATATATATATATATATATATATATGGATTTTTTTTTACCTGCGGGGGCTCTGAAATACCCGACTAGTACACGGGCGGAGGCTATTTTCTCCCTCTCGGTGTGTTGGGCTTGTAAGACCTTGTCAGTCTATCCATCTAAGAGAAGGAAATTTCTTATAATAAAACTTTGCTACAAACTACTTACGTCGTGGAAGCAAACCGTTGTTGAGGGAGGCCTCCTTAGTCCTGATCGACAACCTTCTAAGGAGGTGACGATAGTTAAATGAATATCGACACGGACTGAAGACCTGGGTGTTCCAAGTTTGAATCCAGTCGGTTCCACAGTACCACTGTCATTTAGGGATATTGGCAACCTTCTCGTGGTCTTTCCCGTAAGTACCCGATGTCTTTCCAGAAATATTTCTAACTAAATAAACATCGGGGAAACTAATGCCAACATCAGAATCATCTGATTCACACGAAAGAAGAAGACAACCTTCCTAGAGCTGGAATATCGAACAAAATATCTAGTTTGCAAACCTACAATTGCTTAAGGGGTAGATAGGTTCTGCCTATCGCCGGTCTCTCCACTCCTTCTCTGTCTATTAGCTAGGTACCAGCGCTGGGACGCCTCAAAACACCTAGTGCCGGGCCTTGTTTCTTTACTAGGACAATGAACGCCGTTTCTCCTTCTCTCTATTTGAGACACTTTTAGAAAGTGTTTTCGTCACTAAGTCCTACATGACCAGTCTGGGTCGCTCTTGTTCAAACATGTTGAGGGTACAGATTAGACAGCTTGTCTGGCTGCTGTTTCTGACTAACAGGACAAGAGTCCAAACTCTTAGGTAGCGCTAGAACAGCTGCTTTATCATCAGTTGCCTAATACCATGGTTAGTTGTACGTGCTATGTCGCGCATGGAAAGGAACCCTACAGTTATCTCCGGTAGGCTTTCCCGAGGCCACAACCACCATGGACCAGATCGCAACTAATGGACTGGTTTTGTGAGATTATTTGCACCTAACAAACACCCACCTTGCACACCCCACTCTATATCAAAGCAAACATGTCATTGCAAAAAAGGCTCTCATTAACAAATACCCGGGGACTTAGAACCAACAGTAACGACGTAAAAACCTTTCTCCTGATAAACTCTTCGGATATCCTAGCACGAAGTTAAACAAACCTTAACTACTCAATCTCCTCTCACCACTTTGACATGACTGACTACCTCCTCTTCTACCGTACATACTCTGACAAACATAGTCAAGGGCTAGGAGTATATGTTGAGAACACCCCCTGACTAATGAACATAGATTATAATCAGATAACCAAGACTATATGGGGTTTAGATTGACTATACCTCAAGGCGTTAGTTCCTTATATTTCTTATACCGTTCCCCTTCGACCGAGGACTGTACCCTGCTCAACTCTGTCTGTGAAAGCATAGGTAGATCACTCTCACCTGACTCGAATGCCCAGATACATGTATTTGGGATTTTAATGTACACCAATGTGACTGGTTGGGAGTCCCCAGCCTTACTGACGCAACCGGCTACTCTACATATAATTTCTTTTTAGCTCCCCCCTCTCTAATACTGTCGATTTTCGACCGCATCCCGATCGAGTAGGCCAGCAAACCTCACCGTTAGACCTGTTCTTAACCTCAATGTCCGAGCCGTGTGTGACGAAAGCCCATGGGACGCTCATGAATGCTGATAGCAGTGTGCTAATGATTTGTATCACACTAAAAAGTTGTCCAAAAGCTGATGAGCGTTTACTCAAAACAATGAGATACTACGAGCAGGCTGATTTTGAGGTAATCATAGATCACATCAGCGGCGCCTCATGGACTCACTGCTGATCAGTGTACAAATGAGCGCCACTCTCCACAATGGTTCACCTTGGAATGTGCAGCTACTATTACTGAGAGGCAGCAAGCATTCCGTAAATTCGGCCGCTATAAGTCAGCTACTAATAGACAAACATTTATAGAGTAAAAAAAATAATTGTAAGGCCGTGATAGGTGAAGTAAAGAGAAGGTATACAGAGATAAGCAAACCACGCATTTGGTCACAGAAACTAGGTGCCCGCGATTTCTTGAACATCTACAAATGTTCTGGTAAACAATGGTCAATCACCGATTCTCCCAGTATCAAAGCAAAATAGTGTCGTTTGCACATTAACTGATAATATTGAACTACTTGCCCAGCGTTTCGCCTCAAACTCCGCTTTAGAATTAGAAAACTACCCCTTCCCTGAATTTCCATTGCGGACCGAAGCTACACGTTAAAACTTGCTCATCACCCCATCCCAGGTCAGACACATCATAAAACACTATGACACCTCCAAAGCTTGTGGATTTGTTATAGTAATAAAGAAATGCTCTGTTGAACTGGCCCGGGTCCTCTCCAAACTGTACAACAAAAGCCTAGCTAAACTTTGCTTCCAAGATTGCTGGGAAATTGCCTCTGTGGGGCCAGTCTTCAAGAATCCTGGGGATAGAACTGATTCTCAGAACTACCGCCCAATCATTCTACTTTTGATCTTTTCTAAAATCTTTTAATCCTTCATCAATCTCGCGATATTCCGGCACTTAGTTAATGCTAAACTTTTTTCTGACCGTCAGTTAGACAAGCACGATCCACTGCAGACATCCTAACGGTCATGTCTCGACGCGTGTATCATACACTGGACAAGGTAAGTGAAGTTATGGCAGTAGGGATTGATATATCCAAGGCCTTTGACGAGGTATGACATAAAAGGCTTCTCCTGAAAATACGTTCATACTATATTACTGGGCAAATACTTAATATAATTAGATCCTTCCTAACCACAAAAAGATCAGGGTTCCTCGATGTCCGTTTATCTAAGCAACATGACACAAATGCGGGTGTACCCCAGAGTTCCTTCTTTACTCTCACTATGTGGATGAAACGGACGCGATCATATCCGAGGCAATGGCTGACTCCTTAGATAATTACCTCCAGGCTGTAGTTGATTGGGGTCATAAATGGTTGGTAACATTTAACGCCGAAAAGACAAAGCTCTTTTCCTTCAATAACTACAAGAAACCTCTTTAACCACCGATTGTAATGGCAAATAACACCCTACCTGAGATTTCAACATTCAAACTCCTCGGTGTACCCTTCACAGGTAACATGATTTGGAACAAACACATTGAAGACATTGCCGAGGATGCAGCAAATAAGGTGGGCTCCCTCTACCTTGCTAGTAAAATTCTCACTCCTGACATTATTCTGTATCTCTACAAACCTACCATCCGCTCATGCATGGGGTATTGTTGCCACATCTTGTGTGGTGACTCCTCCACTAATCTCTCTCTCCTAGACAAGGTCCAAAAAAGAGTCGATAACCTAATAGGTCCCTCACTATAACCAAAGCTCAAGCCCCTGTCCCATTGTCGCAATGTTGCATCCTTGTGCTTGATTTACAAATACTTCAATGGATTGCGCTCCGATGAACTTGCTACTCTGGGCCCCCTTGACCTAAATACACTAAACCAACTCGACAATCAGCTAAATCCCATCCACTCATAGTGGAGGTCCCCGGATGCCGGAGAGTCTTCTACTCCAATAGTTTCTTTTCTCGTGCTACTTGCCTCTGGAACTCCCTTGATGCTCCCTGTTTCCATGACAGTACCGAGATGCAGAGGTGTAAAACTAATGTAAACATACAACTCGCTACATTGCTTCCAACTTAGGGCGAGACCCAAAACCCTCATCCTTATTCTCAGTAACCCCTTACGTCTATAGTGGAGGCCTGTCTTGTTTGAGGTGAAATATGTTAATATATATATATATATATATATATATTGATGCACCTACATTTTAGCTGATTATTTTTTTGGCTGGTAAATTTTATAAATCGAGTTGATTGCATAAACCCTTGTGAGGAGAAAAGCAACCGTATTTACTTGTAGAGGAATTCTTTTTTTTTAATTAATTTTTATTAGAAGATTCCTTATATACTTGTATTATTTTGCTCTGCTCATCGGTTAAAACATATAGAATAAATTATGTTTCATTTTATTAGAATTTAACTCATCAACAACGAAGTATATATTTGTTGAGGGTGCGTGAACACCGCCAATATGTTCTTTTTAATAAATTTATCACAAAAGTAGAAAAATGAACGTATACCCAAGTTAAAAGCAATACCACTTGCTTGCAAACGAAACCACATTGTTTTGTCTGATATAAAGCAAAGAAACGCGTTTGGGCGCATACTGATATATGAACGTGAATACTGTGAATGTATCAATGTTTACCCATGCGTGTATGGGTGAATTGGGTCTTCATACATACAAATATTTGTATTAGGTTATATCTAAAAAGAAACGGAGTTGCATATTCTAGCGTGCCGGATACAATATAATTGCCCCCAAAAATAAAAGAACTTTCTACATATGTATATCTATAAGTGATCACTTGATAACATCCGTGATATATATATATATATATATATATATATATATATATATATATATATATATATATATATATATATATATATATATATATATATATGAAGAAGAATGGAAAGGAATTAGAGAAGCAAAAGCAAAATCATAATTCAATTCAATTGCTCAGAGCAAGGTATATTCCGCAAAAAAGGCAATTTATTCAAGTTAAATTTTCCTTAAGCCAGGCTTTTCAAAGATCAAAATCTTATCATCAGAGGAAGTCGCTGGGATAGATAAGTTGGCAAAGGCAAAATGCTTTAAAATGGGAAAAAATGTAGCGAAAATATTTTAAAGTTAGCCCGAGAAGAAAGCCGGCTTGAAAATTAGGAAAGGCAGAAACTCTTGTGCGACCAATAGGCCGGGAGGGAACAAGTAAGGGGTGTGGAGGAGGAGAGAGGAACGGGTGCGAAGAAGGAGAAGGGGTGTGGAGAGCGAAAGTGGTTAAAACTAGGAAGTATTGTTAATGGCGAATATTTTCCACCTCACTCTCTTCTGAGCCTGCCTGCCTGCATCCACGAGCGTACCTCTTATTGGACATGTTACCCTTTGGATTTTCTATTTTCGCCGCACCTGAAGTTGTGGCTTCTTGGAATTTAACTTTGAATCCTCTCTCTCAACCTTTCGGGCCTTTTAACGTCCTACCTATCTACATCTCATTCTCTCCGCTGGACTTTTCGACACCGGACTTTTTAGCAATCGGACATTTGCTTGCATTCGGGCTGAATTTTTGCCCTGTGTTTCTTCCCCTACAACTTTTATTTTATTTTTTCAAATTTTAAATCTTGGCCTTTGCCAACTTATCTATCCCAGCGACTTCCTCTGATGATAAGATTTTGATCTTTGAAAAGCCTGGCTTAAGGAAAATTTAACTTGAATAAATTGCCTTTTTTTGCGGAATATACCTTGCTCTGAGCAATTGAATTGAATTATGATTTGGCTTTTGCTTCTCTAATTCCTTTCCATTCTTCTTCATATCTACCTGCTACTCCCTGGATATTGAGCTGTATACTCTTCACAATAGGTTTTACTTTTCCTAAAAGTTCGCTTTTAGTGCACCACTTTATAAATATATTAACCATAACGCGGCTCCCTTACCCCCGCCCCCACATCCACTACTACTCAAGTTCTGCTCTGCATATTTTTTCCAAGACAGACTCCCCAGCTAAAAATAGATATGATAATTAATAAATGCAAACCGCCACCCTATTCAGTTTCGTTTTCCTTAACTACACAGACTGCTGCTGATAACAGACTAGCCTAAATAGCAGTTTTCTTTTTTTGCTTGTTCTCATCAACATCAATGCCGAAACTTGGACATTTTCTGGCAAATTAAAATTAATAACGGTATTATGTTTCTGCATTTTTCTTCATCCTTAGGAAGTATATAATCAAAACGAAACGTTGATAGATGCATCAATAACATAGTTGTTGGCTCTCCTTTTTCATTTTCCATTACGACGGATCATTTTATTCCCATTTTTATTCATATATATATATATATATATATATATATATATATATATATATATATATATCTTGGGGAATACTCGTCCTAGCACGGTTAAATTAATGTCCTGGATAAAACAGTTTTGCGCCAATGTTTGGCCTCTCTAAGAAGATGTAAATCGAGATGTAATGTTACGAGACCTAATGTGTAGAATCCTTATTAAAATTCAAATCAAACTTCATTAAATTATTTTGATTCGGAAAATGTCTATACTTCATAGTTTAAGCTTAAGACGGCTTTAGAAGAAGTTCAAATTCAGGGAGTATTTCTTAATGTCTAATGATTTTCGATCAAATTTACTCTAAATCTGAAACATAAGAATGTTCAATCTTCACGCAAAACCCTAGTATTTTGCACTTGGTCAAGTTTACCCTGTCTGTATATTTCTTGATTTTCTGTTGTTATTTTCTAATTTACTTGCAGTCATTTAAATAAGGCTAACTAATGCACCTTCACATAGCGCATGCTACTACAATACTGCTGTTACTATAACAGTTTCATTTTGATGCTTGCATTGATATATATGGCAGAGTCTACCATTCATTAATTATTTATTTTGGTTTGCTCTTTAGAACATTTTGATTTTAAATAATTTAAAATAATATATACTATAAACAAGAATACATACTATGAATACACATATGACATTGTCCTTATTATTTCATCAGCTGCTCTACATGTGTCTCTATGTAGATCAATTTTTTATTATTTTTTCTTGGTGGAGACGGTGGTTAAGTCGTAACGACACGGACTAACGGCCTAGGTGTGTAAAGTGAAATCTCGTTCGTTTCACAGAAACGTTTTTACTAAAGAGGCAATAATCTTCTCGTGGCTCCTCTTGTGAGTACTCGAGAGCAGTTAATGTGAGCCATGAGATATGAATAATTAATTCTGAATTAATCTCGTTTGGTCTTGAAATAGTTTACATTTAGGCTATTTTTACATTATTAAGCAATTCGTTAAAAAATGATATTATTGTATAAGAGAAAAATGTGCTCTACTTTCTATTTTGAATGTTTCTTGCTAATAAAGTATCAGTGCAAATACTTATATGTTAAGTGTGTTCTATATTAAGAAATTATATTAATTACTTTTAAGGTCTAAGTTAGTAACAGTTTATTATCCTCCATGGAAAGTATTTACACCTAAGAATTCTGACTTACCCTTTTCGTTAAGATAAGTTTACTTCGTAATATTCTAATTTTAATAGTATATCTTAATTCTCATCTCCATCAACCGGTTCCCGGTATTGAGTATAGTATTCTATAAAAGGTCTTATTTGAGTCGTAAATATTGCGAAAATAAAACTATTGTTATTTTATAAAGTCTCGACCCCCTCTAATCCATACTTTTATTTGCTTTTGAGATGAGATGATAGGCTGGTGCACCTTTCCACACATTAACTGCTCTTTTTGAGAAAAACGTTTATTCATTTCAGATCACCCACAAAGGGACTGCTGATTTTTCGTTGTATTTGAACAGAATTCCGTTTGGGGGAGCTGTGTTTTCACACCTTCTGCCATTGTGATGATTTTTACATTAGTGTAAAGAAGTACATGTAAACTTGTTCATACTTTCCAGATAAATTAACTGAAGCTTTTATTAAACATGTTAGTTTCTCTATGTAAATATCTTGAAATATCTCCGTTTTTTTAAACAATAGGTAAGTTTATATATGTGTATGTACATGATTCGCTTCTAAATTAATTAATGGATCATTATGAATTTTTAAACACAGCCGCAAGGCGCCAACTGTCATCATTCTGGCAATATTTAGTATAATTTAGTGTTATGCAACGTTCGTATAAAAATAGTGAAGTCCTTCGTGAAAATTCAGTTTTTTTTATGTTTGTGAAACGTAAACAATCAGAATTATACATAAATTAATAAATATCTCCCAAATATCATTTCTTTAAAGTACTTTAAGAGTTTTTTATGAACATAATAGAGACCCAACCTTCTATGTAAAAAATCAAAAATATCAGATTCGCATCGAATAGCATATGTAGTTATTATTCACTATTTAACAAATATTCCCTTAATTTAAATTTCATCTAAACCGTCCTTAACCTGGACCTTATGTTAAGAGATGTAGAATGAAAATCATCGAATGGATTTGTATAAAACCAAAATAACAATTCTAAACATAATATGTCTTAGCATTATAACCTTATTTTAATGTTTGTAATGGAACATAGAAGTGGTGCAAAATTGTTATGTTCGGGGAATTAATTTTACTTGATTTCTAGTAAAATATAAGTTTGACAAGCGATCTAATACTTTTACTAACTTTTACTAAACCAGAAGCTTATAATGTAAGTCATGTCTATAATTAACATATACTGATGCTATTTACATTCTATTTATAACAGTCCTCAGTGTGTAATATTCTACAAATATATTGAAAAATAGAAAAAAATCTACTTGATTAGTGAGAATGTTAGTTGACCCATCTCGTTATGCGAATTTCAAAAATAGTGTTTACATATTATGCGTATGCTTTTATACAATTGTGTTTATTTTTTCCAACAATGTAATTTTCATACGCTAATTCCTATTCAAATTAGACATATTCGTAAGCCTTTTTTATTTTAAAAGCGATTTGAAACATGGTTTGATCTGAAAAAAGTATCAGCTCTGTATTTTCTTTTCTATTCAATATTTATTAGTCCTAATAATATTTTTAGAATGGATTACTTTGCTAAATATTTTCATGATCACTTTAGGTACATTGGCTATACTCATTATAGTTTTACTATTTAAGTTTGCTCAACTTTATACATGTGTAACGTTTAGAATAATAAAGCTATACTATTTTCTCAGCTTCTCGTAAATTTATGATAACTTACACATGATTAGATTAATTTACCTCGCTTAATATGTTAGTATATATTCTCATTATTTGGAAAAAGAAAAGAGTTAATATATATTTTTTATATGTTCCACAGTAATTCATATATTTTAGTGTCCTCCTATAAGACATACTAATCGTTGAGGTGTAAATAATAAAAGTGAGCGGACGTCTGTCGCTTCAATAATCACGAATGCAAACTGATTTTTATGAGCAAAGAATGGAAGCTTAAACGGTATGTTAATAATATTAGTATTGAATATATTATAATATTAAACAAAGAAAACAATAATCCCGTACGCAAATGTAATTTTATGAGTAAAGGGAAGTATGATGTGTCTAAATAACTGATGATTACAAAAATGAAGTCGACACTTATTCCACATGAAATATACAAACAATGCCCCCAATTCGTTCTGTGTTACAAAACACTTAAATATTTAATTGTCAAGAATATCTAACGATATGATTAACCCGGTCAATAAGTTTGTTAGGCGAGTCATAACTATACAAATATGGTTGCTATAAATGTTTGGGTATATATTCAACTGGGTATTATTTCAAGAAATGTGTAGGAAAAATATGGGTTATCTGGGCCAAACTTTAGTTATAAAGTGTGATTTTCAGATATAAATACATGATTATCAAAACCATACGTATACATGCGCGTTGGAGGGCAGAGTGTCAAACCACTCCCACAAACGAAAGGTTTACGTCTGGCGTGAATCGACGCCGGGGTCTCTTAAAACTTGAACGGTTGTTGGTGGGTGGGCAAAGCGAAGCAACTTTGCCTATTAACAGACCCGACCCCGATTTGCCACATTGCTACTGAGTCTCCACATGGCGCGCGAAACTTTCGAATAGAGGGTTAGAGAACAAACGAGAGAGTGAGGGGGAGGTCGAGACTGAATATATGGGAGGGGAGATCTTTTTTAACGTCGAAGGTCTCTGTTCTCGGGTTGATTGCGTTGTATTAATAGCGATCGTGACGTAGAGGCGAACAACATTATATTGTCAGGCGGTTGGCGTTTACAAACGAAGCAGGGTCATCTTATATACAATGGCAGTTGAGATAATAAGAGCATAGAGTCTTCCAAAGAAATAAACTATAATAAATTAAGGCGATGGAGGAAATATATAAAACGTAGGAAATGTTAAGCAATCGGGATACAATTAGTTAAGTGATTGTTATTATATAACAAAATAAAACCCATGACAAACGAGAGAGTGCCAACATAACTGGTACATGCGTAATGCAGTACTTATATATGCTACCAAAACGCATAAGAAATCTGATTAATATATTAAAAGACACACACATGTATGTTATATTTATATATATATATATATATATATATATATATATATATATATATATATATATATATATATATATATATATATATACACTGAGAGATATATAGATAGATAGATAAGCCGTCCAATCAAAGCTATAGATGCAAGTACCTTTCTGATGAACACTGTTAAGAGAAATGACGTGGGTTGTCCTCATTCTAGATATAAATAAGTTTATTTCCAATCATGTTGTTTAACAGTCGGAATTGGCCTCATAGGTGAGAGTGCTCCGTATTCAGTTAAAAGTGGCGTTTATTACAGGGTTCGAATCATGCGGCAAGTTTGAACAGTTATATTTACACTAATGATTTTGCCCGGATTAAACTTATACGTATTTAGATAATAATTAAATGTTATTTTGAATTATTATATGTGTATGTATCAATGAAAATATTTACCAGTTAATCATAAAATACATTTGAAAAAAAATCAGAAAAGCAAGTAATTTAATATTGTTAGAATAAAATAAAATAACAATAGTATATACACAAATTTAAATAGATAATATTAGGAAAACAATTTAATTGAACACCGCTCTTGGCTGTTACCCCTATCCCTACCTCTCTCCTCCCCTCAATATATATATATATATATATATATATATATATATATATATATATATATATATATATATATATATATATTTAAATATTTAATGTCATTTATACAATAATAACACTTAAGGGGTTGTGTCAAATATAACATTTCCAGGAAATAAAATAATAAATAAATAATTTTAAAAAACACAAAAAACAATCAGTTATAGTTTTAGTTTCATTCCATTTGTTGCGGATATTAATATTTATTGCGTTATTAGCAATATTTCCATTCCGCACTTTTTTAAAGATTTGAAACACCCACCATTTGACATAGAGGTCTTCCTCGAAATATATTATGCAACACGGTCACACACATTTCATCATAGTGTTGAAGTCTTGCCTAACATATAAAATAATCACTTGCCTAATATATAATGAACACCACTTGTCTTTTTCTTACTTATGAACCCCAACATATTTCTATTTATAACATTGTGATGACCTTCTAATACTCCTCTGTCTGTCTCTCTCTCTGTCTCTGTCTCTCTCTCTATTTCTCTATATCTCTCTCTCTCTCTCTCTCTCTCTCTCTCTATATATATATATATATATATATACATATATAATATATATATATATATATATATATATATATATATATATATATATATATATATATATATATATATATATATATATATATATATTCACAGCAAGGAATACTGACGTTTGTGCCATTTTTTTGGGGGGGATGAAATTGAAAAAGTAAATACACGAGGAAGAAATAATCTTTTCTCGTTTTTATATTTAGATAATAATTAAATGTTATTTTGAATAATTATATATATATATATATATATATATACATATATATATATATATATATATATATATATGTCACACACTGAGAATCTCATGGTAATATATTGTGTATAGTCTAATGTTATAAATAAACTTTTTTATTTAAGAAAGATGTATATCAACAAGGTTTCCAATTCGCCTTAAAGTAAACAAACAACAGTATGCGACACGGTGTCTCAAACATCAAACATCAAACATCAAAGAACACTTAATGCATGTGTTAATTGCTTCTTTAAAATTAAATCAATCTTTACCTCACCCATTATCACCAAAAGTAATAGTCGAAATAGCCGTAGTGGCGAGTGTCACATGACGACCATGTGACATAAATCCACAGATACTACTGATGTTGCTAATATGATCGGACAGTTCAGAGATTTCCAACAGTTTCCATCAATTTCCCGAATATAATAACTTCAGACAAAGCACATATTTTTCAGAGAAAGACTGGAACTGGAAATTAAGAAACATACACACGTGTGAAAAAGGTCTTCATTCTTCCTACGCTGCGTCTACAGAAATCAAATCTCCTCGATTGAAATTTATTGTTTCACCACACTCACATATTTTTCAAAGCTAAATAATATTTGAGTTATGTCGATATCCCGAAAACGTTTGCCAATCCATTTCAAGAACATGTGATTCCTCATGCACATTTTACGTTTATGAACTTATTCTGCTCTCTTAGACAATTGTTTTCTATAAACGAGAAAAGTGTCCGCTCCAAACTTATGTCTTGTGATATTTTTGCAGCATTTCAGTTCCAAAAAGCTTCATTAATCCCAAATAAATGGATTTGTTTTCCCGACATATTGTTGGGTCCCTATTATGTTATTGTGTTCATTTTGTTTGTATCCCTAGCAAATAAACAACTTATTTTAATTCAATTCCCTTGTGTTATTACTAGGTACGTGAAAAATGACCGTCACTTGTACTGACTATACTTCTTAAGAAGTGAATTTTCTCAATTCTTTAAAGTAGTTTTCGTTTAACTTTTAATGATGTTTTAAAGATAGAAGCATTACGTGTATACTTAAAAAACAAATGCATATTTACGAGTGAAAAGATGTGGACTAAAACATGTTATCAAAACCGCTAAAAAAATGCGAAAAATCAGTTACAACTGCAGATGAAATAAAACATGTTTAACACCTGCGTGAAAGGTAAATATCTGTTTTCTGGAACTATTAAATTCAAGTCTTATGAAAGTGCATTACAAAAGAATGTACCTCTTTTTTTTCACTAGAAAATGCTTAACTATACTCCCAAAATTAAAGTTACGTTCCGGACATCTTCTCGCTGTGTTTCAATTGTAAACAAAAAATATGACTAAAACACATCAATGTATGGAAGACTCGAACTGCATTAATAGTTTAAAAAAAAATATTTTATCGTTACGAATTGCGTCAATATTATTAATTATTTTTACATGATGATAGATTAAAATCTTGAACAGGTACATCACTCTATTTATTCTTTAAGAATTGATGTAATTTTAAATTACCCCAATTCTTAAAGTATAAATTACTCATTTATTTTTACGACACATGTAAGAATTTTTTACATGGTTAGTAACGATAAATAACATTAATTCGTTTAAAATAAAGCTAAAAGAGTATTTTATTTTATTTTAAGTGGGAAAAAGTAAATTAAAGTCAATAACTACACTGACAATATTCGTTGAAAAAAAGTTAAAACATTATAAATTATTTATTAATAAATAATCAGAATTAAATTGTGTAAGAAAATGTCATATTTTAATTCTATTTATTCATCACTGAATAATTGTTTACACATTTTAAATAATAATTATTAATTAAAAAATGACAAATTAAATACAAATTTACTTTTTATCTTTCCAAATAACTGACGATGAATTGTTAAATACACGAAAGTGTTGAATCTCTAAAAATGACATTTTGAGAACGAAATGGTAGGATTTAATGGCGGTTATCCCGTCTGTTTATTACAGAACAGGGCTACCATACATCTCCAATAAAATCGTTAGTAGAAATTATACAATTTTTAAAATTATTTTTGTCATTATTGTCATAATTCTGATTTTTTCAATTTTTCATTTATTTTACAGTTCATGAAAATATTTTTTCCGCTGATGATGTCATGTTCATATGCGAATGGGAAATATAATTACATCACATTTTATATTTTCTCAGAAACTCATATTATCAAAATTGCATGAAATATTCTGTGCAATGCTATTATGTTTGGGTAAAAATATTGAGTAAACAATGCTTCATTCAATGATAACATGACTACTTCAAGAAATTAATTTTTCTATAATTTATAGTGATTTTATTAAAACGGAATGTAGGGGCCTTTGTTGTAATATATACTAAATTATTAAAATCATTTTTTTTTAAATGTTACACATCTACAGTGCTTTATTTTCATTAAAACACATTAAAAAACGTCATGCATATTTGTTATTAATACATAACAATATAGCTTCAGTAAAAGTGTATTTTGTTTTCAAAAATTAATAAATTTTCGCTAAGATATAAAAATAAATAAATACTAGTTTTATTATATTAAGTAATCGTAGATTAATAAATACTGGGGATTTCATTAAAATTGGTTGATTTCGTGAATGTTGTTGTTTTCTTTAAGTGAAGGTAAACATGGGTATATTTTGGGGATCGGTCATTAATTTTACACGTACCTATGTATGTCCGTGCCTTCAGCGTGTTGTGTTTATTGTGAACTCATCTTGTACCGACAACATATTTCCAGAATAAGTAATCATTGTATATATATATATATATATATATATATATATATATATATATATATATATATATATATATATATACATACATATATATATATATATATATATATATATATATATATATATATATACATATATACAGCGAGAGAGAGAGAGAGAGAGAGAGAGAGAGATATGGCGTCGGGCTTCACTCTCTAGGGTTCCCAACTTCTGATATCGCCCAAGTAAGCCATGCTGATGGGTTGTATGTCGAGCAAACGTGGATTGTTGTGTTTCGAAAATATATGTCGAACCCAATATGGGTGCATCAAATTTTTGATAGGAAAAATGTATTCCCAGCTAACATTTTGGCAAAATTCTTTTCTGAATGAAAAGTTTAATCCTTTAAAAGTTTCGCCATTGAAATAACCTAATGAATTCCATTATTACACATATATATATATATATATATATATATATATAGTTATTAATGTATATGTATGTATATATATATGAATATATATATATATATATATATATATATATATATATATATATATATATATATATATATATGTACATACCACTATTAGTTCTGCTTGGTAGTGAAAAATGTAATAGAGTGCTATATTTAGTAATTAGAGCGTAATATTTAGTCATAATATTACATGACTTTCATATCAACATGGTTCTTAAGGTATCAATCTGATAGGGGCAAGCCAGGCAAAGTATATGTGTGTGTGGAGGTTTTCATTTTTAATCAGAAACCGCTCTGTATATTTTGTAAGCAAACATAAAATATTCGGTACCGTGTTGACCTGAACTTGAGTAATATATATATATATATATATATATATATATATATATATATATATATATATATATATATATATATATATATATATATATATATATATATATATATAAATGAGTAACGCAAGAGTGTTAGAATGGCAGTTGGAACTTGATGGTGGCTGCAGTATATATATATATATATATATATATATATATATATATATATATATATATATATATATATATAAATGAATACATTCAAAAGTGTTTATCATTTGTAACTTCTATATTGTAATCAAAACGGGTTACTCTTATTAAAATCAATAATACCGCATTACATTTTGATATTCGGTATATATATATATAATGTAATCGAGATACAAAGTTAAGAGAGAATCTTTAAACTGCCTAATTAGTATGTCTATATTTAAACCATTCATAATAAATTAATGTTTAATATTATCAATTTGGAATTGCATGTGCTTATGTTTGCTATCTATATGCAATAGCTTCGTCTATATTAACAGTAATTCATTAAAATTATTTAATTTAAAAAAATCGTATAATAACTAAACCAAGTTTAACTCCATGCGCTCGCTGACGGCTTTACCGAATGTTGTGGATTGCTATGAGCGAGGCAGAAGCGGGAAGAGGAAGGAGGATTGGTAGGGAGAATGGGGTTGTCACGCTCTCATTCTATGTCGTTTTCTCTCGCCCTCTCCGTGCAGTTATTTTCATTTTCTATGAAGAAATAAATGAATAACTTTATTTGATCAATTAAGTTGATGCTTTATTCATGAATGTTAACAAAAGTTTAGTAGCACTGTGATCTGTCCAGATTACGACAAAAGTAGAGATTCATATTTTAGTATGATCTTTGATTAACATTTTGCGCTTAATGCCTGATAACTTTAACATGAACTTACTAATTAAATAGCTTGTATTTATGTTATGAATACAAATATTGAAAGTTTTGATATCATTGTAGATTTCACCCCTCCACGATAAAATGAGATTCTACTTTTTCAGGCGAGTACGTGTTAATACGCTAAAAACCAGGCGGAAAGAAACACAACAATGAATAATTTTGAATTTGGAGTTGGTGATAAGTTTAGCATATAAATTTAACGAAAACTGATCCTCTATGCTCGTCCTATTCAAAGGTGTCATGGACGGTTGCTTTTTTAGGCTATTGGAGCTTAATTCTGTGCGGTTTTTTTTTGGGGGGGGGGTGGGGATACCTTTATATGGCGTTTGCGTACGGTATTACGACCTTGCTAGTAAAAGTTAAGGTTAGTGTTAAATACATATAAATCGCCCTAACAATCTAGATTAACCTTAACAAGAAGAATCTAATTTTTAAAGAGGGGGTACTTTAGCTGAGAATGTTAATCTACAAATTGACAAAAGTGTTTTGTTAAAATTATAGAATTATTTGAGAAAAATACCATTTTTTTTATTTAACCCCCCTCCCAATTACAGAGGGTGGGTAGGTTTGCTATTGTATAAATATATATATATATATATATATATATATATATATATATATATATATATATATATATATATGTATATATATATATATATATATATATGTATATATATATATATATATATAAACATATGTATATATATATACATATATATCAATATATATATACATATATATATATATACATACATATATATATACATATATATATACATATATATATATATACATATATATATATATATGTATATACACACAAGGAAGTACGCATCTAGTTCGTGTTAACTTGTATTATTGTACAATATATTATATATACAATATATAATAGACATTTTTTCTGATTTTCTGGTGATTAAGAAACATACATTTGCTCGTTTGTTTTCCATAAAAATGTATTCGACTTGTCTGGGCCCCTTACGATATAAGTTCTAGAACAGCATGAGTATATTACGACGGCATTGATTATAGTAATTTTTGGGATAGATACATTTACAAAGACAAACGCATAATAAATTAGATTATGTGAACAAATGTTAGATTGCAATCTAAATTACGTAATAGATTGAAATGACTTTAGATTGAAACCATCCAATTAACCAGATTTTATTCTCATTCTCCTTTGCTTCGTGTATATTTTGCTTCTGGTTTGCGTTCAGCTTTTAATTATATTATCAAATTCTCATTATCAAATTATGTTTACCTTGAGAGACGCCATTGCCAATTAAATGTTTCAAAAACGCAGATGCACATGCACAACTTTTCGTCGCCATTACGATAAAAAGATTGATTTTTTAATCTTGTTTACTTTTTGATAAATATACATGTATTATATTCCATTGCCCGCTGTAGACGCAAAGTTTCACTAAATGAACTTACTCGTATTTCTTTTTAATTTAATAGTACACATCGTTATGACCAATTAAATAGATTAATTATATTGTCTGATATAAAAGGTCCTTTTGTAAAATATGTTAAAATAAATCTTTATACATTTATACTTAAATACACACTTATATACATCAAAGTTTCATATCTAGCGTACAATTCTAACAATAATTGAAACGATCAACTGATATAAATTGCATCTCTATTAGAAAACCTATAAACAACTTAGACGACCTTGAATCTTTGCATCATATTCTACTATTTCCGATCGACGCCACGTGCCCCAGAAGTTCTCCTATGACTGTAAATACCGTAGGCGTCATCTATATATCTGCCCGGGGTGTTATTGAACGGTTCAAGAACCTGGATGTCAGCAATGTACCTGGTCCTAACAACATAAAAGTCAGAGTGCAAATACAGCCGCAACCAGATCTAGATCCTACTTTTACAAAGTTGTTCAATCGTTGGTTGGAGGAGAAGAAACGCTTCTACTAACCTTGGAAAACGTTTAAGTCTGTCCAGTATTTAAAAATACTAGAGATCGGTCTTCTGTATATAAGTACAGAGCTATCAGTCTCATGTGCGTCATGAGTTAGTTGTTTGAATGAGTAGTAAATCAATAACTTTTTAATCAGCAAAAACAAGCGTTATGGATTTCGTCCTGCAAAAAAAAATATTGCTGACCGCTGACTGTAATTTCAGTCAGGATAACTGAATATCTCGACATAGGCTTCGTTTCAAAAGCGATATGTTGTTATATATCACACACCATGTATAGGGTTATGCACATATGTTTGTTGAAGCAGCTTTGTAGCTATATTATATCTAGACATGTCCTTTCAACCATCAAATTATTACTCGGTGATAGCTCAATTAAACGTAGTTGTTGATAAATAGAAGTCAGAAGAGCATAGATGCGGAGTCAAAATTGCTCAAGGATCTATATGTGCCCCTTGCCGTAATTTTGTCCATGCGGCAGTACTGTAATGACGATGAACCTCTAGGAGAAAGAAAATCCACACTTTAGAAGAACGCAGTGCGTGTCTTAAAGTACTTTACTCTCTACATTCTTACACTCTGTAATATTTCTCGTGCCGTGAATGTGTGCGTGGGTGTACGAGATTTTAAAGTGCATTTTGTATAATTGAACAGTTTTACAGCAATTCGACGTAGCTTTGAACGTAATAGTTCACTTTATTCTATAACTGGAGGTAGCGTATTTTGCTGCATCACAACATCTAGTGGAATTACACATGTGAGAAAGGTCAAGTATTCGTCTCGAGTCGTTATAAGAAACCATTGTCTATCCAAATGTACGTGGTGTAGATGAAGTTGATAACGGTGCGAACTAACGATTCGCTGTCACGTTTCTAAACCTTCTAGAATTCATAGGATTCATAGGATTTCTTTAACTGTGGATCTTTGTATATTCCACTTTGTTGACGAACCCGATTCTTGAAAAATAGTGAGCAGGGAAACAACAGAATCAAACAGATTTTAAAAACACATGACATTCTGCTTCATACGGAAGGAAAAGGTTTATTTGAATGCAAAGTTTCTGCTAGTTATCCTCGCTAAACTCTGCAGCACCAAACTATTTCGATAGTACGTTGTGTAGCTAATCATGATTTGGGCAATTTGGGCATTTACACGAGGTTGACCCCTTCGGTGTCTAGTGACCGAAGCTACTGGAACAGACACCAGCACGTAATATAAAAAGTCAAAAGTTATCTTTAATATATTTATTTATTATTAGCAAATCATAGTAACAATAAGACAAATACACTTTCATTAATTAATTTGAAATCGAAAAATGAAAAGGCAAGATTTGCCAAAAAGAAAATGTAAAAATCGGTAGTGATTCTTTTACTATTATTATTTAAACTTAAAAATGCTCGAACATAAAAATGAAAAATGCTCGAAAATATTACATTTTTTGTTACAAAATATGATCTTAGAACTATTGAGATTAATAAATATGCAACTGAGCTGCTGAAATAAATGCTTATATATCAGTTCATAATATATAATAATCAGACTTATTATAGCTGCTGGTAGGTTAAATAGTGACGTAGACGATATATTCATAAATGTTCAGCCGGATTCATGAGATTTTAATTGTTTGGGGTGAAAAATTGCCTAAGAGTTCACCATTATATTTTCAATACTAGACTATGTTTATATTCTATCAAAACAACAACAGTTGGCTCGGGTTGTGAACGTATTAAGAACACGATGATTTCAATGCGATATGTGCCGCGCAACATAGAAATGGGTCACCGCATGACTTCAGGCACTGGCGGCAGTTATTACACGTTTGAGTTTCCGTACATTCAAATAACATCGAAACATCAACCGTCTTAATATGTAAATATTATCATAACTATGGGCTCATAAATCTATTTATATAATGCGCATATCATAAACACTTATAATTAGTGTTGTTGTTGTGTTTTGCATACTGAATGAGTGTGTGAGATGAGTGAGATATCTGATACGTGATGTATTAAACACGACAGTTGGATAATCTGAACGGTGTGAGTTCAATCCCCCTACTCGGCGGGACTTTTTCATGTCTGTCTGCAATCGTGTCTCAAAATAAATTATACAATATCCGAGCGGAAACTAGTAATGTAAATTATTCATTGTTTAAATGTGGATATATTTTTAAATGTTACAAATATTTGCAATTTTTTTATATAGATTCTCTCTATGTCATTTTTGACGGAACGGCCATCTATTTTATCCATGACTGTGCAATTACAGAACATTGTAAACATAATAACCTATGTATTACTTAATCGGTTGGGAATTCGGCTAACGGCTGAAGGGGTATCCCCCATTGGATAATATTGTAGCATCTGAATTATCTCCCTTGCGCCGTGCATCAAATGACAAACCGTGTAGAGTGCCTTCCCTCGAAAAACTCTTCATCCCAGTAGCCGCCATCTTAAATTGCACATTATGCCCGCTCCGCCACAACCTTCGTTAAGAAAGCCTCACTAGTGTACTGAGCATTAAAACAAGACACGTCTGAAATTATTCCAGCTTTGATTTAGTAATTGTTTGATATTTAAAAAAGATAGTGATTAGAAAGTAAAACTATAACAAATAAAGAACTCACTGACTAAAATTCAAGATGGTTGACAAATCTCTATTGATTGAACATTTTAAAATAACAAATGTTTTCCCTAAAATTACAAATCTTGGTTTTACACAATAACAAGTCTGCATAACATAAAAATTCTTGTTCTGATGCAAAATTTTAATTTATTTTGAACGTATGCAACCATAAACTTTTATACCAACGAAGTCGATTGCCATTAAAGTGTATCGACTAGGAAGTATGTAAAGACTTGTGTATTTGTGTATGAAAATAATGTTCTAAGTTTATTTTTTGTTCAAAAATGTTATTTATGTGTGTAATAACATTCTAAAATTAAAAAAAAACAACGATTAAAACATTAAATAAAAGTTATATTCTGAACAATTTTAAAACAATGTTATTTCAGGATCAGAAATACAATTTAAGTGAAATTGACAATAAAATTACCTTGTTTGTAGTAGTTTTGTATTTTTGTAACGTTTACAAATTATATCGTTTTAATTTTTTAAAATTATTTTTTGTTTTTTTTTAAATTTAGTTGTTTAATTATTGTTTGTTTGTGGCCTACGTTCTATAATAGCAGTTATTTGACTTTTTGTCGGATCAAAGTAAGGGCACCAAATACTTCAAAACACCATCCCTATTTTTCATAGCACGTCATTTCAACTTTTACTTGAGAATCAACCTACATGTTTTTAGTCCTTAACAAACTGGAAAACTAAATTCTTTAAAAAGAGCTGAGAAGATCACATTCACCGTTTAGTTTTGTTTTTTTATCTAGTTCAACTTCACACTTCCAATAAATGTATATATATATATATATATATATATATATATATATATATATATATATATAATAAAGAGAGCTAGAAAAGGTGAGGGAGATTTCTAATTAATTCAAAAGTTTATTTATGTATCTATAGAATTTTAATTAAGTCATTTATGAATTAATTTTTGCGTGCACAAAAAGGAAGGCATGGACACGTGTTTCTGGCTATGAACCGTCATCAGCATGCCAATCCGGGCAGAGATCGAACCCTCGATGTAAATATTCGTAGCCCAGCGCTTTACACCTTAGGTGAAAATGTTTTGTCATTTTGTGCGCGCAAAATAAAATAAATGAATAAAATAATTAAAATATCTATATATACAAATTAATTCATACATTAATTCATTAAGAATCTATGCATACAAAAATTGATCTCACGTCAGATTAAGGGCGAATTTAAATGGGTAGCGACAAGTAATAAAACACAGTATATATACATATATATATATATATATATATATATATATATATATATATATATATATAAGTATCCCCCCTTAAAATGAGATTATTTTAGGGTAATTCTAGATTATTAGGGCAGTTAATATGAGTTCAACACTAACACTAATTTTGACTGGCAAGGTCGTAAATCCAAACGCAATCTTGCCTAAAAAATAAAAAACGCACGGAATTCATTGTAAATTGCCATAAACCCTAGAATGACATGAAAAAAGACGATTATTTTACGTTTTGATTATAATATACGAGTTATAAATTTATATATACACAAAATATACGAAATTTAAATTTTCAATGATTTTATCATATTTTTGATAAATAGCCTCTTGAGTAAATGAGGTATTGTTCTGACTGTAATTATTATAGCTAAGCGTAGGATAGGCAGAGGAGTACCAAGGAAAACCCAACTTTCTACCCAGTTGATTAGTTTGTGTCTGTTTTTTTTCGAATTTTAATTGTAGTTTCATATTATATGCAAATAAATAATTTAAAGTGTTGTATATATTCTTACACTAAACTACAGCATTGTGTGGTCAGTGAAAGACATTCTTTTTAGACTGTGGCAATTTTAATTTTTGCCTCAATTCAGACTGACTTTATTTTCGATTTTGTTTTTCCCTCATATTAATAAATGGCATTGTGCTACCATGTGCCTTGGTGGAGAGGCAAGGTAATAAGAACACACGTAATTACATATATAGTAACAAACGCAATTGTGTATACAAGAAATATATTGATATTTTAACTTAAAAAAATACAATTGGTATTGATTGAATTTGCATGTTTTTAATTTTTAAACTTAAGTAAAAAAAATTGTGTTCAGAGTATTCTCAATCGAAATAATTAACGGAATTTACTCTTTATAATCAATGAAGAAACACACGATGTTTATTTAAATTAAGGCAAAAATAACACACAACATTACTATTCTTTTTTAATTCTTGATTTTTGTTCTTGTTTTCAAAAAAAGGATTTAAGAATAAAGTTCAGTGTCAGTATGTATAAGTAAAGAAGTGATCTACTCCTGTATTGAAAGAGTAAACAGGATTTATCTCCCCCTAACTATTATATTTAGAAATCTGTGGAAGAGGGCATGTTGCTTTTTAATAGAAAACAGTGACGGACGTTGGAAGAGACATCTTTCATACACTACACAGTATAAATCGGATCGTATTCGATTTTATTCTTTTAATGTATTTTTAAAAGTATTCTAAAAAAAGCTATCCTTTATTATAGACAGCCTGACATTTCAACATGTTTCACTTGCTACAGAATTAATAACGTAATTTCCAATTTAACAGGACTTATTAACGAAAGTCGTGGCTCTGCCCTAAATTCATTTAAATATAGGAGTGTATTATGAAAGCATTTATTTTCTAAGTATACATATGGACACCTTACATCTGTCTGTCTTTGTTAGCTACATGTGGTATGGCGGCTTTCATATAAGTTTTTCATAGAAATATGACTTTGCTTTAAAACGCTTAAAGAAAAACTGATCATTTTAATTTGATGAGTTTCCCTGTCCCGTCATTTAATATTACATTAAGCTTCGAAACATGCGGAACCAAATCTCATATAAACTCTCATTAATTAAATTTAGTTCACATTCTATTTTAAATCTCATTCACACACCTACATAAAGACCCCCATACGCCCCCCCACACACAGGAGTATGTAGGTCTAAATAATTGAATACTAATTTGTAAATATTATAAGCATATATATATATATATATATATATATATATATATATATATATATATATATATATATATATATGTATGTATGTATATATATGTATATATACATATATATATATAGAGAGAGAGAGATAGATAGATAGATAGATAGATAGATAGATAGATAGATAGATAGATAGATAGATAGATAGATAGATAAGAGTGTTGGCAGCACTGAATCTTTTTTTAATTATATTTGGAACGGAAATATTTTGTTTGCAAATCTGACTCTTAATGTACTTTTCATATACTGTATAAAAGTGTGACTATGTTGGCGACAAAATGGCTACCGTAAAAATGTGTTGATGTAATAGGCGTTCATAATGTATACACGAATCAGCGCTTATCAAGACCTAAAGGCTGTTCGAAAATAAAGATTAATGCGTTTGTTATGTGAATGGTGGGGCTGTAAAGAAGGGGACGTAGTCCCTATCTTTGGTTTCAGACAGGAAATGAAAAAACAAAGCCTTTTTATATATAACAACAACGAAAAATAGTTATTCAATAACGTTACCTATACCATTGGGTATAGGTGGAAACAGAGTTGGACTATGGCCGAGAGAGGAAGAGGAATGTAGGACGTTCTTAGAGATGGCGGACGTATGTCAGCAATTATCTTCATACGAAGATGGTAGTTGCTTGCATGTCCAGTGGATAGGGGCAGGAGAGAGAGAGAAATGGAGAGTGAGAGAGAGAGAACGAAGAGTATCATCGTTGCTTGCCGGGGTCTCTCTGGTGACCGCCATTCATTACCAAAGAGGCTGAAGTAGTTCTTAAGCCGACAGAAGGAATCAATGCACCCTGCAGGCTGATTAGGCAGTGTTTGATACGCTCACTCAATGGAGACATTTTCGGATGGATACAATAGGTATGTTTGTGACCGCTACATCATCCCCTACTTTAGCGGAAAGCCGATAGAGAAACAGGTAGTCATTTCCTTAAAGTAGAAGTTATAAAAGACAAAAATACACAATATTTCAATTCAGTTTACAGAATTATAAAAAACTGTCTTTACTTTTCAGTGAAAAGTTTTCTTTGATTAAAACAAGTGTACATGCCTTTTCTGCAAAGATTTAAAAAAATGTTTGTATCTTCTGTGAATATTATTTTTTTGTGGAAAATGCTTGTCTTTCCTGCGAAAAGCAGTAATTGTACAATAGAGTACAATGACTCAAAAATGCTCTTTTATATATAGAGTCTTTTATATATAGAGTTTTATATATAGAGTCTTACACAGTCTATTGGCCAAATTTATTTGCCGACCACTGCATGTAGTGGTGACGTAATTGTCTTTAGGAGGGGGATGCACTTTTACTGGTGTAATAGTCGGTTGATGCAATATGTATGTAGGAGGAATATGTGGAGTTTGTGTTTCTATGGCTAGAAAGGCTCTTTTAACCCTGTTAATAGATACAGTTTCATTTTTTACCACCGATGTCTAGTATTAATAATTTGTCAGTGCGTAAACCACGCGATAAGGACCAGTATTAAGTGGATTCAGTGGAGATCTCACAGAGTATTTTCTAAGAAAAACGTGAGTCCACGTACAAATGTCTTTAATACCGAAGATGTTGTAATCTGCTGCCTGGGGTGATTAGGTGGAAGCTTATTAAAATAAGTCCGCAGTCTGTCTGTGTACGGAGCTGTATATGTAGCCGTTAACTCTATCGGGGTCAGCATCTTGGGTGGCAACAATAGAGATACTCCATAAACAAGTTCGGCTGGCGAGTATGCGAAGTCGCATTTGATCGCAGTACGACAAGCAAGAAAATAAATAGATACATACTCGCTCCATCGAAGTTGGTCAAGGTAAGCACGCAACGCGGCTTTCAATTGACGATGGAAGTGTTCTATCATTCCGTTAGAAGCTGGATGATAGATAGTAGTGCGAATTACGTTTAATCCCTAAAATCCTAGAAAGTTACTGGAATAAGTGGGATTGAAACTGGCCAGTACGGTCGATGCTAATAGTTGTGGGATTTCCGTAACGCCATATCCAGCCCGATATAAATGCTCGCGCTACGGATTGAGCCAAAATGTATTTATGAGGAATGGATTTAGACCACCATATAAAGCGGTCGATACAGGTCAGGAGATAAGTAAATCACTGACTGACCGACCATGGTCCAAGCAGATAAATGTGAATATGGCTGAACCGAACTTTTGGAGTGCTGAATGTTCCAAGCGCTGCACGGATATGCTTGTACAACTTTGATTTTTTGCCGTATACGTATGAACGTGTCGCGCTTCATATTCGGCTAGAAAAATCTACCGAAATCAGCTTAAATGTGGCTTTGATTCCGGGGTAACCCAAATTGTGAAGGGTATCAAAGACAAGTCTACGATAACTAAGTCAAGTTTGGAGATCTTACACCCGTGCCGAGACGAATCAAATCCTGTATATAGGATTGGGTAACGATCAGGTAACGTCATGGCTTTGAGTCGTCGATAAGCCCCAGTCGGACGCCAATCTCCGGAGAGCTTCAGTACTATGGACTGGACGAGGGGCGTATAACTCCCAGCTGCATACAATATGCCTACACCCCGCCTTCGACGCTTTTATTTTATTTGTAGGTAATCGACGAGTTCGTGAGAACACAGGAGCTCCTGGGTTCTCAATGTACTGTTTTGTTGAGTGAGTTGGTTTCCAATTAGCATCTATCAGTTGATGTCTGCGCATCCCCACTAGAAGGTTAAAGTGGTGCAGAAAGTCCGAACCCACAATGGGATGAGGTAAATTCGCTACAATAAATACCCACGTTAAGTATCTGCGCAAGTTCAAGTCCAAATAACGAGAAATTGGACTGTACGTGGCCTTGAATATACCTAAATGACATCAATCAACACAGATTACATGTTCAGGAAGTAGTAAAGAATATCCAGGACTATGATTATAAATAAGATGAAAGAAAATGCGTTTTTTTTCATGGAAACATATCCTAGTCAAATTATAAACACAGACAGTAACAGATCCAGCGAAAGCTAGTGCGATAAGAAATATGCCGGCCCTGGGAAACGTATCAGCACTACAAAGTGTAATTGGTGTAGCTAATTATTATAATGTTGTTTTTCACACATGCACAATTTCATCGTAATAAGTATTTAAAAAAAAACAGATCGCATATGTACAACACAATGGCAGGATGAATTAAAACAAAATCTCTTCACATCAGTATGATTGTGAAGCACTACGATACAGGTCCCGAAATCGGTGTAGCTGAAATTGACAACCGGATCGCTATTGCGTCTCGTACGTTAATACATTCACAAAAAGTCACTTAAAAATCGAGAAGGAAGCATTGCGTATTATATTTCCAGTCACTTAATTTCATAGTTAATGCAATACATTTTGCTTGCAAACTTATCATAAGAAACTCCTAAGGAGGTATGCGTCAAAAAAGGATTACAAGCGTTTACTGCAAATTGACTACAACGATAGAGGGAAAGTTCTCTTCAATTACACTGATGAAATAGAGTAGCTTCCATCGTTAAATATTAGTCATGCTAAGAGAGTATCTGGACGATGAACAACGAGTTAAAAAATACATAAAAAATAAAATTAAAAGGCAATCATCGACACATCTGTATACAAAGTATATTGAATCTGTGATGAACTAAGTACTGCGATCGAGTAGTTATTCTGGCAACATTACCAAAAAGAACATTAAAACCTAAAATGATTTCATGTAAGTAACTCGCGAATTTTGAAATGACAAGTCACAGGATAAGTTGTGTATGTTGGGCAAGCATGTACAAATACATTAGAAAATGCGGTGAAGCTATGCAAACGTGTTGCTTATGCATCGAAAACACATTGTATAATCTTCAGACTCTGCCTTAAAAATGATCGACCGTTGTATAGAATCCAAGTGGTGGACAGTTTTTGAAAATAGCCGGAAATATATATACGTCAGAAACTAACCACATAATTAACAATTAGTTTTCGTACATGAATCATTCGCCAAATTCGATATACTTGACTGTATTGTATCAGATAAGCAAACGCAAGTCACGCCTAGTGACTATTAACTATTCTATCCAAGTGTTGTAGTCGAGCATACTACGACCGCAACGCACCATTCAAGAGAGAATGGGCAGGAAGAATTGTTCGTTGATACGTATAAAAAAGTGCTTAAGAAAGCGAGGGTACACTTATCGAAATGCCATTCAAGAATGTTTGCAAGTATATAGGAAAACACCAAATTACAATGTGCATCCATGACGCCAACAGTATCAATGTTTGCAAAGGACATTAAAGCAGTGTCTGTTAGATTATAACCAGCCCATACAAAACCAGGACGAGGAAAATGTCACGAAGTGACGCTTCAAATTTAGAAAATATGACAGCTCTCGAAAACATATTGTCATCGCAACGTTTTTTTAGTTAGCAAATCACTACAACGTGATTATCCCAAGTATGCACAATTTGCGATCTCTTCTTAACGAGCTATTGAAGAAGAAAACATATTGGACCTTCACGACAAAATGGCAGGAGGCATTTTAGAAATTACAAATATTCTCACTTCGGAATTATTTTTAACCCATTATAATCTAGACCGCGAAATCGTTGTAGCTACTGATGCTAGTTCATACGGCATTTAAGCTCGACTTTTACAACAAAAAAAGACGACGGTCCGTTCAAATGTATCGCGCATGCGTCTATTACATTGTTGCTTACAGAAAAGGGTTACTCACAAATTGAGAAAGCAGGGTTGGGTATTTGCTGAGCAGTCACAAAAGTGCATCGTTCGTTCACGGACGGCATTTTTTATCACGAACCGACCACACAGTTAACAATCTATTAGTCGAAAAAAGTTAACTAACGCATACTGAGAACAGACAACAGAGATGTGGAACGGTTCTCTGAAATGCCAATTAAATAATTGAGCATCTCATATATATGCACAAATCAGGCATGGTGACGGATAGTCTGCACTGATACAAAAATATGTTAGACCCCTTGACGACAGTGATTTCCTCTCTACAAACTTAAGTGCAGGTGACAATTCATTATGTATCGTCATTAGAGACCTTCCGGTAACACTCAGAGGAATAGAAACAAAGGTGAGGAACGAGGATTTCTAAACAACATCAAAAAGGGTATACCACAAAAAAACAGCAAATTACGGAAATATATTCCAGCTGTGATGACGTAGTGATGTACAGTGATAGAGTGTTGATTTTTGCAGTATTAAAGAAACGAATTCTAAGAGGGTTTTATATCGGTCAGCCGGACATTTCAAGAATGATAACTGCCGTGCGATGTATATTAGACGAGCATGGGCAGAGATATTTAAAATTCATAGAAATCATGCAATGTGTGTGATTCATCAGCAACGACGCATTCTATAAAATTCAGACCCTGGTCGTGATCTAAGATCCATATTTATTTAGCTAAGCTACTGAATAGCTTCTATTGTCTACTATTGTGTACAGTTTCACAAAATGGGAAGCAATACTGACATGTAAGAAACATTCTACGGAAGTAACAAATGTGTTTTGCATGAATTGTTCTTAAGTTTCGGAGTCGTTAAGTTTATAGTATCGCACAACGGTACACAATTCACGTTTAGCGAATTCAAATTATTCTGTCAGCCGTTTTTATTGGAACAAATCACGACCGCGCCGTACTGTGCAAAAAACCACTACCCAGGTGGAACACTTCGTGGATACGTTTAAAAGTGCGCTTAATAAATTTCTACAAGTATATAAGATAACTCAAAATAACAATGCTCGGTCTTCTATGACGCCAATGGAAGCAATGTTTTCAAGGAATATCAAAACGGTTCTTGATAAACTGTTACCAACCCATAAGAAACCGGAACGTAAAAAATGTCACGATACGCTGTTTTAATTTCGGAGAAAAGTTTTGTTTTTTTCGAATGTTAAGGTAGAACAACTCTGGGAAACAGAGATAGTGTATAAAAGGATTAGGAACATGATATAAATGGTGAACGGACCGCAATTTAATCACAAAAAAACATTTGAATTTAATGAGAAAATGGATATTCGGATTCTGTAGAAAACAATACACCATCAGACGAATTAATGAATGTTTAAGTCGTTTGCATTACCAATCCCGCAAATAGTTTTTGAAAAACACACGTAAAAAAGAAAAGGTAAAATGACAGACTTCATTGAAGTAAACCCGATGGGAAAACATTATTGACTCCATACTGAGCAAGGCTAAAATGGAGGGAATGTAATAGTGTTATGTTGAGTTTCCATATTTCGGGAATAACTGGACTCTTCCAGATAATATATATAGAGTGACGACGAAGTGTCGTCGCAGTCAAAGATCCGATCTCGACAATCAATATTTGAGGTTTAGATGAGGTTATGTCCCCATAGAAAACTTAGAGTGCGGTTAGAGATTTGGGAACACTTTCAATGTCTTTCCTGATAAATTGTACATGAAAATACACTATTTGATTTTACGTAGATTCTCTAACTTTTCTTTCTATAAAGGACACCCAAATATCACACACACACACATAGACACACATATATATAGTGTGTATATAAATATACATGGAGGATAGAGACTATATACATAGCTTTAGATATAAAGAACGTAATAAAAAAGAGAGAAAGAGAGAGATTCAGACAAAGAGACGGAGAAGCGGTAGGTAGTAACAATATTAAAATGTACGATTTAAATTTATTTATATGAAAATAAATCCTTTATTTAATATATTTTTTCAATCGTGGGGGTAGTATCGAAACCGCACACTTGATTTTTTCAGTCTGATACTTACTCAACTAAACAATTTAGACATATATTATGTCGACTTTCAAAATAACACTCATAAATAACGGATATATGTATTTAAGTTTTAAGGGGGGTTGTCTCCCTTGATAACTTAGAGGTGGGAGAACATGCATATTTGTCACATAGAGGATACCGTAGAGATTCGGGATCACTTACATTGTATTCTCCAGAATAATTTACACATAGGATTTAAATCCTATGAAAATAAGATGTATTAGATGGTTAGATGGTTGATGAACTCATGGTCCTTTTTAATGTGCACGTGTCAATTTGGGTAAACTCCCGCTTGCTTACCTTATACATCTTAAATGAAAATACGCTTTGATATGTTATGTATTTCTCTCTTGAATAGTCACTTAGAGGTGGAGGCACGTAGATATTACGTACAGAGGGTAACGTAGCGATTAAGGGCCACCTACATTTTATTTCCCGGAAAAAAAATATTCGTTATATATATTTCATCAAAATATGATATACTTGAAGTTGTAAAAGGAGGTTCGGTCTCATTAGCTCTCCTAGATAAGGAGGGTACTAAAATATGTGCAACCATTTCTATTGTAATCCTCAGCAATTTTACACATTGAATTTCAATTCAATAAAAATATATTTGAAGGTTTAAGGGGAGTATGCCCTCATAGCCCCTCATGAGTAATCTTAAAGATTTGAGGACACTCCCATTGCCGTATCCGGTAAAATACACGTTAGAATACAATTTTAGTTTTAGTGTAGATTCTGTAGGTTTTCTTTCTATAGCAAAAGAAAACAACATCACACTCGCATACACACAGCCATTGAGTTTTATATATGAATATATTTTTATTCAATATACACAGTTTATATCCTTTCGTTTTTCTCGTTTCTCACATTTTGTTAATAACTTTTAATCTATTTACTATCTTATCTAACACTTTCTCTTTGTCTGCCACTACTTATTACTGAACTATTTATTTTGTTTTATATCCATTTATTCCCCCTCGTTCTTTATGTATCAAATGTCCTTATTTTCTCGGTATTTTTTTGCATGAGAAAACTCCTTTCTCAAAATAATTCGTTTTATCTGGACATTTTCTAAACTTTGATTTAACAGTTTATTTACCGCCATTTCTATTCGATTATTTTCTGTTTTTTTTTTCATTTAATCCTCTTCAGGGATTTTTTCGTAATTCAGCTTTTACTCCTATTTAATGCCCTGCCTTTACTGGAAATATTTCTTTTAGCTTTATTTTATCGTCTACTGATTGTCGAATATTCACCTTTGGCCAAACACTAGCACTGAACGCAAGATTTTATGCCAAAGTCTTAAGCTTTCCAGACCGATAAAAATGTGTAAAAAAGAAAAAGACAGAGAGATAAAAATAATAAAAATGAGAATAGAACCTAAATTAAAGGCGACAAAATGACAGTTTTGTTCGCCCTAAAACAGTAAAAAATAAAATAAAAATCATTCAACGTTAAAAACAATTACACTTTAAATGCGGCTGTTTATGGATAGTTGATATAACTAGTTTAGCATTACATGGTTGCAAGGGTTGAACAGATAATAGGAAGACTATGGTGCGCCAAGTTCAGAGGGAAATAAATGAAAGGAAGTTACAGTGTTGAAGATCATGCGGTTTGGAGTTATTTTATTTGATTAGATGTAACTCTGATTGCTTTGACTGTTGTTGTTGAAATCTTATCACATATGTTATCGTCAGACACAAAAAAGCAGCGTTTTGAGACATTTTTACCCTTGCATAACCCATAAATAAAATGATATGTCCGAAAAAAAGATCATGTAACATATTTTTCTCAGTTTATATTTACAGTAATACCCGTGGTAAACATCATAGTATATATTATTCAATAACTGGTGTAAATATAAATTATTAAGTATTCGTCTATTTGTTCGATAATCTATCATATAAAAGGGAACTGTCTGTCTGTCTGTCTGTATGTCTGTCTGTATGTCTGTCTGTCTGTCTGTCTGTCTGTCTGTCTGTATGTCTGTATGTATGTATGTATGTTATATATTTGCTCGATAATGCTAAATAAAATTCATACTGATCGTTATAATACTGTGTCATGGAGATTACATTCACAAAAACATGTTAAACTAGAACATAAAAATAAGAATAAATAACAATATAATACATTTATAAACAGAACAAAAAAGATAATTGATATTTCAGTTCATTATGTATTTGAATTTAGTGGCAAAGACGAAAGTTTAATTAAGATACAATGTCCTGCGATACAATAAATGGGCAAATAAAATATTACATTTAGGTGTAAAACATTGAATACCACAACAATACGTAAATTGCTTTTCCATGAATAGTAGGGAATTCTTCAGGCACATAAATCAAGAATTCTTCAAGGGATAGGTCCGTCACTCTTATATTGGGTCAACAAAGTTATTTTTCTTCTTTTTATATTCTTGCCGTAGCTTTCAGAATTTTTGAATGAAAGTTTAGGGTTCCGGAAAACTCCGATTGAAAATGCTCAGGTTGTCTTCTAATTTGAACGAAGACTGTAATTCTATTTTTATTAGATATAGTTTTATAGTTTTCTTCTACTTTCATTTAACGTATACCTTCTGTTCTGCCGGAATTGTCTATCTACTACAAATATCACACACGCATGAACACAGTAACACACACCCACACACCCACACACATACACACACAGACACACACACACACACACACATATATATATATATATATATATATATATATATATATAGAGAGAGAGAGAGAGAGAGAGAGATGGATAGAGAAAGAGAGAATGGTAGTTTGCTTGAAGCCTTATTGGGAATAGTAGTAGCCATCTATTTTGGCAGATTCTCTGCACGGATGGATTTTCCTCTGGTGTTTATTTTTTTTGCCAAAGGGAAGTTTCTTTTCCCGAAATATTAAATAAATGATTTTTATAATCATCCGAGCATCACACAAACAGCTAAAACCGCACTTGCTGTTTTGTAAGATTTTAAAGAAAAATAAATAGTAAGTCACATTTCGTATTCGATTTATTATTTTTGTTCCTTCCAGCTTTCATCTTACCCGGAATTTGCATTGCTCACAGCCTTTTAAAAACATACCAGTAATATATATATATATATATATATATATATATATATATATATATATATATATATATATATATATATATATAATTTATTACTGTACATTACATATTTCAGAAATTATTATATTTAAATAAATTGTAATATACAGTATTTAAATAAAGTATATTGGCTCTCTTATATGATCGACCACTTTATTTGATTTCTGCTCATATACAACCTGGCATACTATATATATATATATATATATATATATATATATATATATATATATATATATATATATATATATATATATACTAAGTTGATAAGTGATAAGAATGAACATTGGATTAAATGTAATATTTATTAAATAGTATAATAATGAGTCACCATTTACTACGGTCAAACACTACTCGAGCATATAGGTTAATGAGATTATCGAATTGTAAGTTGGGTGATGATAAATACTATGAGAGGCTTGAAAACCATAGTTGAAATTGACACAATTTGTTCTGATAAAAAGACAGATCAACAAATATTTGTCAAGATTTGACTGGAAGTTAACTATGTTGTAATTCGCATGGAATTAGTTCCGGTGCAATGTGTTTCAAAGATTGGAAGTCCCTATTAGTAAACTTTGTTGTTGGAAATTCTGTTTGGTTTTAGGTATAGAGAGGGAGAAGAGGGGGAGACCGTTTTACAGGAGAAATCAGATTGAACAAAACATGTATTTTTTTCTTACTTCCCTATGTTTCTATAACCTTCTTCTAAAAGTCAATTGCCCTTTTGAATTTTTCAATTAAATGTTGAAAATTTCTTACAGCTTTTCTTGTTCTCTTTTTGATGTGTGTTAATCGTCTTCCCTTTTTTTCGTCTTCCATATTTCTCTGTCATTTCTGGAAATTGTAAAATAAAATTCAGTATCTTTAATATTACTGAATTAATTTGATGTTATTGTTTTGTCTGCCTATTTCTTTTCTACATTTTGGCGGGTTTCATATAATGTATACATTACGATCTCCTTTTCTCGATTTCGTCATTCTCTCTCTATATATATGCCTATACTCTGTTTATGTATAATGATATTATTAAATAATAGGTGTATGTATTTATATATATATGTTTATATTTATATATGCACACATATATATATATATATATATATATATATATATATATATATATATATATATGAATATATATATATATATATATGTGTGTGTATATTTACACCTGATAAAAAGCTGATGATACCCGTTTTATTATTCTACGCTGATGTGTAGGTGCCATGTTTTTGTTTCACTGTTAGATACTTGAATCCCTTTTTATTAATGAATTTTCCAACGGTGTGTGGGCTTATGTAAATGCTGAGTCTGTTATATCTTGGAGTTAGTATGGGGATTTAAACTGCATTTTCTTTCTTAGCTTACAATTACTCAAAGATTCTTTAGACTATATATATGTATATATATATATATATATATATATATATATATATATATATATATATATATATATATATGTTTCATTGCTTACTTTCAAATTTGCAAATGCACGAGCTTATATATATATATATATATATATATATATATATATATATATATATATATATATATATATATATATACTAGCCGGACTCGTTGTCGGGAGCTGCCTGGGAGTAATATAATAGAATGAATTATACAGCAGACAGAAAGCGAATAGGAAACATTTTGGACAGAAAAAAAGAAATTGCCCCATTTTCCAAATAACGTCTACAATATTTCTGTGTTCGAGTGTTAATTTCGGCGTTTATATTACTCTAAGTATAACCTATTGTTTAGTTCAGCCAAACTCACGGTGCCGGTTCAAATTCTATACAACAACTAGTTGTGATGTTATTAACTTTTTTTCCAACTTAAACAAATGTAGAAGTACTGTTTTTCTTGAGTTGTATTCGATAAGCACACCATATGTTGAAGAAAATGTGAATAAAAATATATGTTTGCTTAATTTGAAATAAATATATTTTTTAATTAGTGTGCTTTATGCTGCATCTATTCTTCCGATCTAGACTTATGCAATTTTGATTTATGTCTAAATCAAGTTTCCGTATTTATTGAGCTGGAGTGCCCCCACATTAGTCATCGACACTGTGTCTAACTCTACCCTTATGACGGAGAAAGTAAATTTCTCCCAAAAATCTGCACATCACAAACTTCATTTTGTGTACGCATTGTGCCCTCCTCGTTCGTATACAGTGTTAAAGAAGGATTATTAAACATAGAAATATGCGTTTACGGGGCTTTTCTCTTGAAAAAGGTAAAATTACGGGTAAAACATTGAAACATTAATACTTTATGATATGCTACGATCGAGCATAGTTGTAAGACGAAAACTACTTACTGTTAAATTACTGTCGAATAGATATTACATCGTTCGTTTATCGAAGTGTTATCATTGTATAAATCATTTATCTTTTGAAGTGTGTATTGAACGCTATTAATAACATGATCTATTTATTAGAGAAATTGTTTAAGGGATGCCTGTAAATGGCTCACTTCGAGCAATGTACGACTCGGTCGGGAGAAAATGTGTTTCATACCTATGTACGATGAGCGCTGATTGGCTGTTTTACAAATTCTTACGCGGTGAATTGTTTTACTTCGCAGAATAATAATAAAGCGGTGTTTGAGGAGTGTAACAGTTAATAATTCATAGATATACATTAGTATGTTATTCTCTGTTTGAAGCATGAAGGTAAGCGAGTTATTTGTATAGATACATAATAACATTAATTTTATATGCTAAAAATATGTGTCAGTTTCTGGAAACACGGTCGAGATAATGGTATATAGGTAGTGTTGATTTTCGATGTGTTTGATGCATTAGTTTTCTTCACTACTCAAACTTATTTGGAAGTGGAAAAGCCAACTCTATTGTATATATATATATATATATATATATATATATATATATATATATATATATATATATATATATATATATATATATATATATATGACCGATCACGTATGTCTGGATATTCTTGTGTTGATGCTTTCAATTAGCCGAATCAGGGTATTTGGTTCGGTGAACAATTGGCCGATGAATCTGCGCAAACCGTTAGTGTCGCAAGTACTTTTGTACTATCCGAGACAATCTTCATGGGAATCAGGTACTACTATTAACACTATGATATGTACCCGATTCCACCGTAGATTGACCCGGATGTGGCTGAAATTACTTGGGATACCAACGGTTATGGCAGATTCATCAGCCAATTCCCCACCTAAAACAACGAACATGATTCGTCTAATAGAAAGGATACACTCAAGGATATCAAGACCAACATTTGCTCACTCAACGATATGTATATATATATACATATATATATATATATATATATATATATATATATATATATATATATATGTGTGTGTGTGTACATATATGTACATATATATAAATATATATACATATATATATATAAATATATATATACATATATATATACATATATATATAAATATATATATATATATATATATATATATATATATATATACATATATATATATATACAGAGAGAGATAGAGAGTGAACGAGGGTGATAGAGGGAAACAAGTCCAACCACACTTATTAGTTTTGAAACGACGAGACAGCTGTCTGTTTGGGAATATACTTCATTAACATGTCTATTCATATCCATGCATTACTTAGGCTGTATGCCTACGTGTCTGTTTTTCTTTCTTTTCTTCTTTCTTATTTTATTTTTAGTTTACTTATTGGACTTTTGGCTAGGAGCAAATCGTAGTATCTGTTCTAATACTGAATTTTATATTTCTGTAATCATTCAGTAAATATGGCATCGTTCTATGCTGAGGGAATGTTAATATTTGTCACAATCCAAAAGTGTATTTTTAGGATAACCGTTAGCTCGATTTTCCTGACGTTAACAGACGCCCTTTTGTCTAAATATGCTCTCGTGGGGAGGCAAGTAAATTGGGACTGATCTGGCATTATTTCCTTAGCAACATTGCGTTTGTACATCTAATATTGCTTGTTTTTCTATTATCTTTTGTTTCTCCACATGTGTATACTTGTTTTTCCTCCTTTCTAAAACATAACTACTTACTCACGTGTCTATGTAAGGTTCTAACAAATATTCTACCCCTAAAAAGTGTTTCCTTTGTGTCCCCTTTTTAACATACACTGTTCTTGTTCACCGTCTTCTCTTCTGTGAAGCTCACTTTTCAGGATTTCATCTTTAGCTTTTTCATATGCCTCCTTTAAATAGGCGTGATTGTGTTTGTCGATGTATGCGCACCCTGTTTGCGTCTTTCAGTGTATACATATGTATCAGTGTCGATGTGTTTGGTGAGTGTGACTATATGCGTGATTGTGTGTATGTGAATAAACATCCCCCTCTCTTCTACAAGAGCGCCAATGTTTGCTTTGTGTGCTTGTTTATTTTTTCCGTGTTACTGCTTAGGTCATATCGCGTCAGTGCCCCTCCTCCTTTAAAACATAAAACTACCTCGTTCGAGATGGGCTGAGAAGGAAAAAGCATGGAGGAGAAAATGGGGGAGCGATAGTAGGAACGACAGAAAAAGATAAAATGAGCAAAAACTGGAGCGGGAAAAAAAGGAGAGAGAGACAAAGAGATAGAAAGAAAGAAAGAAAAAAAGAAAGAAAGAAAGAGAAGAGAAGGAGAGAGAAGGATCCATATATAGATAAATATAGCGAAAGAGATAGAAGGACCCATAGAGCGATAAAAGAGAGCGACAGAGAGAGAAGGGTCCATAGAGCGATAAAAGAGAGCGACAGAGAGAGAAGGGTCCATAGAGCGATAAAAGAGAGCGACAGAGAGAGAAGGATCCATAGAGAGATAAAAGAGAGCGACAGAGAGAGAAGGGTCCATAGAGCGATAAAAGAGAGCGAAAGAGAGAGAAAGGTCCATAGAGAGATAAAAGAGAGCGACAGAGAGTGAAGGGTCCATAGAGCGATAAAAGAGAGCGAAAGAGAGAGAAGGGTCCATAGAGAGATAAAAGAGAGCGAAAGAGAGAGAGAAGGGTCCATAGAGAGATAAAAGAGAGCGATAGAGAGAGAAGGGTCCATAGAGCGATAGATAATAGAAAGAGCGGGATAGAGAAAAAGAAGGAGTGGTACATAGAGAAAAGAATAGCCGATATAGACAGAGATGGAAATAAAGATAATTAGGAATGATATATAGAGAGAAGGAGTGAGGTGGAGGGTGTAAGGGAGACATATAAAGAGAGGCCACAAGAGAAAGGGGGTGATGGGTAGAGATAGAGAGAGGGAAGGAGAAGCAAGTTAGATACAGAAAAAGAGAGAGATTAGGTAGCGATCGCTTGAGAAAGAGTGGAAGAAAAAAAAGAAAAGGAAGGAGGCGGAAGAGGAGGAAGCGAGAGAGGGCGATAAATGGGGAAAGGGTATTAACTACACTGACATAAACGGGAACAAAGTAAATAAGAAAAAAGAAAGAAAAAATAAATAAAGAAAAAAACACTCATAAAAAACTAACTAAAAAATTACAAAAAGTAGTGCAAAAAAATGAATGTTGTCGAGCAATCAGATTGGTGAGGTTTAGAAGCCGAATGGCAGGCCATGTCACTTCGAAAGACAAACCTTGCCCCTACTACTAAACTTTTCTCTTTTTTAATTTGTTTTTTAACTTTTTACTTTGTTTTGTTATCCTAATCCGCCTTTCGTCCCTGACTTTGTAACTGTCACAGGCCTATTGGTCTGTTCAGTGCGTCGGTTCGACACCTTCGGGGAAAGGATATGACTACACATACATAATAACTACATAAATAAAATAAAGGAAAATGTTAAAAGAAAAAAAGCACAATGTTCAATTGTATTATAGGGGCTGTTAGAATAACTGAACAATTTTCTCTTGGCTTTTGTGATAAAATCTTTATTAAGAAAATTATGTAGTTATTTCTAGTATGAGTGTGTGTTGATTTCTCGCGTGAGGGTAACTGTGATAATTACACTGTTAAATATCATTTATTTCGTTAAGTACGTGCTGGGCATACCGGCATTGCCTGGGTTGGACATATTGCCGAATAGAGAAAAAAAATCAACGTTGTGTTTACAATTATAAAAAAAACCAATAAGATTTTGAAGAATTCGTTTAAGATTTCTATTATTTTATTGCTGATTTAAATAAATATACGATTGCTACTCAAATAATCAAAGTGTAGTATCTGTTCCGATGGATACTGCACCCCATACTGGTGTTGTCTTGGCCTTCGGGTCTTGATTTACGCCGGTCAATGGGTCTGTCCTGTGCAGTTCTGGGAGGTCCACCTTCCCAGGCTTTGCCTCCCCTCTTTGGGGAGGAGTAAGTTTATTGCTTACTGCCTGAGGCGCCCCTACCGGGAAATGCCGACGGGGCTGCCCAGGCAATGTTTAAACCCCACTTTCCCGACCCGACCTTGGGTCACATCTTACTTGTGGGAGTAAGATAAAAACTGGCCTTGTGCCTAACTCCTGGAGAGGAGTAAATCAATACTCAAATAAAACATATTCAATAGGTATTACTACGCGAGAAACAAACACACGCACAAAAACGTGAGATTGTGTACACTTGTTGTACTAATACAGACCCCGATCGAATAGTTATTGAATGCAATTACGTAAACTAAAATAACATTTGAAATGTCCAATTACAAATAATGAATTTAATTCACTAGAATGCGTTTTGGTTATTTTGTTGCATTAGTTGTTCTTTCGGGGTGCCCGGTAAGATCCAACAAGAATAACAAAGAACAGAGCGTATATGGAAAAACTTTGGTTTCTTTATTTCCTATGACCACATGGTTTACGCCGGCTACGCACACACATATATAACAAAAATATTTTGACATACTTTCGTATCATAGAAGTATTTTGCTTGCTGAGGTCACACACTTGGTTTCCGGTAGAAACTCGTTCATATATACATCCGATTGAAAAGCAATTCGCTCTGCATTGTCCATCTGAGCGTGAACTGAACACTTGTTCCACAAGCATTTCCAATTGTCTGTTTGATGAAATACAAGTCAGGGGATTCCTTCACAGTACCAACTTGCTTATCGGTCGCATTTTTAGTCAGCGGACACGAAAGCCTAACAGCAAGACGGGCTTGGGTAACATAGCCAATAAAGCTTCATCTGTGCCATAAACATCGGTAAACTCCCATTGTTCCGGTACTTCGAGACTCCGATCACCAAGCGCTCCGGCTCTTCGAGTTTCTGAAACCGCCGCCTTTCTAGTCTCGCTTGCACGTCGGAACCTTCTCCTTTTTAACAGTTATCACGTCGCTTTCTTTCTTTCTCGACGTCCACCCCACAATGGACTCGTCCACGATTCATTTTTGCCACTCTTCATCATCTTTCAATATCGTAAAAAAATCAGTTAGATGTCATGATAGTGGGCATCAGGTAGATGTCATGATAGTGGGCATTATAGAACAAATTGGGATCCTTTAAACTGTCGAATAATAGGTGATTTCTGGCTTTAAAACTGAGTAAGTACTCACGTTTTCAAAAATTGAAATATTTGGAAGCTTTTTTTTACCAGCGATCATTTTAGTAATAGAGTAACTGAAGAAAAGTAGTTATTGTTTTGTAATAATTCGGTTCAATTAATAATTTAATAACCAAGCAATACCGTAATACTAACATTTAACTTTTCCACACAAATAAATACATTTTTGATACAAAGTATACATTATTAACGTTTGCTTACACACAAACAAAAACAAGTTTAAAGGAATTCAGCGAACAAAAAGCAGAAAAGCCCCTCAAAATAAAACGTACTAGTCTTGACCTTCTTGGTTGAGATCAGGCCATATTAGTTATGCTGTCCTCGAACAAACGAGGAGAACTCTGTTTATTAGGACAATGTTTATTTTTCCTCACCCAAAATGACCGTTTTCTTGGTGCTGGATATGTTTCACATAAAAAACCGAGCTTGTGTCTACATTGGTCTTCTTGGCCTTTTGGCTAAGATCAAAGTGTAGTATCTGTTCCGATGGATACTGCACCCCATAGACTGGTATTGTCTTGGCCTTCGGGGCTTGAATTACGCCAGTCTATGGGTCTGTCCTGTGCAGTTCTAGGAGGTCCACCCTCCCAGGCTTCGCCTCCCCTCTTTGGGGAGGAGTAAGTTTATTGCTTACTGCCTGAGACACCCCTACCGGGGAATGCCGACGGGGCTGCCCAGGCAATTTTTAAACCCCACTTTCTCGACCCGACCTTGGGTCACATCTTACTTGTGGGAGTAAGATAAAAACTGGCCTTGTGCCTAACTCCTGGAGAGGAGTAAATCAATACATTGGTCTTCGTTAAGTGGCCATGAATATTGACAGTTTGTCAAAAAAAAAAGCGACCGTTACGTATTAACAGTTGATTATTATAGTTATTAACATTATAACTCTATTTCAGGATAACATGTATCAATTCACACCAGAGAATATAAAACAAAATAAGCGATATATTCCGATTGTCTCTATAGTACTATTGAATGAAATATAAACGTAAAAAAATGTTAGAAAAGGACGACGGTGGGAATTATTGTGATGCGTCCATTCATCTGCCCGCTGAGCGAGGAAGTGTGACGTATCTAAAAATGAAGAAATAACATGGATGGGTAAAATTGAAATAAAAACAAGTGTCTGCTAAAAGAGAAGAAACGAAAGAATTAAAAAAAATCCGAAAGGAATAGAAATAGTAATGTAAATGACAAATTTGATTTTGATTTTATATGTGTACATATAACGATACACACACACACATACACACACATATATATATATATATATATATATATATATATATATATATAATTCAATATTATATATATATATATATATATATATATATATATATAACATTAAATTATATTTTACCTAGACACGACATCGTTTTAAGCTGACTGCCTTCATCAGCGCAGGGAAATAACAATCACGGACGGTTACATGGCCCGAACCCAGTTCCCAGACATACCTTGAATCTGTACGCCTTCGCTTTTGCCCTATAGGTAACGACCAAATTAAGTTATATTCATACTGAAAGCGGCTAGTATAATTATAAAGAAATTCGATAAGGTTTAACGGCAGAGCCGGCGTCTTGCACTGTAGCTTTACTTGAATATAACACACACAGACACACCCACACACACACATACACGCACACACACATATATATATATGTTTATATATATATATATATGGTTATATATATATATATATATGTTTATATATATATATATGTTCATATATATATATATATATATATATATATATATATATGTTTATATATATACATGTTTAAATATATATATATAAACAAATATATATGTACATATATAAATATATATACGTATATATACACATATATATATATATATATATATATATACATGTATATATGTACATATATATATATATATATATATATATATATATATATATATAAGTAGACTTATAGTACAGCAAAATGGTAACCTTCGTTTATTGATGAAATAAAATACATTTTCCCTATGGCCCTATCATCTGATCCTCTCGCTGGAAACGCTGGAAACGATGAATAAAACAAACTAAAAAAATCGGATGAGACCTAAGGAAAAAATAGTTAAGTTGAAGAAATCAATTGAGAGAGAAAAAAGGTTACGGGGATTGCAATCATGGATGTTTAAAAATGTCTTGTCTACACAGGCTGAGTCTGGAATTGTTAATAAGTAATGGCTTAATAATATTGAGATAATAGTTCTGTGTAAAACAAAAAATAACACCAATCGAAATACTTGTCAGTAATAAATATTTGTACCAACCAGGTGATTTCTGATGGCAGATTAATGTGCTTGAATGTTCCCAAATGATGTCGAGACTTTGTGAAAACGAATATCGCGTGGTTAATGTTGGGCTAGTCTCATTTCTAATATATATATATATATATATATATATATATATATATATATATATATATATATATATAGTCTTCAATTGATGTTGAACATAAATAAATAAAGTGCGCGATCACAGAAGAGTGAGAAATAATACAAATCATTTATTTAAAAACTATATGTTACATATTTTAGAGGTGTAATGCGGTTTTACCCAGATGGGTTTACTTTTTTACATTTAAAAAAAGCTTATATCCAAGTCCCTTGTGTATAGACTTTTTAAAATGTAAAATGTTACCCATCTATATTAAACCGCAGTAGGATTCTGAAATATGTATCATATAGTTTTTAACTAATATATTGGTATATATATATCTATATATATATATATATATATAAATATATATATATATAAATTAGGAAAGTTCATTTTATAAAGCATCTTTTGTAAGTTAATATAAATATAGAGGCAAACAAGCCTTCAAAAACCATGTATTAGATGCGAGTAATTAAATCAAAGAAAAATAAAAATATTTCGAAACATTTAATAAAATATTTCAAAATACCTTCCGTTTTTGTTTTTTTTCTTCATCTTGATTTTTTTTCAACAATAGTCCACAACACCGGACGTGACACTTCACCAACACAAGGAAAAAAATTATGGAAAAAAAAAAAGGTTCTACCTTTATTTGTCTTGGCTCTGATGAAGCTTGTTTTTGTCAAGCGAAATATTAGCTTAAAAAAAAATCAAGATGAAGAAAAAAAAAAACGGAAGGTATTTTGAAATATTTTATTAAATGTTTCGAAATATTTTTATTTTTCTTTGATTTAATTACTCGCATCTAATACATGGTTTTTGAAGGCTTGTTTGCCTCTATATTTATATTATATATATATATATATATATATATATATATATATATATATAGCGTAAATGCGAGTTGGTTTTCTCGAACACCATTTGGCAGCTTGATACATGTTTACTTGTAAATACATAAATAGGTTTATGGTCTAATTTTTATTAATTGGTGTTAGGTTGGCCGCATGGAAAACATACTTCTGACTTGTGTTTGGGGTTTGAACCGTGCAACGAGAAGCACAGTTATATATATATATATACATCAACCATTCCCGAAAACAATGCACGATATAGTTATATGTATAATTTTTTTTAAATCTTTATCATAAAATTATATATATATATATATATATATATATATATATATATATATATATATATATATATATATATATATATATATATATATATCCTCCTAGGCATCACCCACTTTCTGAAAATGTGTTAGTTAATTGCTAATCGCCTAGAACGTCCCGAAATGCACCGCTTAACTAACTCTTTTTATTTATACAACAAACAAAAAAAAACAAGCAAAATAAATAAAGGGAGCGCTTCAAGCCTTCTGGGTCTCTAGCTCCAACGATGTCGCTTTCTTTCTTTGTTGTTACATTATCTGCCACTTATGTTGGTTTCGTCCACAGTCTACGTTATCTGACATGTCTACACATTTATTTTTATCTTCTTACTTACTTCTCGTGTAAACTGTATTCTTCGAAGTCTGATAACAACGGCGTCTCAGTCTAACAGAGGTGTATGAATACAACTTTTCACGCACTAATTCTCGTTGCTTTATGACACAATATATATTAAATCATATTTCAGAAGCAAACTACTACAAGTGTTGAGATATATAGTACACGCTACAACTACATTATCTACACGGTTAACGAATCATTTAACAAGGGAAAGTGCTATTTTTCTACATATAAATACTTATAACATGTCATCAAGTTAAATTAGAAAGATCATCGCCAGAAACCCAAAAGAACACGGAAACGTTATCCTATGAAGTGTGTATAAACGAACAAAGTTCTCCTAACATAAAACTGTAGCAATATATATTCTTCATAACCGTACTTGTTTATATTATATCCCAATGCTGATGTCTAGCTACAGCTGGGCACCGGTTTTTGCAACGTTTTCTATAGTGGCTTATTAAAATATTATATACTTTTCATACACCTCGATCTTTGGCAACTTGTATAATTAAACACACGCACACGCGTATGACTATATATATATATATATATATATATATATATATATATATATATATATATATATATATATAAATTATAATTTTATGCGTACATAAAAGTAATCCATTGACATGTGTTTCTGGCTCACAGCTGTCATCAGCATTTCTAACTTAGGCAAGGATCGGACCTTAGATATCGATCTGTGTAGTCAAGTGTCTTTACCATAGGGCACATACCCCCTGTCTAGAAATATGTACGATTTTTATCAACTAATGTATTTTTATGTAATTATGTACTTAGGAAGTGAGACAATCGAAATAATGGTATGCAAAAAAAATTACGAACCCCCTTATTTTGGTTCTTTATTTTTTTTTTGTTTTACTTAATATAACATTTTCAAAGTTAAATGTTGCCAATGATATTTACAACTACATCATCGGCTTTCCCTATCCTCTGATGAGAAGAGTTTATCTTTGAAAATCCATGGGTTAAGGATATGAGGCTCTTTGCTCTGAACTCTTAATGTTTTAATAAATATTGTATCTTTACAGTTCTTATTCTCAACTTTCACCTCTAATATATTTATATATATATATATATTTATATATATATATATATATATATATATATATATATATATATATTTATATATATATATATTTATATATATATATATATATGTATATATATACTAATGATAATAGAATTAACGATAAGTCAAATATATCGTCAAAGTTGGTAAATAATAACAATGTGATTCGTTTCTTAACCATGGCTTTTCAAAGAATGATATCTTATCGTCAGAGGAGAGAAAATATGAGAATATTACAAGAAGTTTTATATTGGAAGAATATATAAATAAAGATAATATATGATGTAAAAAATGAAAAGGTTGAAAATGTAAGCAAACAATTATAGTTGAAAGTACCATGATAGTTTGTTGAAGCAGGTTCAAAGTAAGTTCAAATCTAGTCTTTTTTAGGAGAACTTCGTTATTTATGGAACTTATGTATTACGTTCGTCAATTCTACTAAGTTTGGGGCCTGAGAGTTGTTATTAATAGTTATGTGCTAAGCGGTTTTGTATTTTTTTTAATCATAAATGATAAATTTTATGTCATTATTACTATGGACAGGAGATATATATATATATATATATACTATGTTTTTTAAGAACTTTGTCGTCTAATTTAAAGTTATAATGCATCTGGTTATTGTAGAATATCTTCTTCTTTCGTGTGAATCAGATGATTCTGGTGTTGGCATTAGTTTTTCCGATATTTCTTTAGTTATAAATCTTTCTGGAAAGACATCGGGTACTTACGGGAAGGACCACGAGAAGGTTGCCAACATCCCTAAGTGAAAGTGGTACTGTGGAACCGAATGGATTCGAACTTGGAAGACCCACGTCTTCAGCCCGTGTCGTTATCTACTTAACCACCGTCATCACCCACGGTAGAATATCTTAATATACAATACTATATCTGATCACGTCGCATCACTCATTCGTTCATTTAAAAATATATACATTGCCTCACCGTTCAACAAACTAAGTTGATATGAGCAAGCAAGACTAATATCGCGCCTAGAGACAATTCGACGAATCAATCTAAAGAATAGAACATGAACACTACCGAATCTTACATACGACAATTTGACAAACATCATCGATGGGCCATCAGAAAAATTGAAAAAATTAAAAAAATGGATTATTAAGCATAATCATTCCGTGTTGTTCAATAACGTTTATTTAACGCCTACCCACAATAGGAGTATGTGACACAAGGTCGGAAAGTGGGATTTTAAAAGCCAGCGCTCGAGAAGGTAAGCACTCTGCCCATTAAAAGTTGCCTGGGAAGCCCCGTCGGAATTCCCCGGTAGGAGCGCCTCAGGCAGTAAGCATTAAACTTACTCCTCCCCAAAGAGGGGAGACAAAGCCTGGTCGGGTGGACCTCCTAGAACTGCACAGGACCATCCCATAGACCGGCGTAAATCAAGTCCCGAAATCCAAGACGATACCAGTCTATGGAGTGCAGTATCCATCGGAACAGATACTACACTGTGAGCTTGACCACAACGCTGTTTGTATTAATAAACACATGGTGCATCAGGAAATGAAAGACGAGCACTCTCAGGGATGTTGAAAGTTGACTGTCAAAACGCTCTAATTTACAGTTCCGAATACATTCGCTCGAACACTCTCTCGACTAGTCTTCTATCTGTGCGTGCTTGTAGGTGCATATAGGTATTAACCCCCCTTAACGATATGACAGCTTCCGTTCGCCGAGTGGATATGGCAACTGCTTGCAGATTCTAGACAGTCTGAAATTGTTACTTTCCTGCACAGATGAGAGCAATACACTTGAAACGCTAGTGTGTGTAGGTTAAATAATTTAATATTTATTTATAAATATTGTATTAGCCCCCTTTTAGAAATTAAAGTCGATGACTGTAGGGGGTGTTAAAAGTAGACTGTCAAAAAGCTCTAATGCAAAGTTCCGAATACGGTCGTCAAACACTATCTCATCTAGTATTCTACATGTGCCCGCTTCTAGGTACATATAGATCTTACTTTCCCTTAATGGCATGACGGTTCCCGGTGGCCAAGGGGATATAGCGACTGTTTGCAGATCTAGGCTTACTGTGTGAACATGTTTTGCGCCTCCTTACTGTCTAAAATAGTTAGTTTCCTGCACTGATGAGAGCAAGAAGCTTAGAAACGCTAGCGTCTGTAGGTATAAATAGATTAATAATTATATATATATATATATATATATATATATATATATATATATATATATATATATATATATATATATATATATATATATATATATATATATATATATACGTACGTACGCTTTCACAACCTTTGTCAACGACACTGCGCCATTTTTTTTCAGGGCTTCATTGTTTGCTATATTTTAATATTGTATTTCATATTCTGCTTGGCAGTCTTTGAATGAATCGTTCAAATTTACGCTTATTCCAGTCTTTTTTGATGTCATGGACAACGATTCAATATCCGGTCTAGTTAATTCAAAATATTTGGTGTATGGCTTCTGTCCAACACGCATAAAATATCGGACAAACCTAAATGTCTGTTTTCAAATATATAGTAGAAGATAACTTTGTTAAAATGCAAAAAAAAAACATCCTAACAGTAAAAAGGTTAGAAGTCAATACAAAATAAGAATCAGAGATAGGAAATTTAGACAATGTATTATGTCTCCTTACCAAAGAATTTAAACGTCCTTAAAGTATTTCTTTATTGCGATGGTTTATGAAAATTCAGTAATAATTTCCGTGAATAACTTTATGAAGAGTTATTAAACAACGCGTATTCTTTTAAGATTATATTAACATAATAGTTGTACATGAATTTATTTCGATGGTTTATGAAAATTCAGTAATAATTTCCGTGAATAACTTTATGAAGAGTTTTTTTAACAACGAATATTCTTTTAAGATTATATTAACATAATAGTTGTGCATAACTTACGGCTACAATTTATTGAAAAGCAAGTATTTAGATGGATGAACGTTTGTTGTATGTTTGGAAGTAGAGTGTAAGTGGATATGAAGTCATTTTCTCTAGTACGTTTTAGAAGTGCATGGACCGTGCGTGCTCTGACTTATTATGGGTGAACACAAGGTAGAATAGAGTACATGAACTTGGTAGGCTTACTAATATAGAAGTATTGATTTACTCCTATCCAGGAGTTAGGCACAAGGCCAGTTTTTATCTTACTCCCAACAGTTAGATGTGACCCAAGGTCGGGTCGGGAAAGTGGGGTTTAACAATTGCCTGGGCAGCCCCGTCGGCATTCCCCGGTAGGGGCGCATCAGACAGTAAGCAATAAACTTACTCCTCCCCAAAGAGGGGAGGCGAAGCCTGGGAGGGTGAACCTCCTAGAACTGCACAGGACAGACCCATAGACCGGCGTAAATCAAGCCCCCGAAGGCCAAGACAATACAAGTCTATGGGGTGCAGTAACTCCTGAATTACAATTACTCGGGATTGTTTCCGGTTGATTTGTGCGTCTGCGCAACAACTTGATTATAGGAAAACCGGGTCAGAAGAAATGCGGTTAGCAAAGCGCAGCTTTTATTTTACAATAAACTCTACATCGCACATTCCGATTGATTGTAAGTAATTGGTATTAATCTGGTATTAATAATTTTACAACTAATATATCTGGGGCTACGTTCGCACCAGTTGTTTGTAATTAATTCATGTATATCTCAAAAATAAAGAAAACTTGAAATTAACAATCCGCGCGTGCGTGGTCCCCCTCTGTATGTAACTCGATGTGGCGAGTATAAAATGCAATAATTTTGGGCAATTTGGGCATATTTTACTCCCCATTGACCCCCTAGGGGCGCGAACCAGAATGTTTCTGAGGTCAGGGATGTTCATTTTATATCCAGAGCAATTGCCTCTACATTTTGGCCAGGTTCCAGGAAAATTGAATGGATGGATCAAACGTTATGGGAGAAACGGGTAATTTTTGCAATTTTGGGGGCTTTTGACCCCCTGGAGGCGCGACCCAGATTTTTTCCAAGGTCAGCGATTCTTATTTTCTATTAGGAACAACTGCCTCCACATTTTGGCCAAGTTTCAGAGAAATTGAATGCATGGATGAAAAGTTATGGGGCAAAAACTGTCATTTTTTTCCATTTCGGGGCCTTTTGACCCCTTGGGGGTCTAACCTGAATTTTTTTTAAAAATCGGAGAATGTCACTTTCTAACCTGACCAAAGTTACAAATTCATGCAAAATTTTAGAGAAATTCAATGGACTGTTGCGGAGAAAAATCCGGACGGACGGACGGACATGCCTCAAAACATAAGTCCCCTGACTTTATAAATCGGGGGACCAAAAAATAAGAACATGAATTATAATAAAATAGCATGGCTAAAAGCAACAGAGCACCGGACGACATAGGTTGTGAACGAAAACACACACACACATATAAATATATATACCATTATAAATATGTTGTTACATACATACATATACGTTTCATCTTTTAGGGGATCGTCAGTGTAGATATAATTATTCATACCGGTCGAAGGATTTGAGACCCCTGACCACAATTTATGTTTTAATCAAATTCCGACGTCTTAACGCATCCAGCGAAAACGAAGGGCCTGATATATAAGCGAGAGCTTACCCCAATTATATGCAGCTGTCGTCAACAGTGTTAAACGAATGCACGAACATACATAAAAGCTACGACGACAGTTGTGTTTATACTACGCACTATAGTTGCAAGCCGAACTGAGGAGCCACAAATACTTATCAATAGTTGTTTATCTTCATACGTGTACGTTTAATCCTTTGGGGAATAGTCGGTGTTGAGATACTTATTCATACCATATATATTTATATTATTGTTATATATATATATATATATATATATATATATATATATATATATATATATTGTTATATGAATATATATATATATATATATATATATATATATATATATATATATATATATATATGTGTGTGTGTGTGCGTATATATATATAGTCTCGGAAGTTTCTCAACCATTTATGAATATGTGGATATATATAAAATATTACGATAAATATTTTTAAATTCTTATCTATAAACACATGTGTTTCATAGCTTCCTCGTGCGACTAGGCTATCACCATATTTTATATATTCATAAGCTCATACATCTATTTATATATATAGAAGTGATGCATAAAAAACTTTCGCATTTATTCATTTATATATACATATATATACATACACACATATATATATATATATGTACATATATATGTACATATATATATATATATATATATATATATATATATATAATTCTGTTCTAATCTATTATTTATAATTTATGGGTCGCATGTTGTATTAAATTATATACTAGGTTTACTCAGGAGGCCATTGTACCTTAGCATATGCGCTTTTATTTTGAGAAGTCTTATTCTAGACCTTCTTCTCTTTCTATAGTTTTTACTTAGACTCCTAGGGATAAATGGTGTGCATTATCCCTCCATATATGGTAAGCCTTGCCCAACAATGTTTTTATTATCTCCTCGTATTACGTGTATTACATCTGAGAATAACATCTACTATAGTAGTCCTCAATAGAAATGATACAACTAATCCTCTTCATTTGAAATATTCCTAAATATACTTTCAATACATTTGAAAGTTCGATTATTATAGTAAATTATATTACATCACTTTTACTTTAAATATTATTCACATATTCTATCATAGTAATATTGCCATTATTGTGTGTGACCTCATCAATAAGTAACCATAGTTATAGTTTTAGTAAGATGAAGTGTATTAAATTTGCTGTACGAGTAAGAAAAGTACGGCTTTTATTTAAAGAAATATTGGACGATATCGCAACTAAAATTCAGCTTGCACAATTAGTAATATCGATTTCGGCGTATTTGAACTGAGATCTAATCTCATCGTGAGTTAATCAATATCGCCCTCGTGGTCGACTGAGAATAGCGTTATTATCTGCATATCAATTAGCTACATCCTGAAGCTATAAAAATATCCACAATATCAACTACAACAAGAATAACATTAAAAAATGACTGATATAATCTGCATATTAATATCAGTAACCACAAACTTCTCCAGGAATTTTGTAATCTTTACATAAGTGATCTCGTTCTACTCTTCTCTGTCTATTCGTATTTCTCGCCTGCCTCTCTCTCTCACCCATCTCTTTCTTCCTCCCTCTCGCTCATTCTCTCTAATATGTGAGTGTCTCTTCTCAGAGCACTAACATCCTTAAAACTGCTGTTTCAAGAACTCAAAATGATGTGTAAAGGATACCGAAAGAAGCGGCGCGTACTGGAAATCTTAAGACACTTGCAGTCACCCAGATTCTCGAAAACACGCCTTGTTGTTGCCAGTGATCGGTCACTGAGAGTGGCTCGTGTGTGAACGCTTAGTGAGTAAATAAATAGATAAATAAATAAAGAGATAAATAAATAAAGAGATAAATAAATAAATAGATAATAATAATAATAATAATAATAATAATAATAATAATAATGATAGAACACGAAAAAATAAATAAATATCAAGATCTAAAATGGGAATTAGTTAGACTATGGAAGTGTAAAGAAGTAAAGGTGATCCCCGTTGTAATTGGAGCGCTTGGAACCATAACGAAAAGCCACCATAAATAGCTTAAACAAATTGACGAGACAATTTATTTTCCAATTCTGCAAAAAGCTTGCCTATTAGGAACGGCGAAAGTGTTAAGGTACAGCTTGAATATTTAAGGTCAAGGGAATTGACTTGTTGTTCAAAAAACAAAAAAACAAAACCCCAACTAAAAGATCCAAAAGTTGAGACTACTATGAATAATAATAATAATAATAATAATAATAATAATAATAATAATAATAATAATAATAATAATAATAATAATAATAATAATAATAATAATAATAATTGAAAGGCATTGAGATCACTGGAATACTGTTGAAGAATATTGGCACTCAATCATCAAATAATGATATCAGCTGTCTTCAGCAAGAAATAAATAGTAAATCGCTGGTTTGATGAAGCAAAATGTTGTCTAATTAGACCTGTCACTTGGAATCAGGAAAACACCATATGTATATACAAGTGAGCGGTCACTAGTAGCGACTAGCTTTAATAATTCTACTAGCAAGATCTCGTGGACATTCTACGCTGCTTTTCTGATCAATCTGTATAATGTGCTGTAAAAAATAATATTATTATTGAAATAACAAATGCGCTTCAAATCGATGAAACGAATATCACTTTTAGAAATGTAGTTATTCAAAAGTGTACTGTTTTAGTCAACAAGGCGATAGAATTCGATTTTAAAACAATATATTTTAAAATTAGTAAAATCGAGTATTTTTTCATACTTTAGCGACATTAGATTACTCTCCAATCACTATCATTACGAATCATTTGATCTCATTCTTTTAAATGTGTGCGGAAAGGGATACCGTACGTAGGAACACAAAATGGCTAAGCGTATAATTACATAGATAATCCGACCTCTTAAAATAAACTAAAACAATGACAGCAGAAAACAGTGTCAATGGAATTAGTCGTACCAAAGAATAGTGCCAGGAAGGATGAAAAGGTGGGAATAGAAGTAACACCACTAAGAATGCAACTGAAAATGTACGGAAAGTTATGCGATCCTGAAGAGTCTTATTGTTACTCAAATCCCAGAGAAAGTTGTTGGCGAAGAGAACACGATGGTAAACGGCTGTTGTTAACACGGAGAGACAGTTGCAATAGAGATATAAATAAGCGAAAATACTCGAAATCCGCTCTAAGTATCACAATGTGCGTCTACTAATAATGACTTGTGTGGACACTCATAGTAATAATCACTGATAATTAACTGTGTGAGAACTCCGAGCGAGCTCTTAATAATAATAATAATAATAATAATAATAATGATGATGATGATGATGATGATGATGATGATGATGATGATGATGATGATGATGATGATGATGATGATGACGAGGATGATGGCGAGGATGATGACGAGGATGATAATGATGATGATTTAAAAAAATAAAAAATTAAAAAATGATAGTAATAATAATAATAATAATATTGCCACCCAAATCCCAGAGAAAACCAATGATCATTACCAGCGAGAAATCAATGGTAAACGGCTGTTGTGATACTGCAAGTTTATTTGCGGTGGCTATCGAAAAGAGGTGGAGAATACTGGAAATCTGGGGAGACTTGTTGTCACTCAGACTCTAGGGAATACCACCGGTTGTCGATGAGCAATCACTGATGACCTGTGTGAGAACTCCTAGTGAGTAAATAATGATAAAATAAATAAATAAAAATAAGACTGACACCACACAAAATATTTGCATAGGGTCAAGGAGGATTAGAAGACCGAGGAGGGACAGCACAAACCAGACCTCTACTGGAAATGCAGAGACTGCTGGGACATTGGGGAGGCTTATTGCCACCCAAATCCAAGAGAAGACCAATGGTCCTTACCAGCGAGAAATCAATGGTAAACGGGTGTTGCGATACTGCAAGATTATTTGCGGTGGCTATCGAAAGAAGGTGGAGAATACTTGAAATCTGGGGAGACTTGTTGTCTCTCAGACTCTAGGGAATACCACCGGTTGTGGGTGAGAAATCACTGATGACCTGTGTGAGAACTCCTAGTGAGTACAAATAATAATAATGATAAAAAGTAAAAGATTTAAAAAAATGAATAAATAAAGGTGCCGGCCTAGGCTGACACCAGCCAAAATATTTGTAGACAGTCGAGGAGGATGAGGAGACCGAGGATGGGCAGCACAAACCAGACCTCCACTGGAAAAATGCGGAGAATGCTGGGACCTTGGGGAGGCTTATTGCCATACAAATCCCAGAGAAGACCAATTGTCCTTACCAGCGAAACATCAATAGTAAGAGGCTGTTGCGATACCGCAAGGTTATTTGCGCTCGTTATCGAAAAGAGGTGAAGAATACTAGAAATCTGGGGAGGCTTGTTGTCACTCAGACTCCAGGAAATACCACTGGTTATTGTCGGTGAGCAATCACTAACGATGATCTGTGTTACAACTCTTAGTGAGTACAAATAATAATAATATTATCCACGTCCTCTTTCCTTCTGTTATATTACTTTAACAAAACCAATGAATGCGCTTAAATTAAGCAATTTATCATGGTGTTCAGAATCTAATTAAATCAGTTCATGGAATTCCCTTTTTTAAAAACTAATCCCTTTTAATCAAAATCTCCTTTTCTATTTTTGTTTACTTGTTCGTTGGGTTCGGGCGGAGTGCTTTGTTTTCTCGATTTGCCCTTATCTGACGTCCCACTACTCCCTAAGGCAATGATGTGACAATGGAGACGAGAATGACAATCTTACAAAACAGTCAGATGGACGGCAGAGCCAATAGTCTGATTTACAAGTCCATTTATCAACTTCACCTGCGTAGCCCGCTCGCCGCTCCTCATTTGCAATGTCGGCTCGACCAGTTTTTTTTTACTTCTGGTAAAAAAAGGTGTGGCCGCTTATTGACTTAGCCTCCAATCAATTTGCGAAAAGTTTTATCCAATCCCAAATGTCTTCAAAAGTATGTTTTTACATCAATTCTTTTGAGAAATGCGAGGTACTTTTTGATTTGTTCTCGTGACTCTTTGTTTCAGCAATGTTTTATTGGTTTACGGTTATCTCGTGTCGTTTGTACTTGATTAAAACACTCGTATGTTTTTTTTTACTTTCTTTCTTTATTTGAAGCTTATTTGCACGTTCATTAAATCCTTTCTTCATTCTTTATTTCTTGTATTGCATTGTGTTAATTAATCATATCGTTTTAAGTCCAAACACATCACTCTTACGTTAACATTCTATCAAATATTCATGTGTTTTATATTCATTTATGCCGTTTTAATATTTTTTTTATTTATTTATGTCTTTAATATTTGTTCTCTTGAGTTTTGAATCTATTTTTTGTTTTTATTTTTTTCGCAAGAATCTTCCTCCTTTTAATTCAATTTTCATTTAATTTTCTATTTAAAAAAAATGTTCTCCACATTTTCATTTACCTTCCCTTTTTAAATATTTAATTTTTACTTCTTTCCCACTGAATTTCTTTATATTCTGTTACAAAAGTTTTAATATAAGTATTGATGATTTTGCTTAATTGATTATTCGGATTACTATTCTCATCTAAGGGGTAATATGAACAACGTTTCAGCCGATGCAACTGTAAACTGCAACTTTTCGAAATATTCCTCATGTAAAACGTGGAAACCTGCACAGAATCTCTTACTGAACTTTTTATTAAATCAACAAGATTAGTTTACCTTATTACCTCAGTCATAACCTTGTCACAATTATAATAAATACATATAACATAAATGAACATTTCTTCCTGAGCATGGTGGGCAGAATGAGAATAATATAAACACGTTGATTAAAAAAAAGGTACATTTCGGAATTCAGTACAAGTCTAAGGGTCTAAAGTCCCATTAGGAAGTGTTCACGTTAAAATAAAAATCATGCAATAAACAAGCACGGTACTTACAGCTACTGAAACGTTATAAACGTACACACCAAGATGCGACTATACATCGGAATATTCTATATAATACAAATATATTTCAGAATAGTCACTTTTACATCCTTTGAAACTGCTTTTATTCAATTGTTAACTTATTAATTTTTGAGTATTTCTATTGTCATGGCAGTTTACTTTTCCTTCCTTTTAATACATTAATTTATTGAATATTTTAATTTATTTCTTTATATTATCTTTTCTCTTAACAATTATTCATTTTGTCTGTCAGAATCATTTAATTTACTAATGATTCCGGTTCGTATTGATGTATTTTCTTGAGTTGGTTCTCTTTTACGATCATTCTATCTTTTTTTTTTAATATCTCCTTTCGAATCAGTTTATTTTATTAAACTATTGGATTTGATACAATGTGCTATTCTTTTTCATGCATTTATTCTTCTCTATTTTAA
>OY744524.1:23269844-23287344 GCA_963556195.1 Sepiola atlantica | reverse complement strand
TATATATATATATATATAATATTTTAATTTTTATTAACAGTTCTGTATGAGGTGTTGAAAATATATTCACGACAACCCGGTGAGTAACACGGGCACGTAATATATTTTTTAAGTGTTACCCGTTAGAAATGAAGGCTGTGATCACATAAACTCACACCCGCATCGAAAACAACATTTAAAGAATGTTTAAAATGTTAAATGCGAAAAAATTATAAAGAAATGAATTGCTCTACATTAACTTTTGAGTTACATTAAATTATACATTGTTATAAGGATTAGAAAGCGCATGCGAGCTTTAATAATACGCATGTCCGTGTTAAACGTATAAACTATTGAACTTATCATGATTAATTATGGAATATATATCCAGTCGACAGGGAGAGAAACATGGGTACATTATTTATTTTGTTTACACTTTAACATTTAGTTGTGCTCCACTGATACCGTACATTAACCTTCAAAGAAAATGAAAATAAAACATTTAAATGTAAAACAAATTCTATTCATTTTTCTTAAATACGTCCTGGAACTGGTATTTACGTAGTATATCACGTATCTGAATTCATATTATTGCTTCATCATAAGAGTAAACGTATACGCACACACGCTTTACGCGCTCCACTACTTTTGGAGCTTCTCTCGCTCCTGATTTAACGCCCAAAATTGGAGCTTGCACATCTCACGCTCCCAATTTTAAAAAAGGAGCCACTCCAGCTCTAGCTCCTATACAAAAGAGCGGCTCTCTTTCAGCGCACCACAATAGAAATGTACCGTCTTTCATAAACATCCTATTCTTTCAATGAGATGTCGAAATATAGGGGTAGGCGTCAAAGGATCTTGTCAATGTGGGTGGGGATGTAACTTTAAGTGTAAGACCGTAAGATAGTATGTAATACACTCTCGCTAATATGTTGAGATGTGCTAAGTGTTATAGGAGAACGTGTCGGACGAAACACAGGATTATACGTAAATTTTCGTTTCCTGAGGTATAAAATAGAAATAGAAAAATCTCTGAAGTATTTGAAAACAATTTTTTTTCATTACATGAAAAACCTATTTTTTCACGCGAGGATTATTTTAACCGATATTTTTTAAATTTATTTTGGAAATGAATGTGGATTTGTTATAAGTAAATACACTTTAACCTTTAGACATTATCAGTGATTGTTTTCTTTTTAAAGAATACATTTATCTCGGAGAGGAGAGACAGCCACGGCAACATTAATCGTCATGTTGTTGTTTAATATTTGTGTGTTGTTCAACCGTAACTATGTTGTATAATGTATTGTATTATTTACCACAAATAAATGCGCAAGTATTTCTAAACAAATCGATTTATTCATTTTGTTCAATAATACAATTTGGGGCGAAAAAATCTAATGAAGTTTATTTTTTAAAGATTGAATAAAAAATATATTTTTCATAAGTTGGCAAAAAATATCATAAATTGTTAATAAACAATACAGAAATCCATTTAATTTTCTAAAATTTTAAACAACTTATATGGCCTAAACATTGGGAGTTAAAAACATATCGGGACACATTTTCCTCCCCCGAAACTTAACTAGAACAAGTTTTCCTAGGTCGGGCAAAAACATTTATTACAATTAAAAATTCGAATAAAAAAGGTGAAAACGTCTATATCTAAAATCTCTAACAAAAATAAACACTTTAAAATGTTAATATTCGATAATAGATGTTTTTTTAGATAAAGAAAGATATATAATCTACTTTCCATTCTAAAAAAAACAACAAATTAATCAGAAAGTGTAATTATTTGCTTTTTTAAATTAAAATTAAAGACACGTTTTAAATTTTATCAAGTTTTAAAATGTTAAAATAACTAGAAAAGCTAATGTTATTTTTATTTACATGAAGGAGGACGTTTAAAGATTCTATTTGAATAGTGTATATCTAAATATGTTAAGATTTATAATATAAACCCTTACTCTTAATGCACTCTCATTATAACAAAAATGGTTACACGTTATTTCCTACGCTATATGGTTCGGAAGTGGTTGATAATTTTACGTTAAATTTATAGAGAAAAATGATCCCCCTACACTAAAGTCTAAAATATTGTTTTTTTCCCTTTTTTACAGATATTTTCCCAAGCTGTTGAAATGTAATCGCCTAAAAAAAGCAGAATCTCGTTTTTATTTTTCGCTTATATTAGAATACGCTGGATTAAACTAACTGATCCAGTAATACCAAGTTTTCTTATTAAAAACAATGTAAACACATATAATAAATATGAACTTTTTAGAAAGCCTCGTAAAGAAGAACACATCTCAAAATAATACGGATTCATAAAAAAATCATTTGAAAATATGTTACGGCGTCGAAAGTATACACTTTACCAATATACATATAGCCATTAAAAAGATATTGATGGATGTATTGTAAAATTTTAGTTAATTTACAGTTTCGGGGCGAAGAAAATGTTCGTATGTGTAGCAGAGGATACTACACTTTGAACAGCAGACAAACACACACAGTTCTATTTCCAAATGTTATAGCGATATGTGATATTAATTCGTTGGGGTAGTGAATAAGATATTATTGGTAGTGGACAAATGGCTTCAAAAGAGATGTATTTAATTAATTGTTATGAAAACAAACATTTATTTAGTTATTATTACCCTTAAAAATGTGTTAATACCTTTCTTTGAGTAATAATGATAATAATAATAATAATAATTAAAAAAAATAATTATAATATTAATAATGATAATAATAATAGCAGTAACATTGAGTATAAGTAATTTTGTCTGTAAATTAAAAGAAAAAATGGCTTATTCATTCAATCAGCAATACACATCTTGGTCGTAAATCCAAAAAGTTTCAAATCTTTAAGAAAATAACTTTAAATACATCTATAGACTCACTGGTGCATTTGAATAAATGTGTTGCCAAATAGTCTCCTACCTCATGAAAACTGTCATAGCAAAAATGTAACATGATGTAAACATCTATTTGCGTCTATAAAAAAAACCCTGAGAAGTTCAAATGCACTGTTGTCATGTGTAAGACCCTCAATTTTTCCCTCTTGCTCCCTTCTTCTCCCCATTCTTCTTCTCTCCCCTCCTCTCTCTCTCTCTCTCTCCTTCCTTACCTCATATATATTTACCAGAGATAAAATTTAATCAATAACTCAAATAGTTTAGCTGAGACTTTCTTTTCTTTCCCTTTTAATTGCTGAATAAAGAAAACTAAATGTTTTTTTTTAAAAATCAAAGACATTTGGAGCGAGGAGCGCGGAGCGATAAAACCACGCTCTTTAGTCCTAAATTAAGTTGCTCACGCTCCACACCCCGCTTAATATAAAATGACATCTATTCTCCTTCGCTTCAGCAAAAAGGAGCGTTCTATATATTTATAAACGTGTCGTCTTTATTTCAGACTTCCTCGAGAGGAAGAAACAATGCAGACCAATCATACAGATATTACCCCACGATTTTGGTTTGTCCGTTAATAATTAATTAATGTATATTTATAATATATATATATATAATGTATATATATAATATATATATATATATATATATATATATATATATATATTTTATTTTGAATAATTAATATTAAATTATTTTTACCTAGATTACACACATATATACACACACACACACACACACATATATATATATATATATATATATATATATATATATGTATATATATGTTTAATTTTACTTCAGTCGAAGATCTCAGAAATCAAGGGGCCCCTTCCTGGGGCTAACATTTGATCTCTATATGAGTTACATAGATACCCGAGTATTCTATTAAAATTCTCCTTTATTTCTCAAGCATTGAGTTTGTGAAAAAGTTAAGAATAATTTCTTCTATCCCCAACTGACCAGTCAAGTATGTAGTAGTATATCTTTTTGTAGTCTGTTGGTCTTACCGGATTCCAGGACAAGAATTACTCTAGTCTGGTGGAGAATCCAGCTATGTGGTGTTACTTGAGGTAACATCACTAGGAGAAGATGCACTATTCCTCGTATGAGGGGATCTTATTTGTGCTGCGGATACTATGTAATTTTGAATATTTGGTCAGGGTTTACGTGCAGGGGTAAGTATCCTCATGTCAGGTTGTCCTGACAAACCCTTGTACAGAGAAACCGAAGATACTCGAGGATAGTGTCTAGTAGGTAATTCAAAACTTATATGTGTGTGTATGTATGCGTGTGGGGAGTAAAACACATACATCTGGCACAATGGTATGAGTTGTTTTGCTAATGTCGGGAGATTATACGCCAATATTCAGTTGAGTCATACCCCACAAACTAAAGATTCTATTTGATGTCACTTTGCTAAACAAGCAGTGTTATAAGATATCGATCAGGGGTAAATTGAGTAACCCTGGAAACGAAGTGGCGCCCCTAACGTCTGAGAGTAGTAACTAATAAAGAAGGAGCCTTCGGGTCGCCCTCAACTCTGATCGACCACTTAACATTACTGTATATATATATATATATATATATATATATATATATATATATATATATATATATCATTCCACACTTATAAGTGCACACCCACGTATATATATATATATATATATATATATATATATATATATATATATATATATATATATATATATATATATATATAATATATATATATATATATATATATATATATATATAAAATACTTAATGTTTTCATTTGTTTACTTCTTATTTATTTCTTAGTATATTGAACCTTGCTTTCAAGTTATTTTGATCGAGGTAGTTTGTAATGGCCTGCGTGCAAAAGCACTAATGGTATTAAAAAGGTCTTGCAGACATTTCCCAATCAACTCTATAAATTACTTACGAACACATTTATTCACTTGCTTTACCGCTTGAAATGCCGACTCAGATACCTACATTCTTGAATACATAAAACAAATCCACTTCTTACTAAGTTACCTCGTCTTTCTCTCGGTCGATATATATATATATATATATATATATATATATATATCTTTACTAACATTTATAAGATGCGTCCGTCGTGTCATGAATGTCATCTATTTTTGTGACAACTTCGACCTGGAAATATCTCGAGAATTTTTAGATTATATTCCATGGAGAAAAACATGTGTGGCAAAACAACAAAAATAGTTACAAAAACAGATTGTATATGCTTTCACATTTATGAAATCACAAACTGAAAAAATATATTATTTATTGGTGATAGTAAGATACTCATATTTAATCAATTTAAATGAATTCTTGTCATCAACATACTTCTTGTTTCACTGTATCACACCTTAACAGTGTGGCTGCAAGAAATCCGATCGCAACATTTTTCCTACTGCCATTGTAGACAAGCTTACGAGCTTTAGTTTTAAGCCATGGTATTCATAAATTTAACCTCTACCATACCGTCACCATTGTTTGTGAGTATTTTGTGTGTTCTATTAGCGCCAGAAAAGTCGTTATCATGTTGCAGTAGCGGTCAGAGTATATGTTAAAAAGTGTTGTTTCGAAATCAACGTTGAAAATACACCATTGTATCTTTAATTTTCTGTTAACATATCACGTGACACTTGCTGCATGTAATCTCTGGAAACGTTTGTATAAATTAAAATATTATACAACATAAATATACGGCTCTATGTATTTTGAAACACTAGCATCCAAACAGTATAAGGATTCACTGGATTAACGTTCCTGGACATAAACTCAGCGAGATCCGTGTTGGATGTAGAGTAATTCCGTTCTAGAGTTCAATGTAAACAAAGCAATATTGACAAATCGGAAAGGAAGAACCTGAACTTCGACATATGTTATATGTAATTTTGTTTTTATCTGCTGAAAATAAAATCATAATTTACTATTCATTTTTTTCTAGCAGCGTTTAATTTAAAACAACTGACCAGCAAACTTGAAAAAAAAGCTGATGCCCTTTTCAAACGCAGTATCTAATACATGTGGCTATTAACTATGAAAGCAAGAATTTATTTTAAACCCTAATTTTAAAATTATTCGCTGAATGCAATGTAACATTTGTATGCACGTATGCGTAAGTAAGCCGTATTTATTTAAAATCTATTAATCTTATTTAAAATGTATTTGAACTATGCTCTAAATTGGAAAACGGTAATTAATGAACTAATAGGAAGAATGCCATATTCAGTATTTCTTGTAAGTTAAATTATAAACTGTGTACCTTTTAAATTCATAAGTTATATGTGTTAACGTTAAAAATATGATAGATTATGACTAAACACTCAGCGAATATTTATAGATAGCGAACGTAGTGCATGTTAATGGAAGGGTAACACTCTGCCAAGTTTCTGTTTATAAAACAAACACATCATATATTGATCGAGACTAAATTGTAATTAATGTGAGTGGTAAGTTTTTTTTTATGACACGAAAGAAATTTAGAGAAAACATGATTAGAAAAAGAGAGTTTATGTAGTTATGAAGTTTTTGTGTGTTAATATATTTCGGTCTGTGAAATTTACTCTGTATCTAAAATTTGCATAATTATATGAAAAAAATATACAATTGTTCTCATCGTTTTCTTAAAAGAGAGAAGTACAGTTATAGTGCTTGCCTCTGAAATTGATTTCATATGTGCAGTAATTCTTGGGTAATTTAGGTATGTTCTTATAACTAGTATTTTAAAAGTGGTTGGCTAAATATATAAACAAAACACAAGTCAGTGTTTAATGTATTCTTTTGATGGTATAATAATATTCCTGGTCAGTTGGATTCTTTTTCTCGCAACGTCTCCACTTTCTACTCATAACCTGTGTTTTCAGACACACTTTGAAAATATTCCAAATGTAATATTGCTTTGCCGAATTAAAACTTTGAGAAAGTATGTGAATAATTACCGTCCCACGCTGAAGAGTAGTAGAATGGATGAAACACATATCCGTGGCTAACTATATATATATATATATATATATATATATATATATATATATATATATATATATATATATATATATCTTACCCGATATGGGGGTTATTCACAGGTTATAGGGAAACAATTCCCACCTAATATTTAGTGTAAATTTCGTTTCCGTAAAAATAATTGAATGCTTTAATTATCAGTGTAGCCAAAAAAAATAATTAAGACACTGATATATGCGTTAGACGGTGTTCGTGACGCAGTACTATAGTGTCGGACGTCAGACACTGGCGTCCGGATTTTAATCTCCCAACGTCTACTCTCGCTAAACAGTAAGTTAACAGATTAAATACACGTCCGTTGATGACTATATTTTATAAATGTATAGGCTCTCATGTAAAGGAAACACTTATTCGAACCTATCATTTAAGGTGAAATGATTTTTTTTAAAACGAATTGAATACGTTCGATAATCAGTCACACATAATTAAAAAAAATGTTTTGAGTATTGATTTACTTCTCTCCAGGAGCTAGGCCCAAGGCCAGTTTTATCTTACTCCCACAAGTAAGATGTGACCCAAGGTCGGGTCGGGAAAGTAGGGTTTAAAAATGGCCTGGGCAGTCCCGGTCGGCATTCCCCGGTAGGGGCGCCTCAGGCAGTAAACAATAAACTTACTCATCCCCAAAGAGGGGAGACGAAGCCTGGGAGGGTGGACCTCCTAGAACTGCACAGGACAGACCCATAGACCGGCTTAAATCAAGCCCCGAAGGCCAAGACAATACCAGTCTATGGGGTGCAGTATCCATCGGAACAGATACTACATTTTGATCTTAGCCAAAAGGCCAAAAACACTGATTTGAGTAATGGACACACTTTCCATCGTTTCTCAGGTGTAGTGATTCGGATGCCATTCAACGGGACCCTGTTTCGAGTCTGGGTAGGTTTCTCTCTCTCTCTCTCTCTCTCTCTCTCTCTCTCTCTCTGTATATATATATATATATATATATATATATATATATATATATATATATATGCGTGTATATATATATATATATATGTATATGTATATATGTATGCATATATGAATAGCAAACTGAAAAAGTAAAACGAAAATGGTATGTATGCATGGTGGTGATTGATTTGAAGAAATAACACACACATACAACTATTATTTCCTCAAATCAACCATCCCGAGGTAGTCTTGAAATAAAAAAAAACGTTGATAAATACATACATATGATTTTTTTGATATTCTTTTTTTTTTCATTATCCATTACGTTGGAATATTATTTTTTTTTTCATATATGTATATATATACAAAATTTTGTTCTGGTAGGACAAGTTAATATATCATTTTATAATACTGAAACGTGTTAAACTAACATATATGACTAATTTACGCAATACTATGAGATAGTTTTAGCACATAATCGACCCTAAAGGACTTACTGTATTTATAACTAAGTGAATAGAAGAAGAAGAACAGGAGTCACGATATAAGATTAAAGGATATAATGAAAACTATCGTAAAGCTGAACAAATATTCATCAACGGGTTGCAATACAACGCGAACTACAAGTATATAATAATGAAAAGTGGCATGTTCAATTAAAGAAAACAGACATCGTAGATTTGTTGGCAAGAATACTCGTGCAAGATAATGTGTATATATATAATAACTTATTATAATACACAATTTTTGACATAATCAATATCGTGCATTCATACTGCCAATATTCAACCGTAACAAATATTTGGGACTTAAAGTATTGTTTATTAAGCTTTTTGTTAAGAAAAATAATTAACAATATAATTAAAACAGAGAAAGTAAAATTAAGTAAGTTAATTCTTTAACATTTCGAAACAATTAAAAATGTTCTTCCTCATTATGCAAAAATAAACTATCGCATTCGTATTTATAAGCATACTGACCCCATTTGATCGGCTCTATTCTGTATTTGGTATTGTTTTTCCAATTCAGGTTAGTCAGATAATTACATAGAAATTGCCACCATCCATAGGAAAATATGTACCTCAATGGAGTCGAGCTTCAGACGACAAGCTCATCAGTCCACGTCGGTAGTCACTTGACTATCGTCTAATATTTACCCTGAAATAGATATGTACTTTAGCAAATGCTCATTTAAGATTTCGAAAGAACATGAGAGTAGAGTTATTTTCATTTAGGGAAATAAATAATGTTGTCTTTAACACTGACAAAACCAGGCAATCGCAAAAAAACAATATCATTTTATGTCTATCTGATTTATTATCATTTATTATATCGATTTGGTAATTATTGTCGATTATTTGGGAAACTAATTATTGATTTGTCTGTCATTTTTCTCTCTTTTTATCAAGACATCTCAAAACAACGTATATTCACTGTACACTATGTAAGGTTTATCAGTCGCTCTATATGCTCCTTACGATTCGCAGAAAACTAAAAAAAAAAAAATCAAAATTACGCGCAAAAAATATCACGTTGAACCTTTCTAGCATGACTACAAATTCCGCTTGTAGATAAGAAAACAAATCTTGGACTTTGTAAATCAGACGGAAATAAACTCTTAAATCTCCCCAATCTGATGTAATAATTCATGAAGCGGATTTGTTTGATTACTTTGATTTATTTGAAGTGTTTATTCGTGTCATGTATTTTTAGTTCCCGCTTTGACATTTCCGGATTCGGATATCATCAACTAGTTACTCACAGTCTTATTCCGTGAATCGAAATCATGTACTTTATTTTATTTTCGTATAAATCAACATGGGAAAATTTCCGAGTACCTCGATCCTGTTGCCGGCATAGGTGTTCACTGATATTTTATTGACCGAGGTTCTTACAAGCTAGAAAATATAGAGGTTGGCAATCTCTACAGTATATATATATATATATATATATATATATATATATATATATATATATATTCTGAAGCTACATTATAAACGTTATTGAATGACTATATTTAATTTTGATCAATTGGGCGTCACATTACTATAAGACATCTGTGCTCACGGTTCATAAAAAAAACTACACCCTTTCTTGTATTTATAACTCGACAATTACTAAAATTTAAATAAATAAAAATAGTAAATGTGTATAAGCCGTTTTGACCTTTGAGGATGAGTAGACATATTCTTATTGATCCGCTGGATATGTTTCGTGATTGTTACGATAGATATAAAAAATGTATTTCAAAATTATGTCACTTTACTTACACAATTTATGAGAAGATCATTGAAAATTGAATATTATAAAATGTAACAAAAAAATAAGAATAAGTAAAATGTATCATAGTTCTTTGAGCTCGGCCTAAATTAAGATAGTATTCTTCATTCAATCCCGAATAAAGCTGACTATTCATGCTTATCTATGTGAATATGCATCGTAATAGATTACACTGTTATAAGAAAAAGGTATGCTAGTGATAAAAAATCAATTTATGGTAAAGCATATTTGGGTGGCTGATTGGAGATTCACTTCTAATTTTCACTTATTACCTTTTCAATATATATGTGGACTAATGACTTACACGGTTTCACAAATACAGTGTACACACCATAAATAGCTGCTATTTTCATCGAAGTTCACACTGCTTAGTCCCGATAGGATATCTATTTACATTACAAGTCCGAGCCTTCCTGATAGTGGTAGCTACTTGTTCCTGTGACTTAACTTCTAACTGGAAAATTCTATTCTACTAGGTTTCATCCTTACGTGGGAATTTACCATTCTAATCTTATTTTACACACTGTTTCCTAGCTTGATTGACCATCGGGAGAATTGTATTCTACCCTATGTTAGGGAAGCTAATTTTCGAAAAGATCTTCAATTTAACCTATTATCACGATTGGTTTTAAGATAAAAATGTATACGTGAATTATAGATTATCTTGAATATGTAAAAATATATAAAAGCTTTTTGTAGCCTATGAGTGAAGGGCTTATTTCAGATACGATAGACATTTTCACTCATCGTGTCTTATGTTTAAGATATTTATGTGTATATGTAAGTCTAGCGTATAAAACTGGTTCATCAATAATGCATGTGCACGCTCTGTCATGGTGTAATGAAAGTATATCTGACAGCATGCATTGTTTGGAGGGAAATCAGATTAGAATGATATCATGTATGTGTAATGTGACTCTTTAAAATATAGGCTTAAATCTGATGACCTCAGAGGAAGTATAAAGGGATGTGTGCAGAAAAGGAGACTTCGATTGTATGGACTCTTTGAAAGAGTGCACTAGAGTTATTTGGTGTGTAGATGTAAAACAATAGCGATAGCAGGGCCAGTTAACAAGGAAAACATGGGAGGATGTGATAAATATGGGCAGAAAATCAGGGGGAGAACGTTGTCATAGATAGAGTTCAATTCCTCTCAATTCGATTAATGTTTCTAAAAAATAAAACAAGCATGTTTCAGTTGCCATGTATGGAAAGGGTGGTAGGAATTTACACAGAAGAGGATACAGTAGTCCAGCATCTGTCCAAACTCACCTAGCATTGATGCGTTTTCGGCATATTTATTAACTTTTCTCTGGAGACTATTCCAATGTCCAGGGATCCTTATTAGGAAAGCAACCTTCCTAGAGGGCAATCGAAATTTATTTTTAAATTCCCAAAATATGTTTTCAATATTTTGATGTTTTCCCAAAATCTCATAGATGCACAATTAAATATGTATTACAATTACTGATCCAATGGGACACGAGTAGTCTAGTATACTAATAACAAGCTAATACACCTGGCCTGATCAAGTAATACGATTTTAAAAGTGTAATACACATAATAACCATCAATACCGCTTATTTACAAGCTTGGCTCGTAGTAAATTAATTTTTGTGAAATAATTTGGCATACACTGAAGTCAAATTTAGTACATATGTAATTAGTTTTTACTAGCATAGGGTACATGTTTACGTAGCTTTAATTTTATACTAGGTACTATTACACATAATTTGATATTATGACGCCGATTCGAAGTATTCTGCAATACATACTTTTTATTACGTACTAAGAGAGTTTACGTATAAATCCCCACGTGTTTAATAGATCCAACTGTGACTGTGACGTCAGACGAAAATTAGACTATTTTAACTGCTCAGACATTGAAGAGTGTTGGAAAACAATGCAAGCATTTGTTAACATTTCCCACTTATATTTGGAGCTTCGAAATAATATTTCCCTCACGCCTATATCCTGGTGTTCCTAATACATGAAATAAAATCACATATATCCGATACACGGCTTCTGTTGTTTCTGTATCCAAAAGAGATATGTCGCCAATATATTCTGAAATCGGGCCGGCTTACTCTGAAAAAAAAATACTCATTCAAATAATTTGTTATATTCTGAGATTCGATCACATCTGCAGAACAAATATTTATACCAAGTAAATTTAGGAATTTATTTACGGTAAAATATGATGTTCTAAGCTGCTTTTTTTAAGTTGACACTCGTGTTTATTTCTGGGTGATACTATTCGAAAATAAACGGCTATCGTCACCTACTGTATTTTTAATATATACATACTTTGTGCAACAATTGCAAAAACAACATAGGGTTCGAAACCTGTACACGTATGAGTTTTTCACAGTAAATATGCTACGATCAAAACGCAGTAGGTTATGATATGGTTCTAAACTGGCATTTAAATGTTGACATATATTAGGTGTACATTGAAAATATCCCCATTGATTCGACAACAATTGATAAAGACTTCCTGAATTTCAATTTTTAAAATCTAAGTTTAAGATATTTTCTAGAATCAAAATCATGTAATTTGATTTCATGAAAATTATAATACTAACTTTAGTCATAATTTTTATATCATTATATCTTGATTTTAATCATCGTAACGTTCCTGTAAATTTGTGCTAAATGTTTCTGTTCGCGGATTTTATTTTACCCGTCGTTGGAGTGGCTATATATATATATATATATATATATATATATATATATATATATATATATATATATATATATACATGATTTGGCATACATTTAAAATGCCCTTTATTGTCGGATACGTCTATCTCTCCCTCCTTCTCTTCTCCTCTTCTTTTTCTATGTTTATGTACCTAAGCTATATTGCAAATACTACCTTATTTTACGTGTACACGTCTCTGGATAACGACGATCTTTCATTTTATCACCTGTAGCATATATGAAGGTAAACTAATAATTTGCTGCGACATTCCAATAGCTCCATGGAAAATAAAAGACAACGGATTTACGAAAAGGCTAATAAGCGAAATAAAGAGAGTATGAAACACATTTTAAGATCATTCGTCGATATTTATGTATATGACGCTACAATCTATGGCAACACTACGAGGAGCATTAATGATCAACATCTTTCTGATTCTCGATCTTCCGACCTGGTGCACGTGATGAAATTGGGGAAAAGTGGGCGGTTGCTTTAATGCGTCTAAAAACCAAGCTGCTCACCTTACACCAAAAAACGCTCGGATCCTCACTTTGCCCCAATTAAAATAAATTACTCTTTTTGTGAGAAAGTCCCCTGCCTTGATAAGCTTTTTGAACTGACCTTATCTTTAGACTTGAAATGGAAGACTTACATCGAATCCGTTACTATGGTCGCTGGGAAAAAATGGTAGGATCAATCTAACGCTTCAGAAAGTATCTCACGCCTCACGCAATTCCCTACCTGTATAAGAGTAAATTACTTTTAAGATTGATTACTGTTGGCAAATCTGGGAAAGTGGCAGATTATAAAACTATTCTCGTAATGTAGTGGTAGAAGTTGCTAGTCTTTCTCTGTTATATCGTTATTTTCATAGAAAGTGCTCGACTGAGCTCTACTCTATTGTGCCTCCCTTGCAAAGAATCTACATCATAATATCGCCTAGCTGTAACAACTATCAATAATTTCACTTTCTTTCTTTGGAGTCATAAAACAAAAGGGATCTTCTATGAGTATAGTTTCTATCTTAGAACTACACGTCTATGGGGCCCAATACATCCCGGCTGTTTTTCAGATGACTACAACAGTGCCGTTTTCAAGTCGAATGGAAACAAATTAATGTTTAGTCGTCACCTTAAATAATAACATTCAGTCCAATGTTAACAGTCGTTACCAATCATCATGTCGCTGTCTAACCGTCAACCACAATAAACCTCATCCTCGAGTGGCCTTTGGGCTTGATATGTTGTAACGCTTTTTAAAAAAAAAAATAAGTCTACTAATGTAGCCAGTAAAAACAACGTGTTAACGTGGAAGTGAGCTGAGTTTTACTAAGCATGGTGGTATGGTGCGGTTGAAAAGAGTCCAACATCGCACGTTAGAAACAAACATAAACGATAAAATAACTGCGTGTACACAACCTGTGAATGCTTATAATCTATATGAACAGGCGGGAACAGGTAAAAACGTCACCAAGTCAAAACGTCACCAAATTTTTTGGCCCCCGTTCCGGCGTCGGAAACCTCCTCTCGACGGCTAGCCGCACCACTTCTGGGGGTGTTTCCACTCGTCACCAAACTTATAAAATATTATAATAAGAATATTGTTTGCAATGTGGGTCGAATATGATAACGGTAATTTAAGTTTGCTTCGAAAAGCATCTCGGATCTACATGCCGGCTATTTAAAAATATATTTTTTATATTTTATTATTAATAAAAAGCTTCATATTTTTGAAAACCTTTTCATTATTACAAAAGTAGAACACTGGTACAAGTAAAAAAAATATTTGACGATAAATATCACTTAAAGAATTTGGTGACGTTTAGACTTGGTGACGTTTTGACTTGGTGACGTTTTGACTTGTAACCGAACAGGCACCCAATGAGCACGCATGTGTTTAAGGGAAAGTATGATGTAGCGAACGTGATACATTTCATTACAAGCTGTCGAGTTCATATTATCAGTGAGCATTCACAAAGCCTGAAGGCGATACACGCATTACTGCTACTAGTACTACTACCACTACTACTACTACTACTATTACTACTACTACTACTACTAATAATAATAATAATAATACTGCTGCCACTGATCTACTACTTCCAATAATAATAATAATAATGCTAATAATGCTAATAATAATAATAATAATAATAATAATAATAATAATAATAATAATAATAATAATGATGATGATGATGATGATAATAGTAATTCACAAATGTAAAAATTATATCAATCCATCATATATTATCTAACAGAAGTCTAATGAATCTATAATAAATAATATATGGTGTAAATATCAATGAGACACTAAGAAACCGCAACGATATAACTCAGAGCAAACTAGAAAAATACTCTGCGGTGCGCATACTTTCGTAAATGTCCAAATTCATTTTATTTAAATGCAAACAAACATAAACGATAAAATCACTGCGTGTACAAAACCTGTGAATGCTTATGATCTATATAAACAGCTACATTATTTCGTATATAAACCGTAAAAATGGATTTTGTTTTTACATATTATAGTGTTTCTTTACTTTTATGAATAAATATTTGCATTTCACCTGACCACGTTTGACATTCGTAGAAGAGAAATAGCGACTTCTGCGGTTGGATATCTAAGAAAAAATATGAAGTATTGATTTACTCCTCTCCAGGAGTTAGGCACAAGGCCAGTTTTTATCTTACTCCTACAAGTAAGATGTGACCCAAGGTCGGGTCGGGAAAGTAGGGTTTAAACATTGCCTGGGCAGCCCCGTCGGCATTCCCCTGTAGGGGCGCCTCAGGCAGTAAACAATAAACTTACTCCTCTCCAAAGAGGGGAGGCGAAGCCTGGGAGGGTGGACCTCTTAGAACTGCACAGGAAAGACCCATAGACCGGCGTAAATAAAGCCACGAATGCCAAGACAATACCAGTCTATGGGGTGCAGTATCCATCGGAACAGATACTACACTTTGATCTTAGCCAAAAGGCATGGAGTAGGGAGAGCATGTCAACGCCTCTGAAGTTCAGCTTGTACAATGCGTTGATAGTTTCTATTTCTGAAGATGCAAGCTAAATATGGACTATACTGGCATAGCATGAGAGAAAGGTTAACACCGTTGAAGTAACTTTGCGAGATAGTTAAACTAATAGTGATACCAGACATAAATGCAATATATATATATATATATATATATATATATATATATATATATATATATATATATATATATATAATAATAATAATAATCCAGGTAAAACATCGACAGGGTAGTAATCCAAAGAATTTCAACCGGGGTTATAAAACGTGCTCCATATCAAATAGAGCTTTTATATATGATTATTTTTTATTTACACGGACATGTACAAAATCTGCGACACTGGTATGTCGATGTTTATAATAACTGTTATAATAACTGTTATAATAACTGTTGATCGATAACATCGACATGCCAGTGTCGCAGATTTTGTACATGTATGTGTAAAAAAAAATCTTATATATATATATATATATATTTATATATATATATATATATATTTATATACATATATATGTATATATATATTTATATATATATATATTTATATATATATATATATATTTATATATATTTATATACATATGTATGTATATATATATATATATATATATATATATATATATATATATATATTAATGGAAATCGCGCAAGATAAGTCATGAATACATTTGAGGTAAGGAACTAACAAAAATACTACTTCAGGTTCAAAAACAAGCGAAGGATAACTGTTAGATGAATAGATTTCGACTTCAAAAACATCAATTGACTCCTCTTTGTCAGATAAATCGCCTATGAAATATGAAAACTAAAGGGCAAACTATAGGAAGCGAGAGTTAAGCCGAAAGTAAACCAAAGCGTTCTACTCTCCTAATATGAAGTCTTCTTGTGATCGTGACTTTCGAGCAACAAATTGTATTATCAACAAAGTTATTCGAAAAAAGAGATAAACGGGGTGTCGGCATGTTTCCTGCCTACCAGACCCTATATATGTAAATAAATTGTATTGAACAGAAAGATCAAGAAGACGATAAAAATAAAAGTGTGGTGATCAGATAAATGTTGAGACTGGCATGCAACTTCTGACACCTGAAAAAACTGGCTCAACACCGTGATAAGTGGCGAAATGTAGCTTTCACGTATGTATCTAAGTTCTCTGGAGCATGTAAATAAGTCAAGTCAAGAATTCTATCTTATCAAATATAAAAGTGTGGAAAAAGAAATATCAAAATATTGACAGAAAATTTAAAATATAAATATTTGCGAAAAAAATACATGATTTTTAATGTAATTTACTTTTAAAATTTTAAAATAGTTTTTCCTTTTTTCTTTTTATAATATTTGCTCAAAATGTATCCTTTTCAAAAAAATTATTTCGTCGATAATGTATAAATTATGTTCAAATCATACCGACAATTTTTTTTCTAATAACAAATTAGGTATTCCACGAAAGTGAGAAAAATGATCAATTACTGGCAAAATGTCCGGCCATAATTCAATATAATATTTTAATAGAGACTCACATTATATTTGTTGGTTTTCGTTTCCAAAGTCGTTATCGTTTTAGAAACCGCGTTCATTAGTTTTCTTGCAGATTCTAATCCGATTTTAACTGTTGTTTTTTCTGTGAAAACATGATAAGAATTCAAATGCGGCAATTGTTTCATATTGATTAT
>OY744524.1:23167344-23264844 GCA_963556195.1 Sepiola atlantica | reverse complement strand
AAATGGTACAACTTCATTTACGTCAAGAAGGAAGGAGTACTTGTATTAAAATATTCACATGTTACGATGAATAAATACAAATGTAAAACGGAGTCCTTCATTTATTTTTTAAAATGTCGAGTTGAAAATTGTATTCATACAAAAGAATATACACTGTTTACGTTATATTATTTAACGTTACATACATTTATTATAACAATAGAAATGTAATTATTAAGAGTAAATGATAAAACTACATAAATATTGCATATGCGGAATTCCTCGTGGCTGTCGTCACCATTGCGAAATTTCTTGAACCACCTTTGTGCCGTACGCTCGTCTGTGGTTCCTTGGCCAAACGCATCATTGATCTCACGAGCAGTCTCGGCAGCTTTTCGGCCTAGCTGAAACTGAAGCAAGAATATCGTGCGGATTTCAATTTTGCCCATGCTGTCGAAAAGTCTGCAAAAAGAATAAATACAGGGATTAAAAATGGAAACGAATCCCACGATTCGATAGAGTGAGAAACGCACTAACAACGCCATATTAATCAATAATTCATTCAGAAAACATATATATATATATATAACATATGGTGAAAACACCATTGTTTTTTCACCAACCTAATATATATAAATATATATATATATATATATATATATATATATATATATATTACATATATATATATATATGTATATTACATATATATATATATATATTACATATATATATATTACACATATATATATATATATTTATGCATACATATATATATATTACACATATATATATATATATATATTTATGCATATATATATATATATATATATATATATATATTCATGCATATATTTATATATATATGCATATATATATATATATATATATATATATGGGAAGAGAAGGATGAAGGTAATCCGACGTGATGGTAAAATGAAAAAGGAAAACCAAAAACTGGATGTTTTTTATGTGTACATCAACGTTTCGTCTTTATTTATAAGACTTCATCAGGATGATGATATAGGGAAAAGATATCATGCAAGCACGGATACATGTAGGGTAGACATGTTAGGTTAGTTAACCACACCATATTTAATTCACATGCTAAGGAAGTTAAACATTTGGTGTGATGAGTCTACATATATATGTATTATTCCTAGACTTTTGAGTTTAAAATCTTATCCTTCAATCTATAATGCAATCTTCTACACAGATCTTCTCAACACCTGCACTGATGAATACACTACTACAATGAATTTCTGCTCATTATTGAAGCATTTGTTTTCACTATTTGTGCTTTAAACATAACTTAAAATTGTGTTGTATTTTTTGTTCTAATTAATACTAATAATAATAATAATGAGCAAATGATTGTTTTTTTTCCATTGTGAGAACAAAAGTAATACTTTGAAAATCCATGGATTAACGATCATTCTCATATTATATTTATTTTTTGTTAAAAACCTGATGACTATAATAGATCTGTCAATTATGAAACTTTTACTTTGTTTCATTATTTTAATATTTCTTATAACAAGGCTTTATCCCAAATATTTGGCACATCGCTATCACGATAAGATCTAATATGAAATGATTATATATATATATATATATATATATATATATATATATACATATATATATATTCTTGTTGTCGTATAATTATACATGATTATGGTTTTCTATTGCAAAATCAATGTTTGCGTGTTGGTCCTTGTTATATTCTATTTCTACTGGGATATATATTTTTTACTGACGTCTACATGAATGTCTATCTATCTATATTTACATTTATCTATCTATCTATCTATCTATTTTTCTATATATCTATTTCTCTGTATATATATATATATATATATATATATATATATATATATATATTTATATATATATGTGTGTATATACATATTCATACTAATACACACTACATACTAATATCACCAATTACTAGACAATAAGCGTTAGTGATATTTACTATTGGGTGATAAAACCGTAGTATGAAAGGATATAGAAATATGATGTATTCAGAAGACTACCTTACGGATATGTGTCAACATTGGACTTGAAAACAATGATTTTGTTGTATTTAAGGAAATACACCTGATGTCAAATTATTCACAGGAGGGAAGGTTAATATTTTTAAGCGAAGAAGCAACGTAACGCAATAGCATTTACTGTAGATAACATATGTCCATGCTTTGAAATGTATTAATAAATAAATAAATTAATAATGGGCACGTGACACTGGCTACTTAAGATATGATTTGTATGGGATGTTTTAGATGAAGTTAACATTTGTGTGCGTATATGTTATGGCGCTCTACTTTTGGTCTGAATACTGAACTGATCGTAACGGATTGGAGAAGATTCACATTTTTGTCGCATGTTTCGATTAAATAAACACATGATTTATTTTCGCCAAACGATGGATACACGGTACGGCAATGATGCGATGTGTTTGATCTTATTAACGTATGTGCCTTACGCATTTAGTCAGCTTCATCCAGTTTTAGAATGTTTTTAAGTAATCGAGAACTTTGAGACGGATTAAACCCAAGTTTAAAGAAATGGCGAACTGGAGAGAAAGGTCAACGTCTGTTTACTAATTTACCATTTTCATGACGTCATGTGCGAGATCTAGCTTCCGAATGTGTTGATGAGGTTGCATCTGCCTGAACCGCTTTACATACAAGTCTGCACTCATGCAAACACCTATATCGCCGGAGATACGTTGAATAGTTGTTTTATTAGTGTGAATTTACCAATACAATTATGTTAGAAATAAATCGTATAACAAGGGAATATGGGGTGAATGTAATGATTTATTACACTAAGTTATTCATGTAAGCGTGGCAATTTTAAATGATTCAAAATAAAGAGGAATGGTGATAGTTGAAATGGTGCACGTTTTAATAAATTGTTATTTCAGCTGAAATGGGAGAACTGATTCGAATTTCGTTGTGGATAATTATCTTATAATGTTTCACATATATCTGTATCAGGTAATTTCACGAGTTTGTATTACATAGGAAAATGTTTATCTTGACTGCATTCTCCCTAATGTTTAAAATATTAATTGTTTTAGTAAATAAGGAATGTTGAATATCGTTTTCAGATTGTTAAACACAAAGATAATTTATAGGAGACAGCATATCATTACGACTACTTATTTGTTAGCTTTCTGTGTTTGATATGCGTGAATTGGGTAAGATGGAACTATCTCTGGGACTGTGTTTGAATTACTTACCTAAACATTTCCATCACATTCAAACTAATATCAACAGAGGATACCATCCGAATAGTATTGCTTTACTCGTCTCCAGGAGTTAGGCACAAGGCCAGTTTTTATCCTACTCCCACAAGTAAGATGTGACCCAAGGTCGGGTCGGGAAAGTGGGGTTTGAAAAGCCAGCGCCCGAGATGTGACTACTCTGGCCATTTAAAAATTGCCTGTGCAGATCCGTCGGCATTCCCCGGTAGGGGCGCCTCAGACAGTAAGCAATAAACTTACTCCTCCCCAAAGAGGGGAGGCAAAGCCTGGGAGGGTGGACCTCCTAGAACTGCACAGAACAGACCCATTGACCGGCGTAAGTCAAGCCCCCAAGGATAAGACAATACCAGTATGGGGTGCAGTATCAATCGGAACAGATACTACACTTTGATCTTAGCCAAAAGGTCAAGATCCGAATAGTAGCTGAGTCGGCAAGCACACATGTTGACAGCTACACCTTATTTTACATCATTGATCAATATCACTATGAAAGTAACACACACCAAAAAAAGACGTAGTAAAATTAAAAGAAACTATATCTATCTAATTATTGGATGATATCATAAATATGATGCATATTGACAACTGAAGTGCAGCCAACGAGATTATTGGATTTAATTATTATTTTTTCATAATGAAATTGATTGCAAACTTATACTTCATAGCATGCTCTAGCATATCCGAGGTACATGTATTTTGTAAAAACTATAAAATATATGACATATTTTATACTTAAACAAAATGTTCAACAATGATTTAAAAAATATTTGTCTTAGCTTTGATAGGCCATATATATATATATATATATATATATATATATATATATATACATATAAATGTATCTCTATATATTTATGTGTATATATATATATATATATATATATGTATATGTATATGTAGATATTTATATATATATAAATATATATATATATACATATAAATATATATATAAATATGTATATACATATATATATACATATATGTATACATATAAATATATATATATAAATATATATACATATATAAATATATATAGATACACATATTTATACACACATTTATACACATATATATACATATATATATATAAATATATATATACATACATATATGTACATATATATATAGACCTATACATATACATATATATATATATATATATATATATATATATATGTAAATATATATATATAGACATATACATATATATATACATATATATACACACACACATATATATATATATATATATATATATATATATATATATATATATATATATATATATATATATATATTAGAATTTTGCCGGCGAATATTGATTGCTTTAATAAGTCAAATAAATAATATTGTAACTACTTACAGTTAATTAGAGTCCTAGACATTTTAGTGTGACAAACTATCGCCATTTTTTCGCAAATTAACGACTTAATTCAAAGCGTTAGATTACTTGTATTTGATTTACAACTTGTTTGATTCTGAATAACGCTAATAAAAAAGCGAGACACTAATCGTGAAACATCAATGTTTCAATCCAAGTTCAGCAGGTTAGGTGTCATGCTTAACTGACAGTGTAGAAACAAACTCAAACTAAATTGTGTTAGATTTTAAATCACAATTTCGAAAGGTTATTCTAGTTAAAGTCCTATTTTTTGTTAACTAAGTTAATAATTTTCAGAAAAACAGTCAATGTTAGCAAATTAAAAGCGTCACAAGTGTGTATCTACTATGTCTAATAAATACTCGTGCTGGTCAAAAAAATAGAACATTAAATTGAAACGTTGAATTTCCCAATGTGACAATAAACTACTCTGTGACAATAAAGTCTGACATATACAAATATGACAAATGATTAAAAATAGTTGTAATTGTTATTTACATATAGAATATTTCGCCTACACAATTTAAAAGCCGAAAATTATCTCAAACGAAATGATTTTTACAGTTTTATACATATGTTCTATTTTTTTGACCAGCACGAGTATATTTACCTGAAAACAAATATTAAGACGTGCTATTTGCGAGATCAGACCTATTTAAATTACTGTGACTTGTGTTTATACCTAGCATTTGGAGAGAAACAAAGGCTTTCATGTGCGAAAAATCCTTGAATATAAAAGATCCCGCAATATAACTGATGTATTCATCTCTATTTACTAGACACCGTTGTATACGCTTGAACACTTTGCTATCATTTCCGGCTTGAAACTCCGACGCGGGTTGATATGACGTCCTCACACTTGTGTCGTTAGCTGTAGCGGGTACGGCGAGCCGATGCGATCGTTCGTCTTTGTTAGCTGGACTATACTTGTCCCAACGCGCGGAAACATATTGGCTTAGAGAAAACAACCATATCTAGAATTAAAAAAAATACAACAAAATTGTGAAATAAACAGACAGTCCGTACAATCAAATACACCACAAAGTTCTTGGTTTGTGTTTAAGATAGATAGATAGATTTTATTAAAATACTTGTTTGTTGCTATTTTTCCAACAAAACTCATCTCTTCAATATGTGTCTATTTACTTAGTCAACATCTACTGCTAGATTTTAATAATACAAACGCCAAAGCTATTTTTAATATAAACGAAATATTAGCTGGATTAAATGATTAGCACGTTATTCGAACCAAATTCGCATAGATGTATCTGCTTCTTCCAGAACAGCCACTTAAAACGACCCATTGTATTTGATTATTGTACGGCATATCATCATTCTGCCGTAAGTAAATGTCGAATTCAGTCAGTCAGTACCTGTCGAGGAAGTTTCATTTTATATATTGATGTATTGTGAGATTACTTTGTTCTGCAATCGTATATCTGCCAATACATATTCTGCAAAACCAATATGCTATTTAATAAATAAATAATTCCCCTGAATGAAGCAATTACAACTGATGTATATGTTTGCACTAACTATCGTACCAGCGGATGTTGTTCAAGTTTATGTAATAGACTGTGTTTGTGTTGTTGAAATGTTCGGATGTGTGGTATGAAGAACAAGAAAAATAACACAAGAAAAATGGTGGAAAGGAATAAGGAGTTTGATTTCGAAGTGATCGGTCGAGAAGCTGTTAGGCAAACACATCATCAAAAGGTGACCGGGGCAATTAAGGGCGGATGTGCAAAGCATTTTAGGAGTTGCAACTTGGAAAATTGTAGTATTATATCAGTCGGCGGAAGAGTTATTTATATTCATTTACAGTAAATTGAGACTTCCTTAAAGAAATCAAACAGATCCATGCTGATAAGATCACACCCATTAGTCCAAATTGGCAAAATATTTAGACTTTTATCGTAGCGAGTTCACACGCTCCGTCCAAAAATGACGGAAAGTATTTTCCATCGCAAGTATTTGCCCTTGGCATTTTGGCCAAGATCAAAGTGTAGTATCTGTTCCCATGGATACTGCACCCCATAGACCGGTATTGTCTTGGCATTCGGGGCTTGATTTACGCCGGTCTGTTGGTTTATCCTGTACAGTTCTAGGAGGTCCACCCTCCCAGGCTTCGCCTCCCCTCTTTGGGGAGGAGTAAGTTTATTGCTTACTGTCTGAGGCGCCCCTACCGGGGAATGATGACGGTGCTGCTCAGGCATCTTTTGTAGACCACAGTGCTCAAATTCTCGGGCGCTGGCTTTTAAAACTCCACTTTCCCGACCTTGTGTCACATCTTACCGCTGTGGGAGGTAGATAAATAACTCGACCTAATATTCATATGAAATAACGTCTCAATCGGTGAAGTTACGAAATAAGAAGAAATACCGAAACGTATAAAAGTGTCAGATTTAAAAAAGTAAAAATGCCTTTTAAAAAATATCCACCGGTAAAGAAAGAATCGTTATGAAAATAAATTGTGGGATTTTTCTAATTTCATTAAAGACAAAAATGTATGATGTGTTATTTGTTTTCTTGTTTCCCCATAACATTTAAATCGTCTCGCGTGACGGGAGAGCATTGCATATATTTTAAGTGTTTTCAGTATTGACCGAAGTATGTTAAACCAAGCAAAGACAATATTTGCTCATATGTTTATAACAGATGTGTATTGCCTCCGTCTTGTTCTATCAATGTCTGTTTACTAGTTTTCATGATAATTAGAGTAAGGGTTAGGGTTAGAGTTATACTTATAATGTTATAGAGGGGTTGCGGTGTATTATAGTTTTATATATAGTATGAGCAGGCGTATTATCTTGCCTTTTAATGTATATATATACGTTTGTGGTTTGTACAGCCACACTTATGTAAATAATATGATTGCCCTGAAACAAAGACAAACACCCTTTCTCTAAATTCCCACAGAGACATAAATAAATATTAGATACTTCTGGAATCATCAAATGGTTACGAGAAGAATACTTAGATAGCTAAGAAACTAATTATATATGAAAAAAGTGTATGGAAAACAAACGGTGATGCACGCACATTTAAAATAATAATACTATAACAATATTTACACGAGAAAGTCTTTGACTTAGTTGATGATTATGCTGTATTGGATTAACTGCTATTAAGACAAAGTATACTCTTGTAGATGAATATAATTTTATTTCTGATGATTATTAGTGAATTATAAAAACATCTTAATGAAACATATATATATATATATATATATATATTATTTTTTTAAATAATAGAAAATTATTTTTACCTACCTACGCTAGCGTTTGGAGCTTTCGCAGTGCTGGGATGATAATCTCGGACGGTCGCACGGTTCGAATCCCTGCCCCAGAGTCAACCTAAACTCCGTAAGTAAGCGCTGTAACCATTAGGCCACGGGACATTACCTATCTATAAAGACTGACTAGAGATTCTACGAATATTGTCGGAATATGTCTTATAGCTACGTATCAGTCTATTTTTAACTTTCCCGTACACGGATCACCTTTAATCCTATCAAAGGGGCGTATAACATTAATTTTTACATAAATAATATTAAATTATATATATATATATATATATATATATATATATATATATATATATATATATATATATTGATATCGCATCTTTAAGGCTTCAATTGGTATTTATTTTACCTATTCCTTATTAAATTTCAAATAGGTGCTTCTTAAAAAAAATATGAACCTTAAACAATTCATACCGATCACGTGCGCATTCACGATCTCATATTTGAAAGTGGGAAACAACAACAAACCCCTTTGGCCCGGCTGCAACAACAGAAGCCGGGAAGAAAAAAAATTACAAATCCAATGACATCAGGATATATGACAGACCGAAGAGGCCAAGTTATTGGCGAAATATCTGTATCACTTTAAACTAACTAAAAAAATGGAAGTTTATAAAAAGAGGAAAAAAAATCGGTTTCGATTTATTTTTCTTTTAAAATTGATATCGCATTTTAATGCTTCAAAAGGTATTTATTTTACCTATTCCTTATTAAATTTCAAATAGATGCTTCTTAAAAAAATATGAAACTTAAAACACTTATATATATATATATATATATATATATATATATATATATATATATATATATATATATACAGGGTGGGCCAAAATAAGGGTCCTATCTTTAAATTTGAATAACTTGAATTTGAATAACTTCCACAAAATAAAAGTTAAACTCACCAAACTTTATGTGTGTGTAGACTGACCCTTCCGAGATTTTTTGAAATAAACAAAACAAATTTAGCCGAAAAACACTTCTTAAAACTTACAAAAACTAAAGTATTGTTTTTTACACTGTTTTGAGGTTTTTAAGCAAAAATAATGTTTTCTAAATAAGGGTACGTTCCTTAGGGCTAATACGGCTCATGCTTGCTTCAGAAGAGGTCCTTTACTTATTCTAAAAAAAAAAAAAAAATCAATAAATAAAAAAGTTATGAATTTTTAAAAATAGGACCCTTATTTTTGCCCACCCTGTATATATATATATATAAATACCCAGGTATTTATTGCATGTGATTTTTTTGGTCGATTTATGTGATTATATTTGCAACATATTTTATACATTAAAACATTTTATTAAATATATGTGCGGTACTACTTAATAGACAAACAGTGTCATTTCTTTCGCAATACCTAAGTCACAATTGATAACTATCAAATCTATGTTAGACAGACATATCTTACCTTCTCGTTCATAACATTAATTACGGACATATTCCCCCTCCTCTGGCAAATATTTAGTTTTTGAAACCACCTCAGTCTGATATTATATCTAAATGAGATGCTTTTATTTATTTCGTCTCGATTATTCCATCAATTAACTGAGTATTTCCTTTACATTGAACCAAAATTAGATTTATACACGAATTAGAATAAATTAAATAAGGTATATATTTTAGCGAAGTTTTAATTGGAACAGTAAATAACATCCGTTGATGGAACTTCAAAGGAAGTATGCAAGTGAAACACATTCAAGCAAATATGTCACTCGGTAGAAAGACGGATATTAACACTTTCATTAGAAATTAGACGGACAGCGAATATTACAAGAGTTAGAAAAAAGTAAACTAGAGGATCACATAAACCAAGGGTTATTTTTTTTAACCTGGACTCGTAAAACTTAACTAGTGATAAGCAATTCACATTTGTTTGAAGGTACAACTTGATTGGATTTATTTTTTTCTATTCTATTAAACTATGTATGCCTTACGTTAAACTAGTTAAAAATAATATTAACCAGGTTCAGCAATCACTCTTAATATATGAGGCTAAAATAATGTTCTTATATCTAGTTCATACGCTATAATTCGGGGTGTAATTACAGTAGCTGGGTATGTCAGTATCCATCTTTATCTAGCTTCTTCCTCTTTATCGCTGGTTAGAAAAAAATATTATTTTGATTTTGTGAAAGAAGTACGTTACTTAGTATTTAAATAGAAGAGCAAGTAACTATGATGAATAGGTTTGTACTTAGTTTTTATTCGCAAAAAACATTAGAAAGTATATGTTTTTGTAAAAATGGTTTATTTCCAACTAAAACAAACTACTCGTTGTTTTCTTTGTTTGCGAATTAACAAAAATATCATAACTTAATTAATAAACATATATATATATATATATATATATATATATATATATATATATATATATATATATATAACATAAAATATAATAACACGAAATCACATATTTGTCGATGCAATAATTTATTTCAACCGTGCGGTTTTTTCAAGCATCACTCAGACAATTACATTTTTGAGACTGATAGAAAATTGAATTTCCCTACGAAATTTTCTATCAGTCTCAACAATGTAATTGTCTGAGTGATGCTTGAAAAAACCGCACGGTTGAAATAAATTATTGCATCGACAATTATGTGATTTCGTATTATTATATTTTATGTTATTCTTGCTCTGTTTACTACATTGAGCTCTCATACCCAGATTTCCTCCTGGAATTATCCCATTATAACACAAATATATATATATATATATATATATATATATATATATATATATATATATATATATATATATATATAATGATATTTTATGTTATCATGCTTTGTTAATTCCCTTAAATTTGAAAAAAAATCTGTTTTCAGTTAAAAACCTTGAGACTTACGTAAGTCTGCTCCCCTTCTGTAAACCTATATACATATTTTCGTTTCAAGGATTTAAAATAGTGAATAGGAATTTATTTGCGAAGACATAGCGAACAGCCGAAGCTAGCTAGTATTGTTATATTATACAGTATAGCAAATACACGTGCTCAGAGGTAGCTTAAATAGTGACGCTGATTATCCAGTCAGCATCTAGAGAATTAATTTTCGATTAACAAATTATAATCGCTTGAATGAGCTGAGTGTTCGATTCCTGAGGGAGTAAATATTGTATCCACGTTGAAAAATGTCGACGAATAAAATAACAAATTGACTCATTTAGAGATGACTCCATTTTGTTAATTCATATCTTAATTCGTTATTTATTTTTATTTTGAATTGCATTTTTTTACGGTTTTATATTTATTTTTTTTTGTGTGTTTTTCTCCGTTGTTTATGTACTCCTTTTTATATTTAAGTTATTGTTGGTTTATGTTTTTGAATATTTCATTTTACTCTAATCATGCACTAAGTAAAAAAATAACTCCCTAGAAATTAACATAAAAACCTCTGTTTTTACCAACTTGAGTAATGTATTTCCTGATTATTCCAGTTAGTTGCAGGAAAGACTGGATTAAAGTTGCGGCCGTCGATATATAAAAGTTGTTATATGGAATCGACTAGATTTGAACATGCCACGTATGTGTTTTCTTGCCGTTAACCATATCATCAAAATTCGTTCCGCTTTAGCTCATTATATACAAACTAAACATGCATACTATTTTGGCTTAAAGTCTACAAGGAACACATATCTGCACCGTACGACTATTTTTTTTTCGATACAAAAAGGTTTTAGCATCAATCAATGATTTTTCAATTCCTTTTGAATGTGCTCCGGTTATGAAATCGAGAGAAATCTACGATTTACCAAAATTGACGAAAACTAGATTAATTTAGATTAGCGTAAGCTCACCGTTCGTCAGAATGTATTACTGAGGCTTCAGCGACATATCCGTGAATAATTGGCATAAGTGTCTCACTGTCTCTTCTTTGAACGGACTGCTTTAGGTGAGGCTTAGGAGATAGAGTGACAGTTAGAGGTTAGGGTTAGGGTTAGGTTTAACGCTGGGTAACCACCCGTTCTTTCGAAAAGAATACGAGTGTTTTCCTTGCTCCTGTACCGTGTATATATCATTTAAAACTACATTTATTATACACTATTTCAAGCAAAAGCGGCTCCCCAAAACAACCTTACATTTTGGCAACTGCTAGAAACAAAAGCTTCTCTATATTCTTTTTTCTTCCGGCACTAACTTGTTATAAACAGAAAATGTAACATTATCCACATCGTCTATAGTACTGGACAAAATGCTTTTGGGTATAAGTGTAGATCTAAAATGCATAAGTTTATTCAGGTATGATGGAAAAAGTAGTTGCACTTGGTTCATTTGATCCCCTATAAGATGAGTAGATATCGGTGTTGTTCTTCATTTAATTAAGCATTATTCATGCGAGTATTATTGCTGTTTTACCGATGCCATGCGCATTCCTTGTATATAGCGCGCTTACACCCATCATGCTACATCTGATTTTTAGATAAGGAACACGGATATGCTTACAATAAATTTGATACATCAATTTCAGATGAAATGAATGTCGCACTTGTCTTCATGTATGATAATATATTTCCGGGAAGAACAGGCAAAAATATGACCCACAGCCACAAGTAAGACAGACAAACAATATATATGACCCTATTTAGTATATCACAATAATAGTTTTGTTTTGCATGAAGCTTAAACGTGTTTGTATTTTAAACTGCTCCATGGAGGGCGAATATAGAACTGGGTTGTTTTAATGTAGGATACCTTTAATACTACCATGCAGAAATTTAAAACTAATGTAAACAGACATCTCGCAGCACAGCTCCCAATTTAGGTTGACCCCCCCCCCCAAAAAAAAAAACACTCTCACCCTTTTTCTGAGTAGCCCCTTACGTCTACAGAGGCGACCTGCCTTGTTTAGGGTGAACTATGCTAAAAAAAAACTTTACATTTCAAACTTAAACTTCTTTCACAAAATAATCATTTTTTTCTTTAAACATACGCTACTACTATGAAAAAGCGAACAGACACATATAAAAATAAAAAATACAATTTATATATTTGGGGCATTACTGAACTGTACAAAACAGGCCTCATGAGAATGGTTGTTTTAACTTTGCTGACCAGCGTCGATATTCATACTCATTCACAAAAAACTAATGCTTTTTTTTCTCACTAATATGAAAGCACCATGTGAAAAAAGTAAAATAAAAATGAAGGAAAACATAACATAATTATATATCTTGTACGCATTTACCTGCTAGACTGGTGTTAATATCGGTTACATAGTGACCTTCGACCAAAAAAACTAATAATATAATGTCGCTTCTGTATTGCCCGAATTTGGGATTAACGTCTAAATAAGAGCAAAAAGGTGTATAACATGTATAATGTCTTTGATATGAAGATAACATACTCTTTTTTTCCAAACTGGGATAAGAAAATTATCGCTTGGAGCATATCTCGTTGCGTAGTTCGTAATTTCGACGATTGTGACCAGTACTGCCTTCCTACGTCGTTACCACCGTTCAGCAAGTGAGTATGTAAATCTTTACTTCAAACATACAATGTATTTTTTTCAACTACTGGACAACAAATATTGCCACACTTTATCGACATTGTGTGAGAGTGTCATCATCAACAACTTTTCATAATTAGTTATCTATTGAAATTCAGTGTAAGACATTATATAATTGTTTCCCCAACATACATAGCACCGCAGTCGACACACAAAAGACATATCAACATAAACTATTTATCGAATTTGGCCCTACACTGTTGAGCTTCTCATGTAAAATATGCTGACGGATGGCATTGGGCTGGTGAGTTTATAAATACTATCTGCGCCCGTCCCCCGGCTTTGCCCGGGAGAAATATAAAAGAATGAATAAAATGTTGTCAAGTTCCGACAGAAGACAAATAGGTTACATCGAAAAATGTGTAATGTTTTGAATAATTGTTGGTTTGGAATTTCTGAAGAGCGAAAGGAGGAAGAAAGGAATAGAGGAACGAACGAGATGCGGTTGTAGGAGTCTTCCTGCCTATCCCATGGAACCGGTGTTTTTCTTTTTGATGAAACACCCGCTTTATCTATGATAATGGGCACTTTTAAAATTAAAGGCGCCTACAGAGCCCTACTAAAACCAATTCCCTCTATGTTATCTTTGTATTTTACTTCTCTTTTCTTATGAGGAAAGGAAAAAGAAAAATGAGTACTGTGCCCTGAGCACTACTGAAACAGAAACATATAATTAAGGGCGCCTACAGAGCAATCATAAACCATGGGTGTTCAGTGAGAAATGATGATATACACAATAATACTACATATTATATTGATTTCTGTTCGAATTACTACATAATAACGTTGATTAAAAAGAACCGGTCCATAGTCTTTCCTTCCGTTTCCCTATAAGACAAAAGTGTAACTATGTAAAAAAATTGTGTGAGTCGGCTGAAACCGAAACCTAAATCTATCTGTCTTAGATCTACGTCGATAACCTCTTGGATACGAAGACGGGTTTAAAATCTCTTGTAAATAGGTCACTTAAGCGAAGCATGCAGCTGGCATGCGTTTTATTTTAGGATCAGCCAAAAAGTGACAAAATGTACTGTTCACCCGTCACACGTTTGGCGTCATTTCTATACGATGAAATTGATGTTATTTTCCAATATTTAGGTATTATGCGTGTGGAAAGTGTAGGATACAGAAAATATGAAGATAACATACTCTTTTTTTCCAAACTGGGCTAAGAAAATTATCGCTTGGAGCATATCTCGTTGCGTAGTTCGTAATTTCGACGATTGTGACCAGTACTGCCTTCCTACGTCGTTACCACCGTTCAGCAAGTGAGTATGTAAATCTTTACTTCGAACATACAATGTATTTTTTACAAATACTGGACAACAAATATTGCCACACTTTATCGACATTGTGTGAGAGTGTCATCATCAACAACTTTTCATAATTAGTTATCTATTGAAATTCAGTGTAAGACATTATATAATTGTTTCCCCAACATACATAGCACCGCAGTCGACACACAAAAGACATATCAACATAAACTATTTATCGAATTTGGCCCTACACTGTTGAGCTGCTCATGTAAAATATGCTGACGGATGGCATTGGGCTGGTGAGTTTATAAATACTATCTGCGCCCGTCCCCCGGCTTTGTCCGGGAGAAATATAAAAGAATGAATAACATCTTGTCAAGTTCCGAAAGAAGACAAATAGGTCACATCGAAAAATGTGTAATGTTTTGAATAATTGTTGGTTTCGAATTTTTGAAGAGTGAAAGGAGGAAGAAAGGAATAGAGGAACGAACGAGACGCGGTTGTAGGAGTCTTCCTGCCTATCCCATGAAACCGGCGTTTTTTTTTTATTAAACACCCGCTTTATCTATGATAATGGCCACTTTTAAAATTAAAGGCGCCTACAGAGCCCTACTAAAACCAATTCCCTCTATGTTATCTTTGTATTTTACTTCTCTTTTCTTATGAGGAAAGGAAAAAGAAAAATGAGTACTGTGCCCTGAGCACTACTGAAACAGAAACATATAATTAAGGGCGCCTACAGAGCAATCATAAACCATGGGTGTTCAGGGAGAAATGATGATATTCACAATAATACTACATATTATATTGATTTCTGTTCGAATTACTACATAATAACGTTGATTAAAAAGAACCGACCCATAGTACTTCCTTCCCTTTCCCTCGTAGGCAAAAGTTTAACTATGTAAAACAATTGTATGAGTCGGCTGAAACCGAACCCTAAACCTATCTGTCTTAGATCTACGTCAATAACCTCTTGGGAACGGAAATGAGTTGAACATCTCTTGTAAATAGGTCACTTAAACGAAGCATGCAGCTTGCATGCGTTTTATTTTAGGATCCGCCCAAAAGTGACAAAATGTAGGGTCCACCCGTCACACGTTTGGCGTCATTTCTATACGATGAAATCGATGTTATTTTCCAATATTTAGGTATTATGCGTGTAAAAGGTGTAGGATACAGAAAATGTCAACTTAGTGTATACTGACTTAGTACGGAAGTCAATTATCTGAACAAATTGTAGACGCCATGTTAGATAATGAAACAATGTAAGGAGTTATGCTCCTTAATTGCATTCTCTAACCCCCGGAAAAATTGTATACGGAATAGGAAGAAATAACGTAATCGGATATTCTCAAAAATCAGTAGAATTTGAGGGAGCGTCCATTACATGTGTGTGTAATGATTTTTATTATATAGTAAATTAATAGCAGATAAATAGGAAATATAACCGGACACGTTTTGTAAAAAGTAGACGTTGTTTATTATTTCCCGTCGTCGATGGGGAGAGTGTTAGTACTAAAGTGTTAGCGGGAAAAGTTGTTGCTATGGAATACGTTTTGAGATGGTGGGCGAAAAAGTAATAATCACACATGTATTGAAACACGCTCGAGCAAATACATAAGCGAAATATACTGGTGAGTTAAGTAGCCTGTGATGTATGTGGTTATTTTTTCTATTTTTTTACAAAAGTACAGAGAAAAATCGACTCAACTTTATATAGAAGATTATACATATGTATCACAAATCTTCATAATAATAATATATATATATATATATATATATATATATATATATATATATATATATATATATATATATATATGATTATTTACACATACATGTACCAAATCTGCGACACTGGCAGGTCGATGTTATCGATCAACAGTTATTATGAACTGATATCTCATCAGACAGAGTTAGAATCCGATCTAAACATTAGATCATAATTATTATTATTATTATATTTATTACTACTAATTATGTAAACTTAATTAAATTGCTAGTGAATTTGATTCATTAATTACTTAATGATAATTTGATAAGTTTAAAGGAAATAAAACAGTGTAAATAAAGAATTAGTGACACAATGTGTTAACAACCCCTACCCCTCCCCCAACCCACACACACGTCTGCATATTTGACGCTACGGATTACAACTTGATTTGAGAATATCTAGTTCGCCCTTAGTGAAAAAAACCGTCGACGGTTTTTTTACACATTCTGTTGCATGTATATTCCCTTTCCCCCTTTCCACTATTTCTCTCTGAATCAACAGATGATTTCATTTTTCTATCTATCTACCTATCTATCTTTCTATTTACCTATCTATCTATCTTGTTTCTACCCTTTTTGGTTTATCTCTTTCCACTTTATTTTATTTTATTTGATTTGATTTGATTTATTTTAGTTTTATATATTTTATATTTGGGTTTTGATTCTGATTTTAACTTTTTGATTCTTAACAGTTTCAACCACGTGACTTCCCAAATTTTGAAAATTTTAATTTCTTTTCTTCTTATTCTCCCCATTTCATTCTTTCCAATCATGATCTAATGTAAATCATCGACATGCCCGTGTCGCAGATTTTGTGCATGTCTGTGTAAAGGAAAATAATGATATATAAAAGCTCTATTCGATATTGAGCACTTTTTATAAACCTTGTTTCAATTATTTTGATTACTACCCTGTTGATGTTTTACCTGGATTATATATATATATATATATGCACACCCCCCCACACACACACATATATATGTATGTATATATATATATATATATATATATATATATATATATATATATATATATATATATATATAGTTCCTACACTGAAGATTGCGTTAGCATGAAACATCGATGTCTGTAGGTATTTAAATAATTAATATTTATTTATAAAATATTATTGTTTATCAGCCCCCTTCTACAAAGGCTGGGCACTCTCGAGTAACTTTTATAACAAGCAGTGCAAATTACTATATGCACGATCCGAACACCGTTTCGTAGATAACTCTATACTGCTTGGTACATAGGCGCCGATTCGCTATTTACATTTAAAATTCCTCTATATTTACTAACTAATTGGCTATGGCCTATGGATAAGATCCTCGACTGCGAATCAGTGGCGATTTGTGGTCGGGGTTCGCGCCTACCGACCGTTGAGAATTAGTTCCTACACTGAAGATTGCGTTAGTATGAAACATCGATGTCTGTAGGTATTTAAATAATTAATATTTATTTATAAAATATTATTGTATATATATATATATATATATATATATATATATATATATATATATATATATATATATATATATATAGAGAGAGAGAGAGAGAGAGAGAGAGAGAGAGAGAAGAAGACAGACATACAGCCATACAGTCAGGAAGATAGATTGCTTCAATATTCGATTGTTTTCTTTTTATTGAAATGGAAATATGTGATGTTATCAATTTACGAGAAACAATATAAACGCAAATCTGTTTATAAACTAAGCAGACACCATCAAATACTTTTCTGTTGTAAATATATGTTTCCTTGGGTAATATCTCCTACAACCGTGGCTAGAAATCTTATTTGCGAAACTGAATTTGTGGCAAGCTTTTTTTAAGTAGTAAGTAATACGCACGTATCGCTCTTTGCCGGACTTAATATTATATTAGTAAATAATCCTTTCACTATGCATAGTTCATAAAAGTTTTCTCTTACGCTACCAAGAAACTTCCACTTAGCATTTTTTCTCTCTCCTCATGTTAATATGATCTGCACAATTCGTAATGATACAGATTGTCCAACTGTGATCAATGAAATACACTCTAATATTAAGCTAGTATGTTAAGATTGTTTCTAATCATCTTGAACCTCAGTTTGATTATCAAAAATCATGTTGTGAATTGTTTGCGACGGTAGCTAGTTGAGGGAGACAACGTCCGGATGTCTTCCCCGCTATATTCACTATGTTTCCTTATTTAAAACAAATAAATTATATCTCCATACAGTTTTTCGACTAGTACGTTTTTCATTGATTTGAATTATTTTCAATAACACTTTTCGTTTGTAGAGAGTTCAACTTTGTGTATAAATACATTAATGACTCCAACATAGTTGTGGGAGCACCAACGGCTTATTATTATTGTGTAATCCCTTGATATATAGGGGAGATACAACTTATCTTCTCTACATTGACATGCTTACTTTTGATCATCAGCTGATAATTCTGAAGGTTTAGTAAAAAAAATAGTCAATTATCATTTTGTAGTCCATCGAGGAATGGCCTTTTGTCACCCAGTTCATTATCGAACATTGAACATTATACCAAATTGACAAGGTTTATAATGGGGGAATTTTTAAATGAGATTATTATAGGAAAATCCAGAGTTTTTAGAGCATATTTAATTTTAAAAGCTCAGCTCATGTAGCACGACTGAAGGAGATTAGGAATCCTGGCGCCGCATAATCTCCTTCGTTGCATTTAGAAACATAGGAAACGATGCGAAACTAAGGTACATTACGAAGATTATTTCCGTTTGGTAGAAGTGTAAATATGTGAAATATTGTGTTGCACAATATATGATATTACAAGAGTGTTTCTATTAGGATTTAACTGTTATACTAACAACACAGTCTTCGGGGATCGTTTTTAGCCGTTTACAAGCGAACTTATCTTGATTAATTTAAATCCAACACGTCATATGTTAAACTCAGTATTTTATGGCAGTTGCACATTCACATGCGACTAAGTTAGAAATCAACCTCCCATAAAACTTGTAATCTCAGGAACATAAATAAGAAAACAGTCTAATGATATAGCGTAAGGATAAGAAGTCTCGACTGCTGAGAATACGGTCGGATTTCGTGTCTTAGCTTGAAATATTTTTTTAAATCTAGCTACACTGAAGAACCTTGATAGTCCAAATATGTTCTCTGTAGTTGTGTATATATATATATATATATATATATATATATATATATATATATATATATATAGTAATTTAGTATCATAGGAGAAATCGCTAGAGTGCTCAATTAAATGTGCGAGAGCATATCTTTTTATTATTATTTAAATTGACATAATAGATTCGTTAACTCTTCCATCGGTACATACGCTTTCACGGAAACACTGAACACCCAGAAATATTACTGGTTCATCGGTCGATGGTTTACTCGCGTGTTTCTTGTTCTTAGGTTACACCGCTGGTATCGATGGAAGATCAGACTAATCTGTAATGTCAATTTAAATAATATATATATATGTATATATATACATATATATATATATATATATATATATATATATATATATATATGTATATACGTACATACACACACACCCACACGCACACACACACACACACATATATATATATATATATATATATATATATATAGGGTGGGCAAAAATAAGGGTCCTATTTTAAAAAATTCATAACTTTTTTATTTATTGATTTAAAAAAAATTTTTTTTTTAGAATAAGTAAAGGACCCCTTCCGAAGCAAGCATGAGCCGTATTAGCCCTAAGTAACGTACCCTCATTTAGAAAACATTATTTTTGCTTAAAAAACTCAAAACAGTGTAAAAAACAATACTTTAGTTTTTGTAAGTTTTAAGAAGTGTTTTTCGGCTAAAATTTGTTTTGTTTATTTCAAAAAATCTCGGAAGGGTCAGTCTACACACACATAAAGTTTGGTGATTTAACTTTTATTTTGTGGAAGTTATTCAAATTCAAGTTATTCAAATTTAAAGATAGGACCCTTATTTTGGCCCACCCTGTATATGTATATATATATATATATATATATGAAAAAGATGGCGATGAAATGACTCGACGCAATGTAAAATAAAAGAAGGAAAGCCAAAAAACTATGTTATTTATGTATTCATCAACATTTCGTCTTGATGGAAAGATTTCCTCAGGATGAAAAAAACAATGTAAACAAACATACAGGATATTAATTTTGATTTATTAGAAAGTGTCCAGACCTCGGTATGGTTGTTTACGTGACGGCAGACTCAAAGCTTCCGCACCGCCGTCCCCCACATTCAACTGCCAGCCAAGCTTGACTTTGATATATTTTGACCCGGACAAACTTCCTTGCAAAAATAGGTATAAACTAACAAGTCGAAACCATCAATCACATTCATCTCGCATATTCCTATTCCAAGCTAATAATGTTATCACCAAAATCATGATTTTCATTATCTGCTCGTTCATGTCAACAACCATACCGAAGTCTGGACACTTTCTGACAAATAAAGATTAATATTCTGTATGATTTTTCTTCATTGTTTCTTCATCCTGAGGAAGTATTTTAATAATAACGAAGCGTTGATCAATACATAAATGACATAGTTTTTTACTTTTTTTCATTTTACGTATATATATATATATATATATATATATATATATATATATATATATATATATATATATATATATATATATATATATATATATATATATATATATACAGGGTGGGCAAGAATAAGGGTCCTATTTTAAAAAATTCATAACTTTTTTATTTATTGATTTTTTAAATTTTTTTTTTTAGAATAAGTAAAGGACCCCTTCCGAAGCAAGCATGAGCCGTATTAGCCCTACGGAACGTACCCTCATTTAGAAAACATTATTTTTGCTTAAAAAACTCAAAACAGTGTAAAAAACAATACTTTAGTTTTTGTAAGTTTTAAGAAGTGTTTTTCGGCTAAAATTTGTTTTGTTTATTTCAAAAAATCTCGGAAGGGCCAGTCTACACACAATTAAAGTTTGGTGAGTTTAACTTTTATTTTGTGGAAGTTATTCAAATTCAAGTTATTCAAATTTAAAGATAGGACCCTTATTTTGACCCACCCTGTATATATATATAACGATAGAGGCAAAATGCCTTTATAAGAAACCATGTGTTAGGTGCAGATATTTGTTTATTAAATAAAAATAAAAATAAAAACATTTATACGTGATGAAAAATCGTTGGTAAGCAAGGTCTTTATGTGACAGGATTGTTTATTGCAGAAAATAAGTAATCATATAATTAACAAATATCAGATTAAAATGATGTCCTTTCAATGATTTTGTTGGATCCAATATTTTAGATGAATATATATTTTCTCTCTTAACACTTTTTTATTCATCAACTCAATTATTACATTTTTAGTAATGGACAAAATGCATAAATATTATCGTGTGTATTTTATAACAGGTCCCCATAACATTACTAATATGTAGATTACATATATTTATTAGAGAAAATCAAATATATACATACACATGTGCACATACGCGCATATATACATAAAAATATATCTTTACACATGCCTATGCACAGTCAAATATATACATACACATGTGCACATACACGCATATATACATAAACATATATATTTACACATACCTATGCACAGTTAAATTTTATCAAATATAAAATTATTTTTAAGTTAACAGCAAAGAGCAACTATCAAGCTAAATATATATATATATATTGCCGATTTAAACCATTTATAAAATCATGTTCTAAATAAAGAGCACATACAATGTTTATTATTATTGTTTACAGCCGTTTAAAGGCATCGTTCATTTTAAGTAGTACAATAAGAATAGATTATTTGACAATACTTCAGTGAAAAATTATCAATTAAAAATGTTAATTACATACAACAAAACATAATATTACAATCTACGATAATGTAATTTACATAAAAATAAAAACATGATATCAATATTGAATTTTATTTTGGCGATTTACGTTGCACTCGTGATATAGGTAAAAGTGTTCTGTTTCAATGCGAATTGTTAATTTATTCTGTATTTTTAAATGTGAAGTCATTGTTTGTGTGTATTTATGGCATGAGAACCCTTTTCTCATGATTAACTACCGAAATATGATAACTAGTGTACACGATTTATTGTATACGACTAATTCAATTAATTGTATTATTTGACAGCTTTCACAGGTGCATACATTTCACAACTGTATTAATGCCTCAATAAATTCGGTAGTATGCGAACCCGGTCTAGCCGATCCATATACAGCGGAGGTATCAATTGTACCAATAAAATTAGTTCTGATGTTTAATAAAGAATTCTAATGATTTATATATTTTAAAATATATAAAATGTATACTTGGATGTCGAAACTATTGTGATTATTCTGAGGTTATGCGACCAAGATCATACCATTGGAGGAGAAAGTGCTTACGTAATAATTTTTTAATTAAGTAATAAAAGAAGATATTACAGGAAACTTCTACCATTAAAAACCAGCAGAGCGTTATCATTTACGACCAGAGAAAGAGTTTATAAAGAATAATTTCGCATTGGTATTGTGTACATGAATGTGTCCAATGACTTTTGATGAGATGCGTTGCATTGAGATAAACAGTAGTTCGATAGGTGTATGATATTAGTCTTTAAGAGAGGTTTCTGATTTCAAAGGCAGATCAAATTAATACAGTATAGAACGATATGTTCAGAACAGAAAAAAATTCAATAGAATGGCATCGTTGAAAAGATGGGTGTGAGTTATTGGTTTACGAAATGAAGAACAATTGAGATAAAACGACCGGTTAATAAGACATTGCTAAGGAACATATGGGGTGAGAAAAGTGGACTTACATGAGAGGAGTAATTACAGACCTGACAGAGATAGGTTAGTTTAGAAGTCAATTTCTACAAACCGTCCAACACATGTAAGCATGTTGAACGGAGGTCAAACTGATGATGATGATGATGATCATCATCATCATCATAATTATGATGATGATCATGATTTATATGGAGGGAATAATTGATATTTTTTTACATATATTTTTATATACATATATATATATATATATATATATATATATATATATATATATATATATATATAGAGATATACACACATTTTATTTATTTTTTTAAAATTCTAATTTGAAATAGTTCATCTGGCATAGAGTAGATAATACTATTTCCGTACCCTTACTGAACATTATATATATATTCTTTCATCCAGTTACACTACCTATTGTTCCAAAAATAATTTACATATGAAGATATAAGGCTTTGTGCCCTTAGATAAATAGCTCTATTTGACGTAGGGTCAAAACATCCAAACAGATGTTTTATCTCTATGTTTTCGTGTTTTCTATGTTTTAAAAAGCATCGATGACATTTTCAATCTCATAACATATACAAGTGTCTATTAATCACTGGTAAGATATACGTCTTGCTCTAGAAAATTCAAACTTTACAATTTATCAATGATTTATGTCATTGTTTTTTTTAAACAAACACCGTCGGTATTCGTTGTCCCAATTTCAAAAGTGTTAATTAAGTATTTCGCGGCTTTTACAAAATATGTAATCAATTATACACACATGTACATACGTCATGAATCTCGAAAATGTTTCATCATCATCATCATTATCATCATCATTATCATCATCATCTTCATCATCAGTTTGACGTCCGTTCGACATGCTGGCATGTGTTTTACGGTTTGTAGAAATTGACTTCTTAACTAACCTATCTATGTCAGGTCTTTAATATACAAATAAGAATAGAACAGGAAAAGACTAGCAACGTATTTTCTGTGAGAAAGAGGCTAAAGAGTGGAGAAGAGGACATCACCCACTAAATTTCGAAGTCGGGTGGGTACTCTGTAAAGACAGGAAAAGTGCTCTGAATGCCACCTCCTAAAGATGGTGCAATAGTACTCCAGCTTAGGACGTATTTTACTCTTATACAGGTAGTGAAGTGTGCCAGAAGTGAGATACTTTTGGGGCAACGGATGTAATGTGATTTTTTCATTACTTATCAAAGCAGTGGTGTTGGGGGCTCAAGATTAGAGTCCTTCTATTCATTACAATTTGGTCGAAGTGAGGATCAGAATGTTATGTTGTAAAATGGTAGAGGCTTAGTATTAAACCTATTAAAAGTAAGCAGACAACTTTCTTCCATATTGCACGACGTGCTCCAGGTCGGAAGAGAAAGAATCAGAAAGATCGTGATCAGTAATGCTCTTCGAAGTGTTGCCATAGATGGTTGCATCGTTTACATAAATTTCGACGAATGATCTTAGAATGTGATTTGGGAGATCATTGATGTAGATCAGAAAGAGAGTTTCACTTAAAATCAATCCCTGGGGTAGCCTGCGTTCATATTATATGTTTCAAACTTCTTCCCATCAACGACTCTATTTTTGAATTTACCAGAGATAAATAATTTAATGGTTGATAGGATATTTCCAGATATACACTTTTCTACTGCGGGCTTCTTTTTGACATTCACTATTGTTATATATTTACGATGACCTGTATTATCGTGAACATTAAATGTCGTACGCTAACATGGAGAAAATGTTTAAGTTATATTGGTTATGCATTCATATGAAAATCTGTTTTTTATAATTACATATGTATAGGGATTCTTGAAGCTCTAACTATATATATATATATATATATATATATATATATATATATATATATATATAATTATAAAAAGAAAAACTATACACACATTAAGGTTGTACACATAATAACTTATTTCGACCCCTTTAATTAGGTCTCCTCAGATGTATGGACAACCACGTCAAAAAAACAAATAATGAGAGAAATTGATCGTCTTAAAAAGATAAAGATAAATTCACTTTTGTGATTGGTCTATGTAAAAAGGAGGTAAATGTTAAAATAATAAAATAATAAAATAATCGAGGAGGGGTGACAGAAGTAAGATTAATTTTTTAATATATGCAGAAATATAAAAAAATATAAAAAATATATAAAGGAATTCTTTTTTGCTATTTAAACAAATAAATCATCTCATTTAAAATTTCGAATGTGAGCTTTATGGGTAAAAATATATGATGAAATATTCGAGCGTTCACGATTAAAAACTACGTTTAATTATTTACGATTAAAAATTAGAAGACGAGAATGTAGGACGAAGATTTCGGTTTAGATTAGAACATATTAAAAATTTAAATTATATAGCGTCAAGATTCGGGATGATTTACACTATGGAATTAAAGTTTAGCGACAATTTAAAAACGGTTTATTTACAAAATTGGTAAAGATTCTGGCGTTCACGATTAATTATTTATGATTAGAAATAAAAAGACGAAAATTCAGGACGAAGATTTCGATTTATATAGGAAATTATAAGAAAACTTAATTGGTTATAACGTCAATACGGAATTAAAGTTTGGCGACATTTAAGCACGATTAATTTACAAACTAGAGTTTTACTGAAAAAAAAAAAAAAAAAAAAAAAATTTACTAATTTGTTAACATTTACCTTTACAGTTATAATTTTTATTGTAACTATACTTTAAAAGAATTGTTATTTTCAAAAAACTTTAAAACGTGCTGTTGATTTTAAACCTGTGCCTGTGTCTACATTTAGCCATCAGTTCGTCTCGTCTATTTAAAATGTTCTTGTCTTCATATTTTAGTATTCTGATTTTTTCCTCCAGGCACAAATTGCATCTATGTCTAAATCCTTTAGGAGTGTTCGAATGACATAGTATGGACCACGAAATAGTTGGCGTTAAGTTGTTATTTTTTAAAAGCCACCAGTGTTTGGCTAATTCCGTCTTATTAGTGACGTTCGGGTTTAAAAATGAGTGTTTGTGTACGTAAAATCGTTGTTTCCAACTCCCGGCGGATATTCCTATGTATACTTTTTTATTGTTAGTGTTTTCTTTAGGATAAATCGTAGCCTTATATACAACGCTTTCGACGTTACAGTTACCTTTAAGGGGGCAGTTATTTTTAATTTGACAATTACATTTTTTTTCCTCTTTTTTAGTTTTCTTACTCGGTGTGCTCAATATTTTTTTGTTATGTGTATTAATAATGTTCTCCATATTTTTGGTGCAAGAATAACTAATTTTCACCGTTTTCCTATTGAAAATTTTACTTAAAGGATTAGTCGTTTTAAAATGTTTATCTATTAGGTTTAAAAATATTCTCCCGATATTAAGACTAGAAAGTTGGCAATATGGTGGGTTGAACCAAATAATTTTGCGTCCCCTGTTTTTGGGTTTATTTTTCTTTATATTTCCGTATATATTAGTTTTTCGTTGTACCCACTATTACTTAATGCGTTATTGTATATAACAAAAAAATATTGAGCACACCGAGTAAGAAAACTAAAAAAGAGGAAAAAAAATGTAATTGTCAAATTAAAAATAACTGCCCCCTTAAAGGTAACTGTAACGTCGAAAGCGTTGTATATAAGGCTACGATTTATCCTAAAGAAAACACTAACAATAAAAAAGTATACATAGGAATATCCGCCGGGAGTTGGAAACAACGATTTTACGTACACAAACACTCATTTTTAAACCCGAACGTCACTAATAAGACGGAATTAGCCAAACACTGGTGGCTTTTAAAAAATAACAACTTAACGCCAACTATTTCGTGGTCCATACTATGTCATTCGAACACTCCTAAAGGATTTAGACATAGATGCAATTTGTGCCTGGAGGAAAAAATCAGAATACTAAAATATGAAGACAAGAACATTTTAAATAGACGAGACGAACTGATGGCTAAATGTAGACACAGGCACAGGTTTAAAATCAACAGCACGTTTTAAAGTTTTTTGAAAATAACAATTCTTTTAAAGTATAGTTACAATAAAAATTATAACTGTAAAGGTAAATGTTAACAAATTAGTAAATTTTTTTTTTTTTTTTTTTTTCAGTAAAACTCTAGTTTGTAAATTAATCGTGCTTAAATGTCGCCAAACTTTAATTCCGTATTGACGTTATAACCAATTAAGTTTTCTTATAATTTCCTATATAAATCGAAATCTTCGTCCTGAATTTTCGTCTTTTTATTTCTAATCATAAATAATTAATCGTGAACGCCAGAATCTTTACCAATTTTGTAAATAAACCGTTTTTAAATTGTCGCTAAACTTTAATTCCATAGTGTAAATCATCCCGAATCTTGACGCTATATAACTTAAATTTTTAATATGTTCTAATCTAAACCGAAATCTTCGTCCTACATTTTCGTCTTCTAATTTTTAATCGTAAATAATTAAACGTAGTTTTTAATCGTGAACGCTCGAATATTTCATCATATATTTTTACCCATAAAGCTCACATTCGAAATTTTAAATGAGATGATTTATTTGTTTAAATAGCAAAAAAGAATTCCTTTATATATTTTTTATATTTTTTTATATTTCTGCATATATTAAAAAATTAATCTTACTTCTGTCACCCCTCCTCGATTATTTTATTATTTTATTATTTTAACATTTACCTCCTTTTTACATAGACCAATCACAAAAGTGAATTTATCTTTATCTTTTTAAGACGATCAATTTCTCTCATTATTTGTTTTTTTGACGTGGTTGTCCATACATCTGAGGAGACCTAATTAAAGGGGTCGAAATAAGTTATTATGTGTACAACCTTAATGTGTGTATAGTTTTTCTTTTTATAATTCTGTTTTGCTCTGTTTGAATTACATTGAGCTCTGTTATTCAGATTCTCTACACAAAATTGAAATCCACACACTATATATATATATATATATATATATATATATATATATGCTTTCACGATTTATTTAGATCGGTGTTTGTTTCGTTTTAACGCACAAATTACTTGTCAAGTTATGTGATGACGAATCGCTCATTTCCGGGAGTGATTTATACATGTTATTTTATTTTAACTCGTAATTAATGAGTATCATTGATGTTTATATCTCCGGATACACTTTTATGTCATTTACTAGCTAATGGTATGTAATTCACATGCTAACTATTTCCAATAATAGTACGAGTGGAAACAAATCGTAACAAAGATGCCCCAATATATATATATATATGTGTGTGTGTGTGTATGTGTGTGTGTGTGTGTGTGTCTATGAGTATATATATGCAATAATGTATATATATGCAATAATATAGATCTACTTATCGCTTTATCTCTTTTTTTTTCTCTCTCTCTCTCTCTCTCTATATATATATATATATTGTTAACTCGATCTATGCGTGCATGTGTCTGTGATGTCTGTGTATTACTAAAAAAAGGTTATGGAACCTACATCACTTCTCAACTGTGTGTTGTGTAACATTTACCGGGCTAGTCACTGTAAGTGTTCCCGAATCTTTAAGTGCACCGCATAATTGAACTATGAAGTTATCAGTTACTTAAAACTTCAAATAATCCTACTTTTATTTAATTTAAATCATATGTAAAAATATTCTGGAGAAAAAAAGGGATCTTTATGTGCCCTTTCTATAGGTGTCGAGCCCTCTTTAAACTTCAAATAAATCCTATTTTGATGGAATTCATATCATATGTATAAAATTCTCTGATGAAGACCCTGGAAGTAGTTCGGAATCCCTACGTTACCCTCTATGTGGTACATATCTACGTGTCCGCGTTTCTAAGTTCCCAATGGGAGGAGAATTCTTTTAAAACTTGAAATACGCATATCCTATAGTAGTGAACTTTAAACCAAATTTATTTTACACTAAGTAATATATTTTTCAAACATTTCAGCTTCTGTGACTATGTTTGCGAATGGAAAGGGAGTGATCCCCATTCAATCCCGAGTAACGTCTAGTCTTCATGTGAGCGAATAAACAAATAACTATACTAACAAATACATTTTTAAACTATAACTCTGACTTAAAATTCACCGAGGACAAGCGATAAACTAAGAATTTATGCAAAAAAGCAACGGAATAGTTCCAGCCGCAGAATTCTTTACTTGCTATCCTTTAAATAAGCACCTCTCCGACGCATGCATTGTGGGGAACTCGCACGAGTTACCCCTTATTTAATACCCAGAATATTATTTTCATCTAAACTTTTATCTTTTTAGTTCTAAACATTTTCTTGTTTTGTACTTTTTAATATTTCCTGATAAACATCGCCCAATACGAGCATATCATGGCCACACATTCTCTTTGGGACAATGTGAATTTATTACACAGTGTTATCATATGATTTTTAGAAATACACTCAAGCATGTTTTTTGGTTTATTAGAGCATCTGCTATTGCAAGCAACATGATATCAATTTGCTCCCCTAAAACAATGTGTTTTTTTTTTTTTAACTTTGTTTTTTCACCGTCGGAATTTAAAGGTTATCTCTGACTCGCTTTCTAATTTTACAATCAACCGGCGGCCGCAGAAAACATATACAAAAAACTGATAAAAACGTTTTTGCTGATTTATTTTTAATTGCACTATCTTTATAAATATGCAACTGTTTATTTATCTACGTTCTCCGTTATTTTAATGCAGTATAAATGCATCTCTCCAGGATTTCGATTTAGATTCAGATGGGGATATTGAAAAAAGGCATCGGAATACCATAAGTGTCACGGCGAGCAAAGAAGAAGTACGAGAAATTACAGACTGAGATAAAAACGAAAACAAAGGACAATAAAGATGGTTCTAATCTTGAAAATGGTTGCAATCTTAAATGCGTACGAGTTCTTCGTACGACTGGCGCCATCCCAAAGTTTTCGATATCTTCTCCCTTATGATTTTGCCTGTGCAAAACTGCCTAGACAATTTCTCATAAACGATTAGCTAGAATACGTGCATCCGATATAAGACAAAGAATATGTACATATATATATATATATATATGTATATATATATATATATGTGTGTGTGTGTGTGTTTGCGTGTGTACACACACACATATATATATATATATATATATATATATATATATATATATATATATATATAACTATAAATATATATATATATATATATATTTATATATATATATATATATATATATATATATATATATATAGAGAGAGAGAGAGAGAGAGAGAGAGAGAGAGGGAGAGAGAGAGAGAGATGACGATAAGGAGTTCGACTACCAAAAGCGATAAGCGCTACCTTTTGAATGTAGAAGTTACCGCATCTAAAAGTTTGGTATCATATCACACTGCAGCACAACATATATTTTAAAACATATTCTATATCAAATAAATATATATCTTAAAAGATATGATATTTTATATTCGAATATAAGATGCTTACATAAATATAAATGTTATTTGTTGCGTTTGTTATTCGAATGCAAATTATATATTGTTAGCTTAGTAATAAAACCTCGGAGGTTGATCACTAGGGTCCCGATTTTGAATCACTATGTATAGCCATGATGATGTGCCGTAGAGACGACGGGACTCGAGCTGTAAATAACGATATATATATATATATATATATATATATATATATATATATATATATATATATATATACAGAAAAAGAGAAGTGTATAAATTATATAAATAAGTTATAATATGTTTAACTCTTAGATCAACCTTCACGCGTTGCATTCCAAATTGGGAATAATAGAGAAAAAGTAACATTTCTTCATACACACAAATATATATATATATATATATATATATATATATATATATATATATATATATATATATATATATATATATATATATGTATATATATTTGTATATATATATATATATATACATATATATCTGGGTGCAAAATATGTGTTAACATATACCTTTTGTACTTTATGTATTCCAACCCCTTTTAATATAAAGCTCAATGATTTTCAACAGCAGAGCATATAAAGGGTGGGCCAAAATAAGGGTCCTATCTTTAAATTTGAATAACTTGAATTTGAATAACTTCCACAAAATAAAAGTTAAACGCACCAAACTTTATGTGTGTGTAGACTGACCCTTCCGAGATTTTTTTAAATAAACAAAACAAATTTTAGCCGAAAAACACTTCTTAAAACTTACAAAAACTAAAGTATTGTTTTTTACACTGTTTTGAGTTTTTTAAGCAAAAATAATGTTTTCTAAATGAGGGTACGTTCCTTAGGGCTAATACGGCTCATGCTTGCTTCGGAAGGGGTCCTTTACTTATTCTAAAAAAAAAAAAAAAAATCAATAAATAAAAAAGTTATGAATTCTTAAAAATAGGACCCTTATTTTTGCCCACCCTATATAAGTCAACAAGATGTTGTTATATTCCAAATGTGATCATTTGGTTAATCTTACGAAACATTTTGAAAAACCCTCACTCTTTGGTGCAATATTTTCACAAATTTGTTTCGTGCATACGGTGGCCGACAAAGACATACTAATGTTGGTAGGCGAAACCAATTTGTAAATGATTTGTTATCCAATGACTGACTGTTTTATAAATGATTAATGAGATAAATAAAATATTGGTTTTGGAGCGTGACACAATATCATTTACTATTTGTTTAATATTTTTATATTTTCATATATATATATATATATATATATATATATATATATATATATATATATATATATATATATATATATATATATATATATAAATATATATATATATATATTTTATATTTTTAAATCTGTGTTAACAGTAATATACTTTTTAATGCTCCACTGCGATGATCTCCTTTGATGATAGAAGCTTGTATATTTGAAAGTTCATGGGGTTAAGAAAAGGAAAAAAATGTGTTTTTTTATATATTGATTCCATAAACTACTTGATTATTTAATCTATATTGCTTTTATTCAAATTTGTTTGTCATCATCTATTTCAGTATATATATATATATATATATATATATATATATATATATATATACGATTAAAATATTTTCAAGGCAAATAAGCTGCACATATTGTTTTGTTTATTCGTCTTAGACATCGGTAGGCGATTAGCCTTATTTATTTCCGCTAGGAATGAGATATATTGTATCTTAATTGTTTACATATTATTTATTACAAGATTGCGTCGGTGGTTCGCTATCGTTTCGCAATTTTTTCTTGCTCACTATTGGAAATCATTAAAATTAAATGAACTAAAAGAAAACAAAAATAATTAGTAAAAAGATACAACAAGTCAAAAGTTCCTAATACTACTGCTACTACGTAGACTAATACTCTTAATATGAAGAATACTACTACCCCTTCTACTACTACTTATTAGTACATATTGTTGTATATATATATGAAAAGTGCGAGAAATCGTTCTCTGTATTTTCTATTATTATCAGATATTACTTTTAAGAGTTTAACTCCCCCTTCTTTTCTTATATAATGAACACAACATATGGGATTATTCTTTCAATTCTTATTTATTATGATCGTATATTATGAAAATTAAGTCTCACATTCTCTGGCAGTAACATTTATATTCCCATGCGTTGTTATTGAAGAGAGTCGGCCTTATGGATGTTAACCTTGTTTATATAGATAACCATTAAATAATTATTCTACGATTTCTGTGCACATCTTTTGTATTATATTTTTTTTTTGTACTGTATAATTGTTTATAATCTTACACCAGACCGGTATGTGGATCAGACCTGGTGTGCTCGCTTCATGTGTTTTTCATATATTAAGCCTCGAAAATTATTATCGTTTATTACTTCAATTGAATCATTTCAGATTTCTCACTTCTCTTACACTAAGTAAGAATTGTTCAGCGTGCGTCCGTTGAAAGACTGTTTAATACGAGTTTCAGCTTCATTACATACTAGCAGGACCCGTGTCCCGGCGTTGCCCGGGGAAATATAACAGCCTGATTTAAATTTCTAAGTTAAATAAAATATATAGAGCTTTTTTTAAATCTAAAACTGAGTAAGCAGACACAGTGAATATCGAAATACAGTTAAGGTAAGTGCACAAGTATACTGTGTATATTTCATGGAGTTATAATGCTAAACCCACATGTTAACATTCATATTACCGATACAAGCAATCTTGAAGTAATATAGTCTTATACTAATTGAAATATCTCTTTCTGAAAAGAAACAGATAAAAAAAATTGGAAACTGACAAGAAGTTTTTTTGACTGCTGGTACATTCTGTTTTTTATGACATCTTTAGTATCGTTAATCGGTTGGGTCACACCACTTACTGTTATTTATTTGACCTTAGATGGGATGAATATTCAATAGTAGCTATAGACTTGGTGAGTGATATTTTTTCATAATATCATCAATTGGTGTGAAGATAGGAAATAAAAATTAAATAAAAATTACATCAATCTATAATGAATGATGTGTTTGCTATCACAACACAGACGATCATTACCTTTTCTTCTAATGTATCTGTTCAATGATAGAACATCGTATCTCGCAATGTTTCATAATTCGGTGTAGTGTTTGGTAATGGTTAAAAACAAAAGAAATGTGCAAACGTCACTGACAATGTTGGCTAGAATATAAATCTTAAAATGTCTGATTAGTTCATTAGTCTAGTACTTTACATCCCACACAAATATTGATAACGCTTACGCACGAATGCTCAAGTCGACATAAAATTCTATTACGTAACATAACAGAAACTTTTATATAGACGAGTTGTTTTCTCTGGTATGATTTTTGTATTTCACTTATTAAATAATGTGTATTATTATGGAGGAGCGTTTAGGCGAGAACCTCCATAAGGGATAACGTTTTGGAAAAAAACGGTATGCTAACATTACTCAATGTGCTGCCAAAACATATACTATATAATTGATAATGATCGATTTATTAGTTTCAGAGAAGATTATATATATATATATATATATATATATATATATAGATATATATATATATATATATATATAACTTGTTCGTAATATAGCAGGAAAGATTCCAGCAGAGTGCTCGATTAATTGAGAATTAAAGATAAAAATTAAAAAATTAAGAGCGTAAAATGTATTTATTTTAGTACAGAATGGTGTACTAATTTGTCTGTACCAAAATAAATAAATATATATGCATATATATATATATATATATATATATATATATATATATATATATATATGTGTGTGTGTTTATATGATCATCTCTGTTTTCTCTATATGAAGCTCCCTCCCTGGGTAGAGCTTATTTGTAAGGATATCGCCAACTGCCATTAGCTTTAAGGCATTACTCATTAGATAAAACTAATGCTCCGGCACTTGACAATGTTTACATTGAGATGTTACTTACATTCAGTCAGTGTCGTATGATAGCGCAGGGGTAAGAGCGCTGACTGTCAGTTCGACGATTGAGTGTCAATCCCGGCTGGAGGCACTAACTGGTGTAGCAGCACTGAAGAGATGTGATACAGCGAAACAGTCTTTATGTGGATTACTATATATATATATATATATATATATATATATATATATATATATATATATATATATGAGAGAGAGAAAGAAATAAGCGTCAACAATATCATAAAATAAAGTCGATATTATCCTTCTTCATCAGTCTTTATCGGTATGTAAACACAACGATATGTAGAATTCTGCTTCGGCCACGCTTTATGCCAATCATTCATGCATGTTTTTCGAATGTGTGCGTCTCTTTCGGTTAGCTTTCAATAATGTCTACTTATTTTTGGCTTGCCTGTCGCTCCTTAAATATTCAAACAGACAGGTAATCGGAATAACTTTAAATTGACACGCTTAAATCTACTCCCACTGCCATCAACTTACACCGATAAATATTCTTCATATGGTAAATAGACTCCCATGATTTCACCTTTTCATTTCTTGTCATTGTCTTTTACCTATTATACTTTTACTAACTCAATACGTTTTGATTTAACTAGGAAATACATGGAATTTGGCATTCTTCTTGCTTACCTAAAAATTATAAGCCTCCTTTCTTCTACGATATTCTTTTGATTAATATATGTAAGAAGACGTATTATTTTGCTATTTAATTAGCATGGGTTTTATTGGTGTATACGAACACACTCCGTGAATGCGATTGCGAAGTAAATCAATGAAAGGAACGCTGAAAAATCGACCCACTTTTTGAGTAAATATTCAAACAAAATGTAAGATATTGGTGAATGGATTAATCAACGCATAGTGAGTTAGATTGAGAGATATTTAGAGAAAACAAAGTAAGATATAGATGACATATTCAGTTGATTACAAATTACAGCTACTTTAAGAATTAAAATAGATTTTTCAAATATAACTAAATCCCACGACTAAATGATTCTTATTATGTATTTTGTGCTATGAAAGAACATGAGTAAAAACAACATTGGAGAATTAGTAAACTAATACAAATCATCATGTACAGCATAATCACGTTGAGACACCCGTTCCCGCTAGATCACCGAAGCGACGTTGAGCCTGGTCAGTACTAAAATGGGAGGCAATTTTGGAATAACAGGCGCTATATATGCATGTCGATTATCTCGGTATTGTTTCCAGTCGTCCTAGACCTCACCTCGCCGCAGAAATCAAGCAATGCCAATGCAGGAAATGTGAAGCTGGTGATTGCGCAACCCTAGCTTCACAATTACATGCGAAGCTATCCTTACAGAATCACCCATTATCTATCAAGACTGAACGGAGGCCATAAGTATAATATAGATATTACACTTTAAATCCCGCTAAATGCCCAATTAAACATTGATTAGATTATGTTTTACTATTAAAATCTTTATGTGAAATAATAGCGAATAAAAGTATGTGTTTTACCGTCAGAGTTTTTCTGTGAAAAACGATTTTAAAACTTCAAACTGTTGTTTCATTTAATATTTAATTATAGAGAGGTACGCGTAAAATTGATGTTTACTGATAATATTATTCACCGAATTTGTAAGCATTTTTGTCGTTGCCATAAAATAGTGTTTTAAGGCACACTAGTACTATCCGCTGCCAACCGCGATGTTAGCGAATGCACCGATATTCTATATTCTACGTGTATTTATTACTTCCCTTGATGGTTTGAGCTCATGTTCAGAACAGATGAAAAATAAATTATAGGTTACTCTGGCGTTTCGTATCTATAAGCGCAGGACCGAAAGCATTCAAGATACGACAGTGTTCCCCACAGATTTCTATTTCAATATATCACCGTGAATACGAGTTGCGTTATTGGTTCCGCCACGCGGGTCTTTTTAGAACACATGGGTCTATCAAGGTAATACAACAGCGGGGAACGTCATAAGTTGACTTGGATATATGAGCGCTTCTCCATCGCAATTACTCGAGGAAAACCATGTAGTCTGCTCTCGACCTATGAAGCGCGACATCCGATTAAACATCATGATGACATAATGTTCTTAATATAGGCTATTTTATACTAGACAAATTAAAGGCATCTCACATGTAATTCTTCTATGACATAATAGTCAACCGTGTGTTCCTTTATGTAGTTTTATACGTTAAACCTACATGGATTTAACTGTATATTCTTAGCTAAAAAAGAGGTGCTAGAACCCACTCGCAATTATATTAAGTTTTTGAAAATTAATAAATATTTAAGCGCGTGAGTCATACTAACTTATAGACTAATACGCTTATGTAATGCCATGTTACTAACGCATCCTATCATGTTGGATCATTCAATCGCAGGCAATGTAATGTTAAGCAATTATATTTTCATTTCATCTAACGCTGCTGTTGTGTCGAACGTAGTCATCCAATACTTTATTGCCCACCGGACTATGATAAAAGAGTGGAATATATTTTGTTTAAAGAAACTGCATTATAACTGGAGGATCTGGGTTTGCGTCGGACGTTAAGTGAATAGAAATATGTGACCCACTCTTACAAGGGTTTTGGAGATAGACAACCATAACAAGATATATGTATATACTGCATTACCCATACTATTTAGATAATTATATTTCACTATATTTAAAGCCCGGCAGTAATATGCGACATATAAATAAGGCAACTGTGGAACTTGGTCGAATTCTTATTGCATAAAACAGAATGGCTCAATTGCTAATATGTTCTCTAAGTATTTAAATTTTCACTTGAGGAACTCCTCTTTTCGGGCAGCGTTAGTACTTGTTGATTTTATTATAGTGATAGGATGAAAAATAGTTGAAGTCGTGTAGTCATGGTTGTGTTGTTGATAACGGGGCAACGAGTGCTTGGGACGATAACATTGGTATTATTATTGAACGAGGAAAGAGAAAGTTTTATATTGACTTAACTTGACGCTAGTCTGTTTTATCCGGGTCGTTAGCACGCCGCTAGCCGATAAGGGATTATTCGCGAAGATGAATTGTTCATTGAAACGGCATCGTAGCACACAGGCAAGTGGCGCTGGTCAAGAAACGTCAATTTATTTATAATCATCAGTTGTTATGAAAACAGCGTGATTATCAATTGAATCTTAGGAAGTTTATGATAACACGTGAAAGGGTAAGAGGCGAAAATAAAGTTTAAATTGTAAGATGAGTGGGCCCTGCTAGAGTAGGATGGTAGGAGAATAGGAATATGGAAATTAAAGTAAGAAAGTTATCAAAACGAAATAATGCATGATAATTAAGAGAAAAAGTAAAACAGCTTAGAAGATGATAAAGAACAAGTAACACGAATCTATTTAATACATTGAAATAATAAAATGTATTAAGAAAAAGGAAAATTATATTAATCTAATAATCACGCAATATAATTTTAGTAATCTATTATTATAGTAAATTTGAGTTAATCAACGTTCATTTCCCTAAGGCTGTTTTTCTATATGCTTTTATATCACAAAATGCATGCGAACATACACCATATTGCTGGGATTGAGTTATGTTTTAAAACATATTTTTAATATTTCATAATTAACTGAAGAATTCAACTATTTGGATTGTTGCTATCTATGCATTTATCTAGTGGCCTATTTATTCATGTTAATTTAACCAATTAATAGGATATTATAGAAAGCAAGAAATTATAATAATGGATGAGAAGTCTAACTAAGCGATGAGACAAGGAAGATACAACTAATTTGATAAGGAGAGACTAGTAATCGATAATACAAAACTAATCGATACGAAATATTAGACCAATTGATACGAAGATAAAATTAACCGATACGAAACATGAGAAAAGAACTATCCCTACTTATGTATATTTCCTTCTTCTTCTTCTTCTTCTTCTTCTTCTTCTCCTACTTCTTCTTCTTCTTCTTCTTCTTCTTCTTCTTCTTCTTCTTCTTCTTCTTCTTCTTCTTCTATTACCTCTTATTCCGACCTCGAAGGGCACCGGACACACACGTGTGTGATTTATAAATAAAACATTAGTATATATATATATATATATATATATATATATATATATATATATATATATTATATATATATATATATATATATATATATATATATATATATATATATATATATATAAGAGGCTGGTTTAATTATAGTAAATCTTACACTTTCACCCTCAATATACTTTCTCGTCCGTGTTTGGAAAATTACATATTTTTTATTTATTTATTTCATTCTCACTGAAAATAACTATATAGTATTTTGTATCAATATTTGGTATAAGATGAATGACGTTGTATACCTTCATGCGAGTATTTTAAATATACAAACAGTTCTTAATTTGTTAATATTTTATGATGTCCTTTTATTTTTTAAATCTAATTTAAATGTATTTTATTATCATTTTATTTATTTTTAAATATTCAGAATTCAGTTAGATACATTTGGTTTAGACATTCTACATATTTTATTCTGGATAGAACATTTCAGTAATTAGTTGACAGCACCACATGTGATTACATTGAATAACCCCTTACACATCTATCGTAATCGCGAAGACGTTTATTAATTTAAACTTGTATTCTGCTGTATGACATTAGATTAGCATTCAACACGTTTAAGGCATATTAAATTAAGTCTGCGACGTTACGCTGTTTAAGAAAATAAGCGTCAGAACAACTAAGTAACTGTTGCCTTTAAAAATAAACTCTACTCTCTTTCCTTCCAGAAAAATTAAAAATGTATTTACGTTTATATTGTGTATCATTCTGTTCTCAATGCCGTAAATAATTGTAATTTACTTAATGGAAAGAATAATTCATTAAGTTAAATCGATGAATTATTCTCTATATTACAATAAATACTGAACTGATGAACTTACTTATTATATTTATAATAATAACAGAATGTAGGGGCATCTGAAATACACCCAACATAATAATGCCACTTAAAGTCGTAAGAAAGGAAAAAAACACCAAATTTAATTATGTCCTTAAAAATCGCCTACTGAATATTTATTAATTAAACCACAAGGAACATATATAATGTGTGATCACATATAGAATAAATTATTTTATTGGCAATTATTTAACAAGTGATTTAGTTACGATTTTAATAAGATCTGTTTTTACAAATGACGGTGCATACCCTTTCAGAAATGCAATCAAAAGTACGGGCTTACTGAACTACTATTTGTTTCCTCATTAAGCATAACTAATTAACTTTACAGCCAAATGTAAATTAGTGTGAGTTGTAAATAAATATTTGTATGAAATACCTTGAATTTGTTACGTTTTCTGACGTTCTTAGGGAAAATGAATTTTAATTTACATTATAAAGAAACCCACAATATTTATTTTTTAATAACGACTTTATTATTTTATATAAAAAGGGATTGCGTCCGTCTGCCCGTCCGTCGCAATTCATTTAAACTTATTAAGTACATTGCGGAATGTATTTCATTTCAAAACATTATAGATCTTAACCACTTTTAGAGGTGGAAAATATTGCATTAATAGTAAATCAGAAATCCCCAACAAATAAAGCGGGTGTCATTACCGGAAGTCAAAACCGAAAGCGAAACTAATATATATTCAGTCTAATGTTCGATCAACTGAGCTATTTAGATTTTTTATGAATAGATCTTAAAACATAATCTAAACCAGATCATTATATATTTGGCGGGAGTTCATATATTTACGATTTACGACATGTATCAAAACAATTATTCACATATAAGCGATACTAACAAATAAATAAATAAATAGGTAAACATCATGAATAGCGTTGGAAATTATGTTAATAGTCTAAAACAATGTAGTTTGTTTTAACTGAGTATTGCATGTAGTTATTTGACTACCATATAATTATATAATTCTGCCAGCCAATAAAAGAAAAGCGAGCGGAATGAGCCTATATTTCATATGTGTATACAATTAATGTAGTGTAATGATACATGTTGATGAATAATAATAATTTTGATCCTGTTGGATTATTTTAAATGCTAAAAATCCGGCATGTTATTCTCAGAGTACTTCGCCACCACGAGAGCACCAAAAACAATAGTTGCAATGGGTAGAATATTATTTAAGAAGAATTAATTATAATCAATTCTTCTTAAATAATCTTCTGCCGAAGAGGACAGCTAAACACTTATTTGGTTACATTAAAGTTAAAGACAGCAATGATGTAGTGGGCTGTGACGAAGACCTACGATATTATGTTCCACACATTGGAAGTTCTTGAAAAGCATCTTTGTTCATTTAACTTTATTTTAGAAATGCCTTTTTAGAATCGGATTAATTGACCGACTTATATATTTAAAAGCGTGCATATGTTTCAGTTTTATTAAGAAAGAGTATCAATGTTCAAAATGTGTTAAAATATTGTTTTGAAATTATTACCACTATACGAAAAAAACATTTAATTTAAATTCCTGTGTTCAAGACTTTAATTTCTATATCATAAACTAATTAAAATAAAGTTACTAACTTCGTTTTAATTTAATTACAATATTTTATGGTAATTAAACGTAATAGATTATGTGATTTAATATGTTGTAAAATGATTAATTGTTCAGAAAGTTTGTGATCATTCTGTGTTTAATTCATATTGATAGGTTTTCCCATAAGTGAAAGTTTAATTATGTTGTTGTTTTGTTATATTTTTGTAAAAAAAAATTATAATTGATAAGTTCTCATCTAAATAGTGAATCTTTCTCATATCTTCGATAAGAGAGACTTGATACAAACCATTATATTTATTGGTTGTGTTTTTAGTTTTCAATACAAATTAAATGCATTTAACCTCAATTTATTTCACAGTAGTCGTGTAAGGGAAATTCAATGGAGGGTAGTATTTAACTTGGAAATTAAACAAAAAGTAATCAGGTCTCTACAAACTTGGACAATGTTCACTTTTGAATGACTTGTTTTAGCTGTATTTACCCTTTATTCAAAATTACTTTCACTTTTTAAGAAAATATTTGGACACTTCCTGTTTAAAAAAAAATGTGTAGATGATATAACGGCGTAATATATCTAATAATAATTAATTATTATAGCGATTCCAAATTCAATTTTTGTAGGAGATTTCCGATATAAGAAAATGTATGTAAACAGTGTTAAACATCTAGGGAAAAATATCCTATGTAACTATAAAAGTGAGTATTATTCTTTGTCAATTTCGCATACCAAATATATGTAGGGATTATTTCGGATCAATCCATATAAAATAGTATTGTTCATATGTTTTAAAATTAATTTCAAATACTATTAGACAGTAGACATATTTCCAATTTCATAGATGTGTCATTAATTTTTACTCTCAAGCTTCAATTCATGTGTTTATTTATCCAGACGTCTTAAACACATATTGTTATTCCGACCATCAAAGAGTCAGACTTTTATTGCATGAAGTCTCCAGCAAATCTCCGATGGGAGCCAGTATATAAAATCAAATGAAGAGGTTATGTTGCAGATTGCGCAAACTTTGCTTCTCTATAGATGCACTACACATGTATTCGTAGAATTTGAGGTGAAATCTTATCTCGTTAGGTTGCAATACACGTTAAACCATTTGCTCTTATTTAACATTATATATATATATATATATATATATATATATATATATATATATATATATATATATATATATATATGCTTGCAAAATATACATCCAAATACAGGGGCAAACATTTTTTGAACAGAACAGTTGTGCATCAAATTAAAACTTTCTTACTTAAATATAAATAAAAATATAGTCATAAGAAACTCATGGCTAGAATCCCTGCTTCAATAATGATCAACTTCCATAATCCGATTTTGATTTTAGAAAATGTCTAACATTTAGCTTAGGCTTCTGGGTCCTTTAGAAGAATTGCAATTCAGGTTATAATTTTTTAATTGATGTTTAATGACTATATATTTAATCCAATGCAAACTCCATTATAATACACCATCACAGCCCTTAAAAATACTCCAAGAAACGTTAAATTTAAGGAATATTTATTAATTGACATGTAATACCTATTATAAACATTTCACATATTTTCGAGAATAGGGATCACCCACTTTTACTCCCATCGAATAAAGCAATATAACAGTAGATATAACCCACATTACTACCACTTAAGCTCAGCAGCTGTGATTAAAATACATCCAGATTAGTTCATTTAGTTTATAAGGTAACCCTGTACATACAAATATATCAACATATACACCCACTTTCATTAATTAGTATATATATATATATATATATATATATATATATATATATATATATATATATATATAAAGAGAGAGAGATACACAGAAATTGTCTTTCATACTCTTGAATTTTATTTCACTTGTATGAAATAAACATTACTCGAATTTGTAATTGGAATCAGTTTTGTCATCAGAACGAACTTTGACGTTAAGATAACCAGGCAACCATAAAATACGAGGAATTCTGAAAGTTAAATTCTTTGTCACTGCATATTCGGCTGAAAGTGAAGACAATTCTTCTCTCTCGTAAATCCCATCTGAAGTCGGCCACAAAACCATTTCAAGGGTTCTTAAACCAAAATTCTTCCCAGTGCCTCTCTGAAGCCTCTAAAAACATTATGCATGCGGCATTAAACTTCACCGTAAATGATAATGCAATAAATAAATGCACTCAGTTTCATGACACAAATATACATATATACATATACGCATATATATAGATGCATGCATATACGTATCGAGATATTTAGATATATAGAGACTATATATATATATATATATATATATATATATATATATATATATATATATATATATATGTGTGTGTGTGTGTGTGTGTCTCTCTCTCTCTCTCTCTCTCTCTCTATATATATATATATATATATATATATATATATATATTTATATAACATTCAATGAATTAAAACATCACAATTGTTCCAGGAATTAGAACATCAAGTCCAGTATGGCGTACGAACGTTTCGAAAAACAGCTTGCAAATACTTTATTTTATTTTATATTATAAATTAATAAAGCTAATCCAAAACGTATCTTCATCAGCGCCTTTAGCAAAACGTCTTACAGAAAGTTAAAGAAAAACTTAACAAGCTCGTTTTAGAGAAACATCCACTGACAGAAAGAGTCACCGGTTGATATGTTAGTAGTATAGTGGAGGGAAGAATACAATGGTATCTATAAACCAAAACACTTGTACATACAGAAGAAATCATCCAATATTTTCCATAGATTTACGCTTTCAAATTATGCAAATTATATATATATATAACTTTTAACAAAGGTTAAAAAGGGCATCAAAGTGCTCAATCGTAGGTTTTACAAGAGCTAATGTAATTGGTTTTTTTTTAACTATACACTATAGTGTATGTTGGGTATACTCGGTTTTCATCGATCACAATGAATGTAGGATAAGATTTGGCTGGTCATCGCAGTCATATATGGTAGCTCTCTTTTGTTATCGAAGGTTCAATAACGAAAAGAAACTAGCCCATTGTACTGCGATGATCAGCCAAATTTTAATCAAAAATCAATGATGTCCAGATTGATGAAACTCGAACAAGCGTAATACACACCCACACATACACCACACCCCCACACCTACACACACACACACACACACACACCCGCACACACACACACACACACACACATATATATATATATATATATATATATATATATATATATATATATAGAGAGAGAGAGAGAGAGAGAGAGAGACGTCTCTGTCTTCTTTGGTCTGAAGAGGTTGACTTCTGTGAAGAGTACAACCGAACCTTGTATGCACATATGCAACCAATAATGTTTGTATAAATAAAAAGTTATACTTAAGAATAGCTCTGCTTGTTATTGAGCACTTTTCAGAAACGCTTGAGTTTCAACGGATTTACATCTACAGAAACTAATAGAGTACGTGTATTATATATATATGTATATACATATATATATATATATATATATATATATATATATATATATATATATATATATATATATATATATATATGTGTGTGTGTGGGGGGTATCTGTATATATATATATATATATATATATATATATATTTATATATATGTGTGTGTGTATTAATGTGTGTTTGTTTATGTGTGCTATATGCTATTAATACATTTATGTTCATGTAGGTATGATTAATATTTTAACTTTTTCATTTTTTATTAATTTTAAATAGACTTGTTTAATCTAATACTGATGCAAACATAATTTCCCTAAATCGACTTTGTCGACACTTAAGACGAATATTAAAATTAGTCCAATATACACTTTATTTACTGAAGATATGAGTTTCTTTATATTACTTATCAAATACTACAACAATGTGTTGTCTTCTAAAAAAGATGATTACAACCAGAAATGCGCAGTGTTAATTGTGTCTAATCTAGTTTTCTGATTGTTTACACTGTATTGTTTACTATGTTAGTATACTTAGTTTGGAGGGCTTTTCTGTTATATAATATTCAACTGTTTTAAGTGTGACCTTACATAATGATGCAATGTTTCATTAAAAAATATTAATTATGTACAGCGTGGTAATTAATCTATTGATGTGATTACATTCCAGGTTTTAACTTTTCTCAGCAGAATTAGTGTCGTAATATAGAACAATAGAACTAATTCAACTTGAAATACTTATGGGAAATTCAACGATAGTTTCAATTTATCCGTATAAATACGGTATAATTACGTTGACGCAACAGTTCTTGTTAAATCACCGAAGCAAAGCGACGTTGACTATGGCCAGTACAAAATGGGTGGCCATTTAGGAATTCCAAGTGCTGCATGTGAGAGAGCTCTCTTTTAACCCCGGCTTTATTTCTAGTTTCGTTGTGTTCTCTTTGCTACGAGACTCAACTAATTCTGGTTCATGGGAATTGTAATTCGGGATTGCGCACACCATTGCTTCACAGTACACTCACCGCGAACTCACCCTTATAGCGGGTATCAATTGCCTATCGACACTGAACTGAGGTTTGCTACTATCAGTTAGGCAATTTACTTACCCCTTAAATATTCGTGATTTTAATATGTATACACACTTATGTATGTACAGGGTGATTCAAAAGTTACTTCACTTAACTAATTAAAATTATTACCACATGAAGCACAAACATACTATAAACTTTTGATGATTGTTATCTTACTCTCTAATTACTGCTATTTGTTATTTTTAATTTGTTCGTTTATATATTTGTTTCTATATATATTTATTTCATAATCAATCAAATATGCTACAAAGAGTCGTAAATTCCTTGCAAAAAAGAATGGAGCTATGCATGCAGAACGAAGGTGGAAATTTTGATAATCTGCTGTAATTTAAAACTCCCATAAATGAATTTGTTGAATAAACTTTCTGTTTTTTATTACCGTATTATTTAACTTTGGATTTAAAATAGTAATAGCTAAGTGACTTATGAATACCGCTGTATATATATCTCTATGTGAAGGCAGATATATATATATATGTATATATATATATATATATATATAAACTATAACTCCACTAAAAAGTAGTGTAATGGATTCGTCCAAACACTTTAAAATACAGCAACATTTTTGTAAATAACGGATACATTTTCTTAGACACAGATGAACACCACAGGTAAGGAAGACATTTTTAATAACAAATTAAGTTAGCAAAAAATTTATCTGGAACACAACTTAGATCTAATATACGGAACGTTTTTGTTCTTGTCTTGGGAAGTGGGGTATGATCAACTCTGTTGGGAAGCCATAAAATTAAATATAGTTTTGTTTTTAAATTCACGAAACAGGTGTTCATGGTAAACAACTGTTTATCCCTAAAATAATGTTAAGACTAGCGTAAATTCTTGGAAGTAAACTAATATAGTGACTGCAAAAAGTTAATTGACTTACAAAAAAGTGATATGCATATATATATATATGCATATATATATACATATATATATGCATATATATATATAGATATATGCATATATATATATATATATACATATATATATATATATATATATATATATATATATATATATATATATATATACTGGTCAACCATAAATTGGCGCAAAGAACTTTACAACAACTTCACCCTTTGTCATCAGGGCCGTAGATACTTCAAGCGACAACTTTTCATGTGTCCGAAATTTCGTCAACTGATCTAAAGCCTCATGCTCACAAAGTAACATTCTGTTCACAAGACTCAAGAAGTTACAACCCGAACTAGATCTTACACGTTACAAAACTGTTCAATCTTTGCTTAAAAGAGAAATGCTTACCCTCACCTTTAACATGTGTTATGGTCTGCTCGGTATTTAAAAATACCGAAGATCGATTTTCTGCAGCCAAGTGTATACTAATTAGTTATGTGCGTCATGAATAAGTTTACGTTTACTCTGTAATTAATCAAACTTTGTCAACAACCCCAGAGCAAAACCATTATCTTAATCATAATTAATATGGATTTCGTGCTGCAGGGTATACAGTTAACGTGCTGACTATTCTTTCGCACAAGAGGTGTGAATCTATCGACGGGGGCTTCGTTTCTCTGGATATCGGACTTGATATATGAATGGCCTTCGATAGAGTTTGACACAAATATTTGCTTCATGAACTTGTTATCTATGGAATATTTGGAAATATTTTCTTTAGCACTAACCCATTTCTAATTGATAAATCTATAAATGCAGTTATTGGTGTGTGTTATGTCACATTTGGGGAAACTTAGTGCGTAGTATGAATGAGCAATGGTCCATTCTGGGTCCAACGCTCTGCCACCGAAACCGAACTACACCCCATAAGGAATAATAAAATATTATGATCTAAACCTTCTGGTGCACGTATTACTTATGCCCGTTTCGAGAAGAGTATTATACCATTATATATATATATATATATATATATATATATATATATAAATTCCCGAAACAGTTTTTCATGGTAAACAACTGATGATCCCTTAAAATAGTGTTAGAAAAAAACTAATATAATAACTGTAAAAAATAAATCGACTTACATGAGTGATTTTCCACTGAAAGTTTTTTTTGTTGTTTTTACTATAGTTTTAATGGTTGAGAAACTTCCGAGACTATATATATATATATATATATATATATATATATATATATATATATATATATATATATATATATAAAATACAATAAAGATAAATATTATACATGTATAGTGTATCTTATCGTCATGAAGTAATGCTCAGTATACTTGATAGATCCATAATATAAGCACATCAATGATGAACATGAACATTAGATAAAATAAAATATGTATTAGATCATCAATTAATTCAACAATATATATATATATATACAAACAAGTATGTTCCTTAATCCATATATTTTCCCAAAATAAGCGAAATGAGAAAAAATTGAACTTTGTTTTTCTGGCCAAACTCTATGAATTAATTTCAATCTTCACCTTATATATGATTCCTTGGACACATTATACTATTCCATTCAATACGTTTTTTTCTTGCTCATAACTATTTATATTTTAACATATGATTTTTGTCAGTCTGTCATGCTTAATTTTAATATATGATTTTTGTCGGTCTGTCATGCTCAATTTTCATATACAATTGTTCTATGTCTGTCATGCTTAATTTTAATATGGGATGTTTTCTCTCTGTCATGCTTAATTATAATATAATATTGCTGTTGTTCTTGCATGCTTTAGTTTTAAATAGTAATTTTAGTTCTTAAAGCGTGGATTAAACGGAAGCTTCCTATTCTTTACTGCAGCCATGTCAATAATGTAATAATGTGTTTAGCCTTAACATGAACACATATTGTAGATACTACATTGGACATTTAAGAGTGTTATATAAACCGATAGCTATCGCTTATTAGTATAAAGAACAAACACAATCTTGGTTCTATGTAATCGCATATTTCATCAAAATCTATTTCGCAGCAGACAATAAAGCAGAAACGTTAATGTATAAGCGAAAGTTCGAAAAGGAAGGAAGACGTCATAAAACTAACATCGACATCAAATATCAATAAAGCACTCGATAAATCTGATTGTATGAGAAGCGGGATTTATAAATCTGTTAAAAGTTCGTAGTCTTCGCAGACGATGGAAGAAAATTGTGTGCGCATGTGCGAAAACTTCCTGTAAGTTATTGGCCACCAGTTAGAATCCCACAACTTCGACCATTAATTCAAACTTTGTCGTTTTGTCATTTCAATTTTAATGTCATAAAGCCATTTAGAAAGGCCACGGTTGATAGTGGATTCGCCGATGAGACTGGCGTTAATAGAAATCCATTCTGCGGAATGGAGAAAATGCATTTCAAAGACATCCTACTCCAGATTCAATTACTCCATTTGTTTATCGCGTGGCGAGGGTTGTTACACCCTGAGATGACCTATACCTACCGATGCCTTCTTCTTACTGACACAAAGGTAAGCTGAAAGTCATTAACATCTTCGGATATTTCGGAAAGGACACGGTTGGCTTTAAGAACAATAAAATATTTTATGCGAAACTGTTATTTATCATACGCTGCATGGAATTGTGCCAACGCATTTAGTAGATTTCCAAAGCTTTCAGGAAAACGTAGAACCGTAAGTTTACAGTATTCGTCATCCAATAACAAATTAGAATGGTGCTTCCAATATGCAACGCGTAAACTGTGCGTCAACATTTAAAAGTTTGTTTTTTACTAAAATAATATCATGTAAATAGTTTTTTTTTATATATATATTTGATTATTTTAATACAGCATACTATGTTGAGCTTAGTAAATACAAAAGCTAAATTAATAAATGGTTTTACTTAAAATTGTACCTATATATTATAATCCCACAAAATACATGGTAAAGTATTTCTCAGTTTTGGGATTGAGTTATGTTTGAAAAAAACATTTTAATTGTTATAATAAACGGTAATTTGTAATTAACTCTAATGACATATATTTCACCAAGTTTATATCTATAATTCGCAGTCACCGTCACTGTATGATGTTTACCCCTGCTCTACTCTTATTTTATACAGTATCTCTTATTCTCGCTCCCATCTCTCTCACTCTCTTTTTTCTCCGTTTATTAACAGTCGAATATAATAAAGAAAACCACAATCGAAAAATAGAACTATCCCATTAGGAACAAACACGTATCCCCAGAACTATTATAAATATTGACAACGTAGCTGTAGAGGTTATGAAAGAAAGATAAAGCAAGAGGGAGAAATATATCGAGGGGAGATTCATGAATTAATTCATGATGTTGTCTTTTTAATTAAAAAACACATTAACTGGCTGTGCAAACTACCTTATGTATTATTCAAACAATATTACCCGATTCCAATGGGTCACACAACGCGTCATATTTTATTAAGTTACTTTTTTAATCGGCCATTTGTTATTTTCACACATTATAACTAGGTTATACATGCTGCAGGGCCTGACTAAATACACTTAGGAATATATATAAATATATATTCTATAAATGCAGCTATGGTTGAGACAGAAGGGTACAAGGTACTGCCAATCATTGTAGATAACCTATTACAGAATTAATCAAGATCGAACAACTTGGTCATCCTATTAAACTTAGCATTTCGTTGGTTCCTTAACTATTATAACTCAGCGGGTAGAGAAAGTCGATTATTTTAGTTACGATGTTTGAGCAGTTTGATTAAATTGGCACGTGCGGGTTTCCTTGTAATTACAGAGGCTTATAATCGTGAATCCAAGGGTGGATATAATTCTATAAAGAAGCACATATTTTTGTTTATTTTGGGGTTGAGTGGGGGCTTTATTAACCTGATAACTTGTGTCGCAGACTATAGAATCGGATCACCTTACTATAAATCTCCTCGTGACCATTGGGCCTTTTTACGTACCAAAAATGTTCATTTCTGCATACAAATATTTTCATGAACGTAACATATACTTAAGGTATTCACAACTTTGAGACGCATATACATATATATATATATAAATATATATATATATATATATGCATATATATATATATATATATATATATATATATATATATGTATAAATATATAAATATATATAAATATATATATATATATTTATATATATATGACATATAAAAGATGAGGTAAATCCGACGTTCCGAGATGAAATAAAACATAGGAATGTCAACAACTGAAGAATACCTATTAGCTTTTCGCCCAACTGTTACACGGACCTCATAACGAGTGCATTAGATAAGGCGGCAATAGAGTAAGACTCCGTATTTTGCCAGTGTTCTGACTGCAGTCTTAATAAAAGTCTCGTAACAGTTCCTCGAAACGTTTAGATTTTGTCTTTAATTTTAGATCTTTCTTTTAGATTTCGTATATATATATATATATATATACATATATATATATATATATATATATATATATATATATATATATATATATATATATATATATATATATATATATATATATATATAATGAGATTGAAATTTTACTACAGTCTTAGAAGCGCCGTTATAATGGTAACTTTGAAATGTGAGAATCAGTTAAAATGACGCGAGATATTGAAATGAGATATTTATTAAATCATTTTTTTTATATCCAAATTTTCGGTTTTATAAACCTTCTTCATGGGAAAGACAATATTTTCCTTTTTTTTATATAAAACCGAAAATTTGGATATAAAAAAATGATTTAATAAATATTTCATATATATATATATATATATATATATATTTTTTTTTTTGTTGTTGGTGATTTTATTCCATTAATTGCGACAAAATATATGTTGTTTCATTAACGCTCGCAAAGAACGTCGACTCTTTGCGAGCGTTAAAGAAACAGCATATATTTTGTCGCAATTAATGGAATAAAATCACCAACAAAAAAAAAAATATATATTTTGCTCTGAATTTTCATTGAGCACTCTCATAAACCCGTTTTTAAATTCCTTCGGATTTATACCCCCCGGATATTTGTAACAAGTTTATTATATATATATATATATATATATATATATATATATATATACATATATATATATATATATATATATATATATATATATATATATATATATATATATATACATATATATATATATATATATATATATATACATATATATATATATATATACATATATATATATATATATACATATATATATATATATATATATATATATATATATATATATATATATATATATATACATATATATATATCGAGGCAGCATTTTTTCCTTAAGACACGTATTATTAAAAATAACCGACCATTTTTGTCTGGTTAGTTTGGTATTTATCCCTTCAATTTTCCGAGATTAACATTTTTATCCGGAAAATTGAAGGGATCAATACTAAAATAACCAGATAAAAATTGTCGGTTATTTTTAATATTATGTATATGTATATGTATGTATGTATATATATATATATATATATATATATATATATATATATATATATATATATATATATATTTACGTGTATATACATTTTTAAATGTTTAACGTAATGCGACTTTGTTCTCTGATGCCATCCAGCGTTGCTGAATTTAAGATCGCTAACGACTTTCTGGAACAATGCTGGAACCGTTCTCTTCGCGTTTCTCCGCCGTCTTTTTAAAATTCTCTTTTTCCTCCAACTTGTTTGTTCATTTGCTTTTGACACTTTAGAATGATTCGACGAATAATCGAAAACGTTCGTGAAACCTCTGAAACCTGTGAAACTTCTTGAACATTTATCAATTTTGTTGGATTTTAATACAACCAAGTCCATCAGAAAAATTGAAAAAATGAAATCATATAATTAAACAGAAAAATTCTGTTATAAATAGGCTAGAAATAGTGGATCATAAATCACCCGTTGAACAGCGATGCCCCGACACATTTGTGTTGGTACATAAAAATGAGTACAACATTCGTACCGTCGGTTTCAAGCACAGAAGAACTTAGCCATCCGACTCTCTTCACTTTCTGTTGTCATTTGTTTCAGAAATGTGAAGTAACGTGTCCCTCTCGTTCGGAGGCGTTATTGGCTTAGAGTGTTATGTATGTTTGTTTAAATTTAGCGTAAGAAAAGTTTCATAAAGTTTGCAAAAAGGGTAAGGGATGAAAAGTAATTATGTGCTTGAAACCGACGGTATGAATTTTGTACTAATTCATCTGTACCAAAACAAATAAATAGTACGCAGTTAACTTTTAATTTTAATTCTCAATTAATCGAGAACTCTGCTGGGAGTTTTCCTGCTATATTACAACAAAGTTATATATATATATATATATATATATATATATATATATATATATATATATATATATATAGTAAGCAATGAAAATATATATGGCAATCAAGCTACACAGAGGCTCCCGTGTTTCATCCCCGGGGGGAATCGTCAGGCTAAATGCATGGAGTTATTGTTGTTAGGTGTGTTTATATACATGGCTTGCTAGTTAACCAATCAGATTCTTTGTTGTTCTCTCAGCCAATCGTTGGGCTTCCCGCGAACAAAGGCTTCCCGCGAACAAAGTATTTGTTTGTGACGCTCCTATGTCTACTCTATTGTTTGTTAACAATGGCCTTTCTTATATCCTGTTTCCTTTGTTTTGTCAATGCAGTAGGCGAATTTATTTTGACACGTGGTTTCTTGTATTTCTATTTTAGGTTTTAAATTTTAACTTGTTCAGTTTTTTATTTATTTATTTATATTTTTATATTTTTTATTTATTTTTTTTTTTTTTTATTTATTATATATTATCTTAAGGTAAATTTATTTCTGTGTAAACAGCTGTTGGCTATTTCGCTTCTAGAGTTTAATAGGTTTCGGGGATCTTTAAAATTTAGGATTTCATATTTTTCATTCAGGCATAATCTACACGGGTCGTCTAAGTTTCTACATGTACTGGCCTGTCTTACTATTTTCCATTCAATTATTGGTGAGTGTCCATTTTCTTTGAGTTCCCAATAATGGTTAGCTAGTGCTGTTTTAGTTCGACGTTCTTTGTTTTTATATGTGCTTTTGTGGTCATAGTATCTGGTCTTAAAGTCTAGGGATGTCATACCAACGTAGTATTTCTTGTTATTTGGTCTTTCGTTGGCAAATATCGTTGCTTGGTATACAACACTTTTAGTTAGGCATTTATTTTGTAGTGGACAAAGTTTACGATTTATGCAGTTACATCTTTTCTCTTCATTGCTAACTTTTTCGTTTTTATTCAGGTGGTTATTATTAGTGTTTTGTTTATTTCGATTAGTATTGTTTATACTTTTGTTCTTCGTAGTGTTATTTTGTGTATATTTTCTACTTAGTTTAGTTTTTCTTCTCTGTTGTTGTCTTTTAGTATTTTGTTGTTGTGTGCCTTAATTATCATTTCTAGGTTTTCACAGCAACTGTAGGATAGTTTTAGATTATTTTTATTGAATATTTTATGTAGAGGGTTAGTTACGGGGAAATGTTTTTCAATCAGATTTAGGAATGTTTTGCCTAGTTTAGTTTTTAGCATCTGGTTATAGGGAGGGGTATAGTAGATTATATTTCTTTTTCTTTTGTTTTTATTTTTAATTTTGTTGTGATTATTGGTGTCCTGTTTTTTATATTTAATTTCGGTATTATGGTAACCACTATTTTTTAGAGCTGTATTGGAAATGTTGATTGATTTTTTAAAAACGCTTTCGTTGCTAGAATTGTTGATAAGCCTATTTTCGATCGAATTCGGGATATGTTTTATGATTGATGGGGGGTGATTAGACTTTGGGTGTACGTATATTGGGTTGGCGTTATCTTTTAGGTATGGTTCGTAGGTGTTTTTACTTAAGTTTAATGTGACGTCTAGAAAGTTCGTTGTTTTTATGTTAGCCATTACTTCTACTTTTAGGCCTAGTTTTTTCATTTCCATATGTATAATTTTCTTGAAGTTTTCTCCCTTAACTTTGTTGGAGTCTCTTATTATCGCTAATCCATCATCTCTATAAAGGCCGATATCCGTATTATCGAATATATTTGTGAGTGTATATAAAATGAATAATCCCACAAGATCAGATGTGATCTCCTACATTTTTTAATGATGTGAATTTCATCCTTGTAGGAGATCAGTTTTAATCAACAACGAAGACCAATGGATTAAAACGAATATGACAAACTCCTTTGATTTGGCCATGGGTGCCCTTGACTCTGCGGAGGCATCTGATCTTGTGGGTTGACGACGCCGTACTATTGTTATTGTTATATTTATTATTGGTTGATGCAATAGGTTCGTCATTTGTTAAAATAGTAATGAGATGCTGATAACAGATGCTACACCTTGAATTATATATTTGCACAAGAAATAAAAATTGATATTACTAACGAATTAGGCACAAGTCGATCGAAAGTGTGGGAAAAATGGAGTCGTTATTCACCGTTGGTCACCAGTTATGCATATGTCTATCTTACTCATAACTAGAATCATCTCAGTCACCACAATACTTCCTTTACACTGTGATCGCATTTCTGGCTAGGATCAAAGTGTAGTATCTGTTCCGATGGATACTGCACCCAGTACTGGTGTTGTCTTGGCCTTCGGGTCCTGATTTACGCCGGTCAATGGGTCTGTCACCTGCAGTTCTGGGAGGTCCACCTTCCCAGGCCTTGCCTCCCCTCTTTGGGGAGGAGTAAATTTATTGCTTACTGTCTGAGGCGCCTCTACCGGGGAATGCCGACGGGGCTTCCAAGGAATTTTTTAAACCCCACTTTCCCGACCCGACCTTGGGTCACACCTTACTTGGGGGAGTAAGATAAAAACTGGGCTTGTGCCTAACTCCTGGAAAGGATTAAATCAATACTCTGTGGTGGCATCCGATGTAAAAAATATATAAATTGTTGAAAATAACTTTTTTCCATACGTACATTTATTTACAGAAATGTATTGAATTAGAACGAGAGTGAGATCTTAAGGAACGGGCAAAGAAACTATAACGAAATATGTGGTTATAACTCGGAATTTAGAAATGAATTCCACCCTTCCCCAAAAAATGATTTCATCTATTATTGGAGGTTTGTGTAATCTCGGTTCTGCTGTCATAAGGACATCGTCTCAGCAATGACCTTCTCGTTTTTTAATCCTTCCAAGTCATTCATCCTCCTGTGAGATGGGGGGTATGTTGTATCTGTTCTTACATTCTCGTGGGCGGCAAGATGCAGTCTAATACTTTTCTGCTGCCATGATACTATACTCAAGGGCATTACCATCTGCTTTCACGAAGGGATACCGCCAAGTATTACATCCACTATTTTGAATGTGGTATTGAAATACCTGTTCTGTTGTCATGATAACCTCCTACCAGACATTACCTCCTTCTTCGAGAAAGTTCATATAACCTCTTCCTTTGGGGGTCAAGGGGTTGTGTTTGTTCATCATTATATCATCCTTCTAGCCTAACAATGTATGCGACCGAAGGGAGCATATATTTTCTAGTAAATATGTATAAGGTCGAAGGTAACATCATTTCAAAACTTTCAGAAACATAATAGCCGATTTTTATCTGTAAATCATTTGTCTTTGTTTTCATTCTTTTTCGTACATTTTTGTTATTCTTCAGAAAAAATATTTCCATGTACGATCTTACATCATTTCAGTTTTATTGACATCATTACACACCAAATTCATCGTCTATTCCTTTCAGTCAATCAAATAACATACGATGTTTATATATATATTACACACTCATATCTACATTATTTTAAACAAAAAATGCGATAACATATTTGTAAGTAATTTTTTTCCAAAATATTACTAAGATTTTAGCATTTGAATTTTATTTTTGTTAAAATTTAAATCTTAAATTAACACGATGTTATCGTAAAAAATAACTGCGTGCTAAAAATCATTCAAATAAATAAAACTAGTCTCACTTATAAGTTGACGGCTACGATAGAATGTTATTGTATAACATTTATTTGATTTTGGAAGAATTCATTTTTAAATTAGCAAATTCTTAATTGTTAGCCCAGTGACACCAAATATTTCTCAATTACTATGTTGTCTTTCTTATATGACGATTCAACCATCACATTGATGCAAATACTTATGCGCGCAATGTGATAAGCTGCGTAAGAAGATGGTGCACACTTATTATTATTATTGCGAATATCGCAAAAAGTCGTAAGTTTCAGACCAAATGCACAGGAAGTAAAGGTTTTCAACTAAATAATACTCTGTGTCAGCTTGTACGCAAAGAAGAACTAAACGGGACTTTTTATCCCGTCTAGTGCGTTTTAGCAATATGGAGAGCAGTTCTAGGATACTGTGTGACTATAAAGGATACGTTGTATTTCTTTTTTTTTTCGTTCCCAATGTCGCCGCCTAAAAATACTAAATTCTTATAATAGATGTTCACTTGCAATTTCTGTTTTCATTTCAGTTATATAATAAAATAGGATGTGTATATTTAATGCGACCTCAATGTTCTTATCTTTCCTCAATTACATTTCCGGGTGGGGTGAAGGTGGTCAAGTGGATAACGACTTGGGTGTTCTAAGTTCGAATCCAGTTGGTTCCACAGTACCACTTTCACTTAAGGATGTTGGCAACCTTCTCGTGGTCCTTTACGTAAGTACCCAATGTCTTTCCAGAAATATTTCTTACTAGAAAACCATCGGGGAAACAAATGGCAACACCAGAATCAACTCATTCACACGAAAGAAGAAGAATTACATTTCCTTTCATTCTTTAATTTAATACATTGTAATCCCACCATATATCACTCGATGATTTCCACTCCCTTTTTGATTTGTTGTAACGTGTCCTTCTTCGCCCCCCGCCCGAAAAATATCTATCATCTTCTCTTTTCAAGATATTCATAAAAGATTGTGTACATAAAATACGCTATCTTTTCCCTTCTCTTTGTTTTAAATCTATTTGCCTCTGGACTTTAGACCAGCAAAGTCTATTTGCCTCTGGACTTTAGACCAGCAAAGTAAATCTGTCGAGATTTTGACTTACCGATTGCCCGTGTGTCCCTATCGGTTCTTTGAGCCACTAATCGTTCCGATGTCCATAACTGTCACATTCACATTATCTCTTTTCCGGGAGCCAAAATCGTCCGGTATCAAGCGATTGGGAAAAAGCGGGTCACGCCGGAGGAGACAGCTGGAACAATTCCAACAAAAGTCAACCACTTGGAATGGAAATCAGAAAACAAAGTGAAAAGATTTGCGTCCAATGTCAGTAACGTAGGTGCAGGTCGTCATAATGTCAGCAGTGAAAGACGAAACGTTTTCAATTGTCTTTATTCTCGCGTAGTAAATATAAAAAGGAGACACGGCGAAAATGGATGTTGGTGAAACAGGACAAAAGTCTGCGGCTTGGTTGCGCACACCCAAGCATTAATTCACAGACAAATAAAAAAAAGTGTTCTTCTTTCTTTTCTCTCTTTTTTGCTCTTCTTTTTTTTTTCTGTTGTTTAAATTAATATATGGCACTTCATCGGTGGGTTCAAATATGAAAATAAAACATATCAACTATCAAATATTCAGAAAACAAATTAATTAAATTAGTAATTAAAATTATTTTTAAAAAATCAGTTATAGTTTTAATTTTATTACATTTGCTGCGGATATTAATATTTACTGCGTTATAAGCAATATTGCCACCCACACATTTTTGGAGATTTGAAACGCCTACCATTTGACAAAGAGGTATTACTCGAAATATATTATGGAACACGGTCACACAGATTACATCAGTGTTGAAGTCTTGCCTAATCAAGTAAGATTTGCTATATAGGAAAAAAAAAATATTAAAAAAAAGTTTTTTTTTAAATATTTAAATTAAAATCACTTGTTTTTATCTTACTTCTCAACGCCGACATATTTCCATTGCTTGCATTGTTGTAGCCTTCTAATACTCCTCTATGTACGTATTACACACAATGCTTCATGCCAACTACCTCTCCTTATTACACAATAGTTTGTTGGCTTGGATATCTTTACAGAATTAATCTAATTTTGGTTTAAGTTTGAGGTTTTGGTATAATTGTTCGGCTTTACTAAACATTAAAAAAATCCACTCATAATCAAAGTTTTGGTGATTATGTGATCATGTGATTCCGTGTTACTTTATATATATATATATATATATATATATTAATACATATATATATATATGTGTGGGTGTGTGTGGGGGTGTTTGTGTATAGTGTGCCAAAGATTTATTGGACTATGTAGGGCATCTCTGAATCTAAAACTGAGTCGGATCAAGTCAGTATTGAGCTTGACCGAGCACCGACTAAAATGTCTGGGAATGGGTATATCTGAGGGATCATGTGACAGCTTTATCACACTTTACTTAAGCTCCCGATTTACTCTATCACATTTGTTTTATGTCGAAAGGTACAAGCAGATTTTGACAAACAGCGGATAACTCATATATAAACTGTATTTCGAACAAATATCCTGGAATGCAAAACAACGTCAGCTTAAATCTCGCGTATATGATCGCAAGATTTGAGCAGTTTCAAACAATAAGTAATGAGCATAGAGCCCTAGAATTCTACATTAACAAATCCTTAAATTTCACTATTTTTGAAAAAAAATCCATTTTTGCTTGATTATATATTCTGTTTTGAACACGCAGTTCTACTAAATTTACATCGACTAAAAATGGTCGAACATAGTCGCGGGTGACACGAAAGCTCTGTTTTCAACAGTTACTACATCAAGATGTAGAAGGACAGCAGAACCCTTTTCAAGGAGTACTCAACTTACTCTTAATAACCACTTAAGCAACTAAAACACAACAAAAAAATTCACGAGATGTTAGTAAGTGTGCAACGCTTGCTTCCTCTCAGATGTTATTTTATATCTATCAGGATAAATAACAAATATGATTAGAGTTAGTGATTGACATGTGTTTAGATATATATTCATGAGTGTTGCTTATTGCAATTAAATGGTTCGATTAAAAGTTGTAACTGCATCTTTCTTGACGTCTTGTATTTGTGTGTTATGCATACGGATCGTGAATGAATGCATTAGTGTGTGTAAGTATTCCATGTGGTTATAAGCTCGACGATATACTATAGTTTATGTTAAGCCAGGACATTATGCGTCACACTTGCCAAACTGTATACAATCGTAGTTGGTGTTCACGTGAAGTTTATATCACTGAATTCACTTGTTATTCACACACTCACCCGTCTTCTTTTTTATACTTGTACGTCCGTTAAAATTATCTGCTCATTTCTTTGCTGGTTCAAACTGTCATAATTTGAAACTATGATGTCGACACCCCGGACGTAGTTTTTTTTTCTTTCTTTTTTCATAGAAATAGAACTCCTCATTCACATTTTCATTCACCTTGTTTTACTGATTTGTACACATCCTGTTCGCTGAGACAAATAAAAAACTATTAAAATTCGTGTTTTATTTCATACATCTTGACGCAGTTACTTTTTACGTGATATCATATCCGTCTTTCTGGCGCAATTTCATTTCCTTCTCTTTCTTTTGTAAATAGAAAAAATACAAATTTATTAAGATTTGTTACACGGGGAGAGTGAAACAAATTTATCCGTTTTGTTCTTATTTGTAGATTTTGGGCTATGATTTTTCTTTCTGTTAGGAGAACTTCCTTGTGGGCAACGATGCATGATGGTGCAAGTCGTGAAAGATGTGGAATGAGAAATCGGTAAATAACTTTTATAATAGACAGATTTAGGAGTACAAAAATAGAAAATAAAACAAAATAATACATTTTTAAGTGGTTCAAATTTTAATGAAACGAACAACTAAAAACAGTGTAATTAATAACAGCTAACTAAACACAAATGTAATTTTTTTAAAAAACAGGAAGATACATGGCAATCCATAATTCATATTCAGGTTTGTTTAATATGAAGAAAAATTAAAGTATAGAATTAGTAAACACATTTCTTCTAAACTAAAACAAAAAGAAATAACAAAGTGGAAGATAAAAAGTCCCATAAATAGAATAAAACGTTACACAAGTATCTAATATAGTCGATATATTTTCATACATAATATAATAGACAACTACCAGTGTAATGTATTGAAAAATGGTACGTTATTTTGTTTTTGAATAACGGTTTGTTTCGTTAGGATAAATTAATAACTGCTAAAAAGACGTAATATCTAGCGAGACCATCTGTCTAAGAGACAAATCTATGAGTAATAATATAAAGCGCAGATAAGGAATTACACTATTCAGGAGGGAAAATGAGATTTATTTAATGATAATTTAGTTTGTGGATACGAGCAAAGTAAGAAAGACACAATTAATATAGGCTATTAGATAGGTTGCTACAGGTGAGACAACCCGCCTATCACTATCTGTTTAAATGGTAAGATAATATACTTAATCTGAGTTAACTTTCAGCTCTTACGGCGGTGCGTTTCACTCATCATCATTAGCCGATCAATGACAACAATCAGGACCGTGCTTAAGAAAATTCAGATCTATAGGCCAGAATTTAAAAAAAACGTATCATACATATACAACAAAACTATGTTAAAAAGTAATGATTACTTGTTGTTTTCCTTACTTATCAGTATTTCAGAGAAATTATATATGATACTCATGTTATCAAAACTTGTTAAAATGTAAATACCAGTTTAAAATAAAATGTAATAATACCAAACGAATGATTTTTCTTACAAAAATTTAAAATCAAAAACATTAAAATAAAGTTTAATTATGAAGTCATTGCAAACGACTTTGACTTAAACTCACCGGTTTTACTTTTTTAGTCTGACTAATACAAAATTTTCACCATCAGTAACATAAATATAATATAATCTTAAATCGGTAACAAATATTCTGTAATGCAAGAGAACTCATTTTGTTTCCGTTGAGAATGCGATAGTATTGCTTATAATTGTAAAATTACAATTATTATGTATTACATTATATTATAATTATATAGTGGAACATTTAGAATAAACACATCTTTAATTTTAAAACAGAAAAAGGTGTGCTAATTAATTGTGCATAACAACGATTATATATTTTTTCATCTCCACACATATTTATCATAACCTTTTCCCGAAAAATAGTTCAGTTTTAAAGTTTGATGATATTATATATATATATATATATATATATATATATATATATATATATTATTTCATTTATGCAATTAATATGTAATAAGGTTATATAATATTTAATGCATATGTTTACAGTAGTTACTTCATAAGTGCCTAATACGTGAGTGCAGCTAAAGGGTAAGTTACAAAAATATATTTATGGCAATTAAACTAAATCGAGGCTACCGCGTTTCATCCACGAATGGAATCGTCAGGATAAAAAATCCTGTTAAGCTTGACGATTACTTACTGGGATGAAACGCGCAAGCCTCTGTGTAGCTTAATTGCCATGAATATATTTTCATCACTATATATTCATATATATATATATATATATATATATATATATATATATATATATATATATATTTATGAAGTGAGAGTGCAAACATTCGAAAATTTTAAAAATAATGTTTTTTTCAAAAATGGTTTCTTATTTTATTATTTTATTATTTCATAATTTTATTATTTGATCACGCGTTTCCGGCATGTTGGCTCTTTTCAGATATTCTTTCCATTTTAAAAGTTTGGCGTTTCTGCGCAAGAGCGCGCATGTGCGTGTGTGTAGGGGGGATTTAATTTGTCTTTTTACTTCTCTGGGTCGAATCTATGTGTGTTTAAGCATGTGTGTTTATGACTTTAATCTCTCCGGTCATCTTCGTATTTGGCGATTAAGTACAGTTTGGTCAGTTTCACCGTAGGAGTGCCCTTGAGATTTTATGAGAAATCCGTTGTCTCTGTGTGTGTCCGTGGGTGTGTATGAGGGATGCATGCACATTTTATTAAGTGCCTGAGTTAAGGTGTTCGTACGCGGGTGAGCGCGTATACATGTGTTTTTGTTTTTGTCTATACATACATACACACATACATACATACATACATACATACATACATACACATATGCACGGATATGTACACCCCCCCATATATATATATATATATATATATATATATATATATATATATATATATATATATATATATATATATATATGTATAAACATACATACATACCTATATATTAGAGAGAGAAAGTGGTAGTGGTGGAGAAATAAAAGCAAGGAAATTATAGTTATGCACATATACAGCTTTTAGTAGTTGTTCATGGAAACAATTGGTTTACGGCTACTGTAAGTATTTGGATGAATATACAACGATAGATAGGTAAGTATATAGATTGATAAATATATAGAATAGATAGATAGATATATGATAGATAGATATATAGATAGATAAATATATGTATATATAGATATATATATATATATATGTATATATATATATATATATATAGAGAGAGAGAGAGATCGGTAGATAGATATATAGATAGACCGATATACATATACATACATAGATACATAGACATATATACTGAGAGATAGACAGATAGATAGACAGACACACACACACGCCTCTCCACATCCATTTTCTATACATATATGTATACTTATATGCATACACACTTGTGCCATGCATCTGTTCTGCGTATGTGGATGCGTACATAGGAGTTCTTGTCAATACACGTACCCACATACGTTGTTATATGCATGCATACGTGGGCTAGCTGTATGCTGTGTGAGGTTAGTTTTGATCTGTCCAATGCTTGGTTGAATTTATATATGAATTGTTTTTCTTATGTGAGGAGATATGCACACTCTAAAGTTTGAAGAACGGGAATCACTTTGAATTTATTTCTGTTGCATCAGTGTATATGTTGTATATGTTGTGACACAAATAATTGTCTGTATTCCTGAATTTTTGTGTTGCTTTTATGTAAAGCAACTTCATATTTAAGTGTTTTCGTCGCACCTATACAGGATTCGTTGCATGTTATGCATTCTAGTATATGAAGATTACATTTTTGGATATGAAGTTTAAATAATCGTTTTTAATTTGAATGTTTCTGTTGCGTTTTTGAGTGCTTATGAGGGCCTCTCTGTAATTATATTACAAACTCCATATATTTCTTTGTTGCATTTTGTGACCCCTTGCATTATGTGTTGGTTGAGTTTACATCAGGTTAAAATGTCCTTACGGTTTCGTTGGTGTTTGCTTTTTAGTAGTTTCGTGGTTGTTAGTATGTTGCTTAGTGTATTGTTTTGCTTGAGTAAAGGTTAGGGTTCTTGTTATCTCTGTTAATAGTTATGGATTGCTTTTTGTTATATGTAGAGACGTATGTTAATATATGTTCTTTGCTTTGTATTTTGGGATGTCGTAGTTGTTCGGATTATTGTTTTTGCTTGCTCTACAACTTTTGTGTATTAGTAGCGACAGGTATCCTTTTCTCGTTTAAGCTGTTCGAAGTACCTCCAGTCTGACAATCCGGAGGTGTTATTCACTGACGATAGTGAGAAGTATGCGCGTGCTCAGGAATGAGGTATATATTTTAGGCAGCTTTCGGGGTGGTGGCTGTTCAAGTCGAGATATTGTTTGGTGCTCGTGGGTTTTGGGGGAATACTATTATTGTGGCTAATGTAAACTATATATCTAGGAAGGGTAGTACTACGTTACCAAGTTTTAGAGTGAATTTAATTTGTGGGTGTAGGTTTTGCAGTTTCTTGTGTAATTCATTCATACCCCTATATGTATGTTCTCAAAGAAAAACACAATCATATAGGTATTTGTTCCAATATTTTATAAAAAGTGTTTTGCTATTTTGTTCATATAGTCGTTCTATATTCTCATATAAGGTCTCCTTTAGGTAACCCAGTGTAAGGGTATCATATGTCTGTGTCATTATAGTTCCCATTGGTGTATCTAGGTTCTGAATGTAGTTTTTCTTGTTAAATTAGAATTATGTCTATAATGTCGACGATTAACTCTTTGGTAACTCCTGGATGTAATATGTGTGGGTGTTTTACAATCCAGTATGATAGTTCCATTTTACCTCAGTTATGTGGTATGTTGCTATATAAGCTGATCACGTAAAATGTTAGTAAATTTGTCCCGGGATTTTCTGTTTGTTGTAAGGAGCTGAGGAAATGGATGTTGTCTCTTTTGTAGATCCTGACTTGTTCGGTGAATGGTTGTCGTAAGATTTCAATTAAGTTGCTAAGTCTTCCTGTTGGAAATGTTCGACATGCTACTATCGGTCTAAATGTAATGTCACTGGGATTCAAAAAGGTAATATATCCTGATTTCTGTGTGCTGATTGAATTTATTATTTCATTTGATGTATCTTAGGTAGTCCGTAGAAGTCGTTTGTTATTTCGGTTCATCTATGACGTTTGTTTTGTGTTTTCTTCGTCGGGTAAGCTCTTAAGCGAAGTTATTTTTCTTTTTGCAATATTCTTAGAGTCTTCCTCCCCCTCTTTGCTTCGGATTCCCGGAGTTCTGATACGAATTGGTGAGTCTCCGTCGGGCATGATTATTAAGTTTTAGTTGCGATCTATTCATTCATTTCCGTGTATTTCATTGTGAAGTGTATATTGTTGTATTTTTGCATGTCGATTTGGGTTTGTAGTTTAGATACGTTTACAGCTTTTTTTACAATTCTCTTTTGTTTTTCCGTGTCCTAAAGAGTTATTTTCTTCAGAATTTGTTTGGGATAAATTGTTCCTCTATCTCCAGAAATGCTCTACATGTGAATGCGGTGTCACGTCTTTTGGTTGCATGGTAGACACCCATGTTTTCTTTATATAGGGGGTTTCCCATGCTTGGAGACTTTTATTAAAACGATTCTCTAGTGCTTTCTCTCTTTCTCTCTCTCTCTCTCTATCTCTCTCTCTCTCTCTCTCTCTCTCTCTATATATATATATATATATATATATATATATATATATATATATATATATATATACACGTATATATACACGTTTGACTCGTGATTGGAAACACATCCGAGGAGACCTAGTTAAGGTCACAATAACTTATAATGTGTACAATCCGAATGTATATTTAGTCTTTTTAAACTTCATAACGTATTCATGCTCTGTTTGAACGGACATAGAGCTCTCTGATTCGGAATCCTATCAAAACTAATCAAACCTGAAAACTATATATATATACATATATATATATATATATATATATATATATATATAAATGTACGTATGTGTGTATGTATGGGTGCGTGTACGTATGTATGTATGTATAATAAACAAAAACACATGTATACGCGCGCACGCACATTTGTACAGACACATAAAACTAACGCATTTACCAAAATGTACATGCACTCTACACAATCACATACACACACAGAGAAACAGAGACGACGAAATACTAATAAAATCCCCAGCGAATAAACTAACCAATATGTACAGGATCGCCAAACACGAAGATGACCACAAACATAAAAATCAGAAACACACATGCTTATAAAACACATAGCCTTAGCTGAGAGTACTAACATATATTACAAAACACACAGACACACACATATGCACACGCCAACGCTTGCGCAGAAACGATAAACTGTAAAAAAAAAACGCTATATTTTAAAAGAAATAACATCTGATGATAACCAAGATACTCGAAACGCGTTATAAAATCATAAAATTATAAAATGAGAAAATAATAATAAGAAAAGTGTTGTTTTTTTCAAATTTACAAATGTTGGTGGCCTCACTTCTGTATATATATATACACTTTTCTCTCGTTGGAACCGCACTACCCTCTATGGTCTCTCTCTCTATCTCTTTCTCTTTCTCCCTCTCTCTCGCTCTATATATCTATCTATCTATCTATCTCTCTCTCTATATATATATATATATATATATATATTATTTATCTACATACTGGGAATCGTCAGTGTAGAGATAAATCATTAATACCGGTCAGCGGACTTGAACCCGGAACACGAGTCATGTTTCAAACTCAAATTCCAACGTCTTAGACCACATGGTCGTTAACACAAAACTTATAAATCAGCGAGAAGTTAAACCCATTTAAAAACAGCCGTCGTCCAAGTGTGGAACTACTGAAAAAAAAACATAGAACGTTTTTCGCATTGTTCCAGGAAATCGTTGACGATTTAAGTTCACCAATGCAGGATGGTTCCACAGAAAAATCGTCAATGACTTTCAGGAACAATGGCAAAAACGTTCTATGTGCGTTTCTCCGCCGTCTTTTAAAAATTATCTTTCTTCTCCAGCTTTTTTTCATTAGCTTTTAACACCTGATGATTCGACGAAAAACTGAATATTTTCGTTAAACTTATAAACCCTTTGACAATTTATTAATTTATTTTTGTATAAAGATACTATCAGAAAAATAAAAAATAAAAAAGTGTTCTTTTTTACCATGTTTGCATAAATGAGAAAATGCTGCATAAATACATAATATATATATATATATATATATATATATATATATATATATATATATAAAATTAAATACACATTGGTGGGATAGTTTCCACCAATATTTATTTGATTTTATAAAACCTCATATTTTAACTTGAGTAATAATAATTAAATGTATGTATATATATATACATACATTTATATATATATAATTATTTGTTGACAATATTTTCAAATTAACCAATATACACATGCGTGTAATATAAAACTTGCAACCATCAGTATAGGAGGATACAATACCTGCCGGTCACACGCGTCGAACTGCAATATCTTGGGGTTTACTTTCGGCAGATTCGTAACACTCGCTTCCCTTAGTTTGTCCTTAAGTCCTCCATCTACCTGAGCGATGTTGCTGTTGTCTGGGTCGAAATTTATCAATCTAACACTTATCGATGGCTACTTTTTGACTTTGAAGTTGTTGTTTTTTTATGTAGCTCCTTATGTCAAGTGGATTCATGCATTGTCTTGAGCGATTTCAATTAAAAACATACGGACGTCAGCATGTATTGACATCGAACTGGAATATTCAGCGGCTACATTACCAAGTCGTCAAAACAACTAAATTAAGCTATGAATAACAGATTGTTGTTAATTTACTAACAGTGGTCAATCAAGCAAGAGTTTTGAATAATTATTTATAAAAATATAGAGTTACTATTGTTTAGGAGTTCGAATCGTGCGACTGGTTGGAATACTTATCTATGCCATAAATAATTAGTTTTAGTCCCTTTTCGACCGGCCACTCTAATGAAGAGTAATACACGCCGTCTAATCTAAGCTTCAAATGGGAGTCGCTTTTTGTTGACCATTCTTATGACGGCTGAGTATTGTTGGCGGTTTGCTCGAAATAATAGGACATTACTTATTACTTCCTATAGCTATTCAGATTAGCCTCATTGGTAAGTGCGTCGGGATTTGCAGTTAAATGTGACACTCCTTCCGGTGCAACTTGTTAGAATAGTTATCACTAGGATGATGATTCCGCAAATATGACACGTATTATTCTAAATATTTTTTTAAATATTTCACCTCAAACAAGGCAGATCGCTACTGTAGACGTAATGGGTTACTGAGAATTAGGGTGTAGCTTTTTGGTGTTATCCTAAGTTGGGAGCAGTGTTGCGAGATGTATGTTAATATAAGTTGTAAAGCTCTGCATGTCGGTACAGTCAGGGAAACAGGAGAAAAGGAGAGAGTTCCAGAGGCCCGCAGATCGAAAAAAAGTTATTAGAGTAGAAGGCTCTGCGGCATCTGGGGACCTCCACAGTTAATGGATGGAATTAAGCTGATTGTGTAGTTGTTCTAGTGTATTTACGTTAAGGGGGCACAAAAGTAGCCAGTTCATCGGAGCAGAATTCATTAAAGTATTTGTAATAGAAACACAAGGGATGATCATTGCGGCGATGGGACAGGGCGACTCTTTTTTGGACCTTGTTTAAGAGGAAGAGACTAATGGATGATGTACCAGCAAAGATGTGGCAACAATACTCCATGCATGGGCGGATAGTGGCTTTGTAGAGATACTAGATAATGTCAGGTGTAAAGAGTTTACATGCACGTTAGAGGGAGCCCACCTTATTTGCTGCAGCCTTTGCAATGTAGTCAATGTATATATTCCAATTCATGTTACTTGTGAAGGTTAAGCCGAGGAGTTGGAATATTGGCATCTTAGGTAGAGTGTCATTTACCATATCAATAAAGTGTTGAAGAGGTTTCTTATAGTTATTGAAGGAAAGTAGCTTTCTTTTTGCGGCATTAAAAGTTACCAAAAATGTATAACTCTAATCCACTACAGCCTGGATGTCAGTATCTAAGGATTCAGTCATTGCCTCGAATATGTTGGCGTCCGTTTTGCCTACATGACGAGAATAAAGCAGTAATACCATATGAGCGTATTTTTAGGAGAGACCTGTTTATGCCATTTTTTGTTAACGACCTTGGGGATATCAAGCGCTTCTGCCTTAACTTAACCTGCCTTGCCCAATGTATGATATGTGCGTTCAGAGATGGCCGTTAGGATGTCCGCAGTAGATCGTGCTGGTCAAAATCCATAGTAGCGGTCAAAAAGAAGTTTAGCATTAACTAAGTGCTGGACAATCGCTATACTGATAAAGGATTTATTTAATATTTTAGGAAAGATCGGGAGTAGGCTGATTGGGCGGTACTTCTGAGGATCACTTCTATCCCCATAATTCTTGAAGACTAGTACCACAGAGGCAATGTTCCAGCTATCAGGGAAGCAAGATTCAGAAATACATTTGTTGTCGAGTTTGGAGACGTCAGGTGCCAGTTCAGCAGATCATTTCTTCATTACTATCACTGGTATAAGATCAGGCCCACATGCTTTAGAAGTGTCAAGGTATTTTATGATGTCTCTGACATAGGATGGGGTGATGACCAGGTTTTAAAGTGTGGCTTCGGTCCGCAATTAGAATATAGAGAGAGGGTTGTTTTCTGAGTCCAAAGTAGAGTTTGAGTCTAAGGTAAATTTTATTCTATGCAGGCAGTTGTTTGCTATCTCACTTCTAGAGTTTAATAAATGTTTGGGGTCTTAAAAGTTTAGTATTTCAAATTTCTCATTCAAACATGATCTACACGAGTCGTCTAAATTTCTACATGTACTGGCCTGTCGTATTATTTTCCATTCAATTATGTGCGAGCGTCCATTTTCTTTGAGCTCCTAATACTTGTTTGGTAGTGCTGTTTTAATTCGACGGTCTTTGTTTTTAAATCTGGTTTAACAATACATAAATAAATAAATAAATAAATAAGCGTAAAAACAAAACTTAACTAAAGTCTAAAAACTCAAAAACTAAAACCTAAAATAGAAATACAAAGAACCACGTGTTAAAATAAATGTACCCATTATATTGACATAAGAAACAAACAGGGAGAAGCCACTCTATAGAAAACATAACAATAGAATAGGAAATAGGAAGTAAACCTAACCGGACCTTTTTTCGTGAGAAGCCCATCGATTGGCTAAGAGAATAAAAAAGTATCTGATTAGTTTACTTGCTAGTCGTGTATATAAAACACCCAGTAAAAGTAACTCCATGCATTTTACCCTGAAGATATCCCCGGGGATGAAATGCGGGAGCCTCTGTGTAGCTTAATTGCCATATATATATATATATATATATATATATATATATATATATATATATATATATATATATACATGTGTGTCGAGAGAGAGATATCTTAGGTTAGCTGTATTTTATGATTATTTATTTGTGCTGAAGGAATTTAACATGGCAACAGTTTATTAATATCGGTTTTCGTCATCAGCACATAGTATAGACGCCAAATTAGAAGTGTACAGAAAGCATCAAGGCCATAGTCTAAAGCAATCCTAATCATAAGGTTGAATGGCAGTAGTAGGGGTATGGATAATTAAAAACAGTACAGACAGAGTACAAAACAATTCATACGGATATGCAACGGGAGTCAAAAAGGAAAAACACATGTTACAATATAGGTAAAGAAACACATTCAGAAATAAAAGAGAAATACATCTATTGTTTATATTTAAAAGAGATTAGAAAGAAGATTCACATCCTATGGAGAACTATGCATATATATATATATATATATACATATATATATATATATATATATATATATATATATATATATATATATATATATATATATACAGGGTGGGCCAAAATAAGGGTCCTATCTTTAAATTTGAATAACTTGAATTTGAATAACTTCCACAAAATAAAAGTTAAACTCACCAAACTTTATGTGTGTGTAGACTGACCCTTCCGAGATTTTTTGAAATAAACAAAACAAAGTTTAGCCGAAAAACACTTCTTAAAACTTACAAAAACTAAAGTATTGTTTTTTACACTGTTTTGAGTTATTTAAGCAAAAATAATGTTTTCTAAATGAGGGTACGTTCCTTAGGGCTAATACGGCTCATGCTTGCTTCGGAAAAGGTCCTTTACTTATTCTAAAAAAAAAAAAAAAAAATCAATAAATAAAAAAGTTATGAATTTTTAAAAATAGGACCCTTATTTTTGCCCACCCTGTATATGCATAAGTTTTAAGTTAAAACCATAATTTACCGTGAGTGTGTTCATTGCATATAATTACGAAACGAGGCAAGAGACTAGATTGTTTTAAACACTGTTGCCATTACCACGAATATAATTGCAGTTACTACGAAGTTAGGTTGCTAATTGCGACAATGATTAATCGATAATTCTGTATCTTCATTTTGGGATGAAGAGCTTCTGTTGTTATTTCTTCTCCATGAAATACGAGCTAAATGATTTGTGTTATAAATTAATGGTGTCAGTCGGCTTGACCACTCAAGCGAAACCTGCTTTATTTTCTGAATAACAACTTGTGAAACTACACCGAAGTGTTCCGATTCTGAATTGAGGCATTCAAAAACCAGATCCGGTTTGCTAATCTCTTTGCCCGATGTCATTCTTCCAAGCGATCACAGTGTGCTTCAAATCAAGGAGAAATAGCTTTCAATCACATAGTCTTTGATATGCCAACCGGTATTAATACATATCCGTACTGGGTTGGGGGTAATAACCGGATAACTTATAGAACTTGGAAAACCCCGGAGATTTAGTTGGACACCTACGGCGATATAGATCAGAATAATTTCAACCATAATCCATTTCCCTCACAGAAACATTCATTTTGCCTGAATTGCCATACGATTACTCGAGCGTAAAAATAACACGAACTGGAACATATTGTGACATGTAAATATCCATACGTGCGTGGGTGAGAAATATATATATATAAGAAAGTAAAAAAGAAAAGGTCAAGAATGATCTATTATACAATCATATATTCGTTAATTACTCTTCTTCCCAACAACATGTGTGGGCATTCCGCTTTTAGGAAGGGGGAAGAGCATATGAAAACACGAAATGTTAGCGATGAAATGACACGTGCATGGGTTGACATTTAAAGATGTTGCATATACAACCTCATAACTTATATTCGTATATAAATAAATGACACAAAATAACATAACATAAAATGAAAATCAAGAACAGATCCGAATAAAAACTGAATTCCTTGCACATAAAAATCAATCATTAATTGTTCAATTAGTGCTATAATAACAATAATAAATAACAAATATACTTAACCCCATACGTCACTGCAGTAATACACACACCTTTCATTTAAAGTTGATTAATAGGCACTGATAACCATTCATTTTTTTAAATTGTCGATCTCTTTAACTTTTAATTCCTATTAAGACTTGTTTTTGATAGTGCATCTTGCAAATGCTATATATACTTAATCTCACCACCAGAGATGACAACAGAAGCTGAAGAGAGCCGGATGGGTAAGACCTTCCGTGCTTGAAACCGACGGTACGAATGTTGTATTAATTTTTCTGTACCAGAATAAATAAATATATATATATATGTATATATATATATATATATATATATATATGAAGCCATACTTCAACGTAATGTTGTTTTATTTGAATGCAAAATCAAATGATGCTTGTATTATATTATGTAAAACATAATCTTGCTGTGTGATCTACTTTTGTAGTGATCAAATCGTAATCATCTTAACGCCCTATATCGTGTTCTGTGTTGTAACTCTTAAATTTGGTGTTTGATTTTTTACTGTACACATGTATACACACATTCTAACCCCAATTGTTCCATTTCTATGAATATCTATCTATCTGTATGTCTGTATGTCTGCCTGTCTCTCGTTCTGTATGTCTGTTTGTCTGTCTGTCTGTCTGTTTGTATGCATGTATAAGTGTATGTATGTATGTATGTATATATGTATGTATGTATGTATGTATGTATGTATGTATGTATGTGTGTATGTATGTCTGCCTGTCTGCCTGTATGTATCACTCCCCCTCTCTCCCTCCCTCCCCTCTTTCTCTCTCTCTCTATCTCTCTCTCTCTCTCGCTCGATTCAGTGATACTGCTTAATACCGCCTTCCTGTCTGTAACATATCTGTCTGAGCACGTAGCTCTAATTCGAATTATACTGGAAAATTCGACTCTTTATTTAATTTTCTAATACCGAGTAAAGTTATTATTCTATACTTATATTTACACACGCGCATCTCAATTCTGCTACAATGTGCTCGGTGTGACCTATGTGAAAGACAGTGATGAGCGAATTGTGTTATCTGAAAACGCTTCATTTTAAAAATGTGTTTGATTACACCTATTATCCTCAACTCGAGAATGTATCTGTTAATAGGGTCATGATGATTCGGCAGTCACTGACCAGGAAAATCGTCTCATTCAATAAACCACGATTAACGTAATTGTGTTACGGAAGTTGTTTATTCCTTCCTGTAAATCTTCGAAGAGTATAAGGAGGACCTGTTTCGATGGCGTAGGTGCGATCAACACGTCCATAGGCACGGAGGGGAATAGCATCTTAGACTTATCCTCCCAATAGTCTATAGAAGTAAGACGGAGAAAAGTCAGAACAAAACGAAAGTTGGTAGGACATTAGAGGGTATTATTCGGAGCGGAAAGTATGTATATGTTTTGTGTACCATTGAAATTAATTGTTATTTTTTAAAACAAATCCTGTTACATTTTAGAGACAAGACAGCTATGATGTAGCTCATAGGGAATCAATCCAATGGTAACGCGTTCTACACATGGAACGTTTTTGAAAAACAATCTCTTTTAATGGTACATATGAATAGGGGTAGGAAGTTACTTTGCAGAGGAGTTCTTGCAGTGAATGTCTTGCAAGGAAAACCACAGAGTGCAGTTAACCATACGACTTTCGATAGAAAAAAACGATAGTGTAAGGCAAGACTAGGAACGTTTTTTTCTGCTGTGTTAAAGACTTGTTTAATATTATTTAATTGCTATAGGGTCCAGAGGGCTAGCGGAATATATAATAGTACAAGTTTATTTGACCGTCTGTAAAAATACATATCTACTTTGACGAAGCAATTTATTTTGTCAACGTGTGCGTAGTACTATCATTTTGTTGTCTTGCACTCAGAGAAAAAAACATACCTATGACGCGATGCACACAGATGAAAAGATGCCATCGTATACACGCAATAAAAAGAAAGAAATATGGAAAATGTTAAAATGAAACACGTCAGGGCAATACTAATGAAGACAAGTTGTTCAACGAAGACGTTGGCCAGGACGAGAGGATGAGAAACAGAACGTCGGCTTAATAAGATTATCTTCAGTGCGGTATGAATTACTATTGGATGGACTGTGAAATAAAATTAGACTTCATCATATTTCTCTAATGGAAATTGTGCTCCGCGGTCGAGAGATGCAAGCAACGGGAGAACACGCGGGGAAGAGATGAGGTGTTCTTGAGGGCCTCGGAGACGTAGTGTCTAGCGGGGGTTTGGTTTATGACCAGCCCAGAATGGTCGAACGCAGGAAGGGCGGTCCGGGGAGTGTCACTCTTCGTGACGGAAGTGACAAAATGAGAATCCCCAGGAGAAAATGGAAAGGATTCCAAGATGAGGTGTTCTCCGATACAAAGGTTGGTTGATTGTATTTTTAGGAAGGGAAAAGAGTTGGGCACGGTTGAAGTAGAAAGATGAAACGTAGAAGGAGGATGAAGCTGTGTAGAAATATAAAAACAAAATAAATATTACAAGATAAAAAGGAAGAAATAAAGAAAAAGAGAGAGAAAGAAACAAAGGGAAAAACAAAACTAGAGTAAAACAAATGTAATTTAAATAAAAAAGACGAACAAATAAATGAACAGAAGAACGTGTAGAAAAGCACGTCACTAATGAAAAAGAAATAAAAATCTTCATTAAAATATTTTAAAAAGATGCTGTGTGTTTCATAGAAAAACTATCCTCATCATGGAAGATATGCGTTTAAAAAGAAAGATAATCTATGAAAATATATAGTATATTGTTGTTTCATAGTTATCTCTGTCTGAGGAGACAATTGAAAACAAAGCAGTATACTAAGAACAAAAATTGTATACTTTGCTAGCATCTATTTATTTTGATACACATTTTATACAAATGTACTATTCTATGAAAGAAAGAAATTCAAATGACCAATGGAATAATGTGTCTCTACAAATAACACATATATTGGCATGACTAGAACAGGTATCTCTCGCCGCCTTACATATCATATCACCTATTTTCACAGCTATTTCTGTCAACATCTAATTGCACACGATATTTAAAAAAAAACTTCCGAAATTTATTAACAAAAAAACACTGCCATCGTCGCTGTCTCACCACGTGCCTGCCAACGATGGTAGTCGAAAACGTTTTCAAATATGGCGAGTTTTTATTAAAACTGGAGCATCACATTATATCGTTTGCCCGTCAACTCGAAAAACTGGATCAAAAAAGGAACAAACAAGTTCTTGCACTTCTATTTAAATCGAACATATACCACAAGTAAAAGAAACCCATTTTTCAGTAGGATTTTACATGTGAAATAGTAATTTTATAAAAATATCGTAAGGGTCGTATTCCTAACAGCCAGTCATAATAAGCAAAGAAGATGGTATACTGTATTTATTATGTGTGTGTGCAGATTTTATATGTGTGTATACATATACATACATACATACATATATATATATATTAATATATATATATATATATATATATATATATTAATATATATGTATATATATGTATATATATATATAGTGTGTAGATTTCAATTTTGTGTTGAGAATATATATATATATATATATATATATATATATATATATAGAGAGAGAGAGAGAGAGAGAGAGACAGAGAGAGAGAGACAGACAGAGACAGAGACAGAGAGAGAGAGATGTGTGTGTCGCAGCGATCTACTAAAATTCTCAACAAAGGAATACAGAAACATGTTGTAAAGTATATTTTGCTTTATTAATCTGAGTCTACGCTGTCTGGGCACCTATCTCTAATTCGACGCTGTGTTTAAACTGCACGAAGCTCGTATAAAAATATGCAATTAAATAAAATAGAATATACTTTCATCGTCGCAAGAAGAAAAATAAATAAAACAGTAAATCGCAGATTCATGTATTCTACTATTTTGTGGTTTAAGTTTCTCTTATCTTGATATGTCCTATTTATATACACAGGAATAATGCGATAAAATGGATGTTGTATATTTATTTATTTATTTATTTATACAATATGTCTAACCACGTAGCCACCAAAAAACACGTTAGCTATGAACCGGAAAAGCAAGGCTCAAGTTTTGCAAAAAAACATCTTAATCCAGGATTCGAAATTTGGGTGGTCTGTTGGTTACAACTTTACCAACATAATTCATTCTCGTGTCCGATACATGAAAGGCGGCAGACATATGGAATGTAAATGCTACGGTGAATGGATGATTGTGGCTGAAACCTTCTTCCTGATATAGTGCGGTATTACTTATATATATATATATCTATATATATCTATATATATCTATATATATCTATATATATATATATATATATATATATATATATATATATATATATATTGCCTTTTCAGACTTTGGTACTTTTTGCTGTATTTTTTTCCTTTTTCTTCAATCTCCCGTCTTGATGGCACCTTCTTTTAAAGGTGAAACGTAGATGCCTATTTAATTAATATTTTGGTTTTCCTTATTTTATTTTCCATTACGTCGGAACATTTTTCGATTCTTTATCATATATATATATATATATATATATATATATATATATATATATATATATATATATATCATATTCATTATATTTAATCATATTTACCTACAGACGCCGTCCTTTCGAGGTTATGCTCTCATCGGTGAAGGGGTGATAAATTAAAAGTATTACCATTACGATCATGGGGGTTGATCACTCCCTCAGGGGGTACCCTTCACTGGTTTCAATCCACCTTATTGGAACTAGCCATTGAAAGGTATTGCCATAGTCGTAACACTAGGAACTGCGCGATGGCAAATCAATTTCTCCATAGCAAGGTGTCAACATACCACGCCATATATTCCCAAATGGTCACCCACGTAGTACTGACCAGGCTCAACGTTGCTATATTTATATGTTATATGATACAATTAAAGTTCATTTTAAAATATGTTATTCACAACAATTTTGTCTCTTCATTTTCTGTAGATTCTCCTAAAAATTAACTCATATTGTATTACTGGACAACTATGTAATATACTTAGATCATTCCTAACTAAAAGAAACATCCAGGTTGTCCTTGATGACCGTTGATCTAAGTAACATGACATAAATGCTGCTAGAGATCTATCATTGGATCTGTACTGTTCCCGATTTTCATAAACGACCTCCCTGATATCATTGAGACTGAGATAGGTATATTTGCTGACGACACCACGCCTTACTCCTGTCATGTGGCCACAACAAAGCGAACATATCCGAGGCAATGGCTGAATCCTTACAAAATTAACTCCATGATGTATTGGATCTGAGTCGTAAATGGATGGTAACTTTTAATGCCACAAAGAAAACGCTCATTTCCTTCAATAACTACAATAAACCTCTTCAACTACCAATTGCCATGCCAAATAACACATTACAAGGGTTAAACATTCAAACTCATCGGCCTAACATTCACAGATAACACAAATTGGAATAAATATATTGAATACATCGCCAAGGCTGCTGCAACGAAGGTAGGCTCCTTCTACCGTGCTAGTAAACTTTTCACATCTGACATTATTCTATATTACTACAAAGCCATCATCCGCCGATGCATGGAGTATTGTTACCATATCTGAGGTGGTGCATCATCGACTAGCCTCTCTCTCTCTCTAAGACAAGGTTCAAATAAGTAGCTAACTTAATAGGTCCTTCAGTATACAGCAAGCTGTAGCTCCTGTCTCATCGCCGCTATGGTGCATCCTTGGGCCTGTTTGACAAGTAATTTAATAGATTGTTCTTCAATGAACTGGCTGCTGTTATGCCCCCTTGACGGACATACACTACCCCAACCCGAGAATAAGCTAAATCCCATCAATTCACAGTGAATGTCCAAAGATTCCAGAGAGCCTTCTACTCCAATAGCTGATTTCCTCGTGCTGTCGGCTTTTAGAACTCCCTGTTCCCTGTTTCCGACATGCAGAGGTATAAAACTTATCTAAACAGCCATCTCGCTGCACAGATCCCAACTTAGTATGAGTCCCAAAACGTACACGAAAATTATCAGTTACCTCTTACGTCTGCAGTGGCAACTTGCCTTTGGACAAACTGTGTTAACAATATATATATATATATATATATATATATATATATATATATATATATATATATATATATATATATATATATGGTATACAAAATTTAACATGCATTAAAATAGTCGTGTTCAGCTAATAACATTATGTTAGGTAAATTTGGTATACCTTAAATGCGTATGCAGAAGCATTTGTTGTTGATTAAAATCTGTTTTTTAATGAACTATGAACTATCTGGTTAAATTAAGAGTTCTAGTCGTTTTATACACTATTCAGTTATTTTATAAACCTTTGTGATTACTAAAATAAATCTATATAATATGCCTTTATTTGTTGTCTTTTTACTTCAGTTAAAGTTCTCAGAAATCAAGGGGCCCCTTTCTGGAGCTAACACTTGATATATTTAGGTAATACATAGATATTCGAACATTCTATTACATTTTTCATATAGCTTTCAAACGTTGAGTTAGTAAAGAAGTTCAGAACATTAATTTCCTCTCAGACGTTGACCAGTTACTATCTCATAAAATATATTTATTGTTGTCGCTTGGCATTGATGGGTGTAAGTACAACTGTTACTCTAGTCTTGTAGAGTATGGAGCTTAGTGCTGTTACTTGAGGTACCATTTCCAGGAGAAGGTGTGTCATTCCATGTAAAGAAGGAGTCTATTCATTGCAATTTCTTTCTTTCGGAACTTATTTTCTTATTCATTTCGAATGATAACACATCATATGTCAGAAAAATAGTCTAAATGAATATAAATGCAATACATTAATTTGTCCGTGATCGTTGCGTTACACGTTAATAGAACCCTTCTGCAAAGTCTGACCACCGCTCCGGTGGTCAGACTTTGCAGAAGGGTGGTGAGAATCAGCAACGCTTTTATTGTTTCTTAAAATGTTGAACTGTGTGTAGCAAGGGGTTAATGATGTGATAATAAATGTTAGATACGTTATTGAAATCATCTTACAGAAATTTAGGAAATTGAAAACAGACAAACAAATGTCTTTAGAGACAACGTTTTGCGATGCCATATTTTATTAAAAATCATTGATTTTTTATTTCTTTACTCTATTTCTCATTAATTTCGAATGGTAACAAATTCCTCTTCAGGGAAAAGGAGTCTAAATGAATTTAAAGGGAGCACTTTTATCTTACCGTGATAGTAGCTTAAAAGATGTTTTCAACAACTGTTATAAAATTTGCTTACTACATAAGCTGCCAAACACTACAAGAAGTTAAAAATAAATGGATTTTTTTTCAAAATAGAACATGACGTAAAAATATCTGCTGTCGTCGTCATCGTCTTTAAAGTGAAATTCGTTTCATTTATTTAAAGAATATTTAGCTGAAATTAATCTTTACGGTATGAAAGATTTTTTTCTAAGATGCAAATGGTTTAAAATAAATAATATCATTTTAAAGTAAAAACATTCGTTTAATGCGTTTACAAATATTTAGCCGTATTTTGGTATTTTTGCGTCTTGTCTTATAAATAAGAACCCGTCTGGGGAGTAATATTCCATCTCGTAGATTATATTTATTTTTTTTTAGTTTTTAAAATAAAGTTTTGGTTAAAACTATGCATTAAAAACACCTACAAAATGTGTGCAAGCATAAGCTGGTACCCTTTATTGTAACGTTATGATTTTAAAACACAGCAAAAAGTGAATCCTCTGATCGTCAAAGATCAAATGCCAACAAAATAAAAGTAATTGCTGATTAGTTGGTGTTGATTGGTGAGTAAAATTAGATTATACGATTTATTTAAAGAATTATTTAAAAGTCGAATACTACATTGGTTCGTTGTAATCGATTTGAAAGTGACATTTATTTTATTTAATAAAACTGATTAAACTGACAATTATTTTATAGTAATAAAATACTATGTATATATAACATTATTTAAATTGTTACAAATAATAAATAAGTTTCAACATTTGTTCTAGTCATTTAAAAAAGTATGTAGCTGATATTTTTTTAGAGGTAAGAAGAAAGAGAGGGTCGTATGTAAAACTCCTGGGAATGTCCATATGTTCCTGCTTGTGTAAATTAATTTGCAACAGTCTTAGTATGAGCTGTGTGATTACGAAAAAGTTATTTAATGTCTTTATATCAACATATTTAAAATATGGTTCTATTCAGTAGACTGGTTTGCACAGCATGTCGTCCATTGAAGACAACACGTGGACACATAAACTGAACACAGGAAACCGATTTGTTCACTCCTCATGTAAAATGTTGTTTATAACTGCTCTCTTGTTCAACACACCATTGAACAGATGTCTATTTTCAAAAATTCCTAATAAAATTACTGTTTTGCATGACGAGAAAAATATCGAAATTCGATCTTTTTTTTTTATTTCACACATATTTTCTCAATTTAAGAAGCTTTTTATGATTTCTCTTCATCCAGAAGCAGACTTTTATGGCTTAAGTCTAAGTGTCTTCGAAGTCTACGTTTCAGGTTACATTTTATAATCAGTATAACCAATTGTGCGTGTCGCCTTGAATGAAAAAAATGTTAATACAATCAGTGCATTATCTTATGGAACTGAAGCATGGCGATACTTATACAAGGCCTGTAAAACGTGTGACTTGGACCATAACTGGGAGCGGACATGTCAATACCAAAATCACTACTAAATAATGATTACTGGTAACAGTGTTAATAAATCATTTGTTAATAATGTCCAGTAATAAGTTAATTAGTAACTATACATATTATTATAAGCAGCTTACAATTAGTGATATAATTCTATAAAATAAAATGTTTAAATAAAGAATAAAAATATAAAAGAACAACGTTCACAAAAATCAATTTATTAACCATAAATAGGGCAAATTTCAGGCATTAAAGAAACAGGGGATAATTTGTTTATATTGACTAATTCATGATTGAAAATATAATGACATAATACAATCAGAACGACAGCTCCACATAAAAAATCGGTATTTTGTCACATTAGAACCCACGCTAAATATCACCCTAACCCTAACCCTAATCCCAACCCTACCCACAAACCCTGACCCCAACCTACCCCTTACCCTAACTTTCACCATAAACCCTAACCCTAACGCTAACACTAACCCTAATCCTAACTCTAACGTTAACTCTAACCCTAACCTTCACTTGAACCCTGACCTTAATCTTAACCCTAACCCTTACCCTAACCCTAACGACAGCGTCAAAGTTAGCTATGGCCCTAATGTAACAAAGCACTCAAAAATCAAATACATAATGACAAAATGTTCACATGAACAATTGTGTTAATGTTTACAACATTTGTGATATTTGTTTCATACACAATTTGTTTTAAAGGATGTGAAACAACTTTTTATTTCTTCAAGACAGGATTATAAATGTGTTTTAATTTTCCAACTTAATTTTCTAAATGGTCTATTATAAACTTACTAAGCATAACAATAGTTAAGCCACTGCTTAGCAGATATTCACAAACTGGTGTTGGGATGATTAATCGGATTCAGAATCGGAAATCGGAAAAATCAAACATTTTCATGGAATCAGTCAAAATTGATGCCTATTTTCTGATGCCAAAAACGATTATTTGAATATATTTTTTTAAAATCAATTCTTCATTGCTTGTAGTTAAGCATCTTATTTCAGCTTTTAAAATCGTAAAAATCCGTGTCATTGTCGAAGAGAAATGTTCACAGTTTATTTTTGTGTTAAAACATTATTTTAGTCTAATACAGTGAGTCAAAATGTGTGATACAATAAACACAATACATGTACTACCAACGATGAAAACAATGAAGTAAGGTTCGATAGTTAAACTTGAATAAAAAAATAAAAATTTTATTTATTGACAAAGAATACAATAATAAAAGTAACACTCGTTTTTTGATAAAATAAAGGGTTACTTTTAAATTGTTTAGTGAATATAAAACAAAATAAGCGAGAAAATCCCACATTCCCTATAATTCAGCTTTTAAAGTTTCACAGTATGTTGTGAAGAACAGTTGTTTAATTATTTAATTAAGCTCTAAATTTTCACATTTATTTTGTGATAATAAATGATATTGTTTATAAATTCTATTTTCATTATTATTATTGTCATCTTTATTATTATTATTATTATTATTATTATTATTATTATTATTATTATTATTATTATTATTATTATTTTTATGTTTAATAATAATAATAATAATAATAATACTACTACTAATAATAATAATATCATTATTATTGTAGCAGTTTTAAATTAACATTCTGTTTTCTGTGTTTGTTTCTTTCTGAGCACAGTAAACAATTAAAATACTTCTTTTAAACACTGACATTATACTCTGGTTTTAAAGGTGTATTTTATTTCTTGGACGTAAACTATATTGAATGTTTTAATATTTAATTACACACACAAAGTATTCACCCATGAAATAAAATTTAGACAATTTTTCTACAGGAAAACAAGTTGCAATAACATTTTTCGAATCTGGAAGACAAAAATGAAGAATTTAAAGCATACATTGATATTTCGTTAATAACAAAAATGCCGCTATTTTATTTTAGAAGACGTTTCAGAATTTGAAATAAAATTATAAGTGTTTATATTTTATAAATAATGTATGAACAAAAAGTGGTGTCGAAACAAAGCATATATTTTATTTAACATTTAAGCGAAGTGAAATTGAATCGAACAGTCCTTCTAATATACTTGAACAGATATTCGTTATTACAAAGTACACTTCTGCATAAGTTATGAAACAATAAATTTATTTTCAAATAAATATATTCGTTATCATGACCATTTTTAAAAAATAATTACGATACTCGTTATGATGGGCATTTCTGTGACAAATGGGTTTAATATTCTATAATACCTCGCAACGAAAATGTTATTAATACGTTTCACACAAAATGCCCCAAAGTACTGTTCCTACACACAGAATAAACGCGTATAAATAATTGCGTTATATTTACTAGTAAACAGTAGCAGCAAAAGAAGTTGCTAACCGCTTTAGTAGAAACAGCGTACTCAGTAACAAGCAACACGGATTTCGTCCCGCAAGATAAACAGCTCATGTGCTGACTGTAATATAACACCGGATCAGTGAATCTATAAATCGGTGGTCCGCTTCAAGATCGGTTGATTTTGACATATAAAATGCCTTTGATACACGTCTACTTTACAAGCTTGTTAGCTATGGAATATCTGGGAAAGCCATATCAACCATCAAATCCTTTATTTCTGATATGTGTATAAAAGTGTCGTTGATAGGAATACATCTGAAGCACACAATACCAATGCCGGCGTTCCTTAGCGATCTATTCTGGGCCTTATCCTGTTCAGGAAATTCATCAATAAGCTCCCTGAACACATTCATAGATCATTTGTCGTTACAAATGTAAAGAAGAGAAATAAAGAGAACAAATAATGCATTCTAAGATCATTCGTCAACATTTCTGCAGATGACACAACCATCTATGGCAACGCTTCGAAGAGCACAAATGGTCAACGTCTGTCTTTTTCTTTATCTTCCGACCTGAATCACGTGGTGCAACAGGGGAAATGATGATTGTTGCTTTTAATGTGTCTAAACCGAAGCTTATCTATTTTCGCCACCAATGTTAGTGTCCTAACTTTACCCCAACTGAAGAAATGGCTTTTCCCTCGATGAAGCCCCATGCTTTGATAAGCTTCTGGGGCTAATCGAATCCAGTTCGCTGGAAAAATGGTTTGATCATCATCATGTTCTAGAATGTATCTCACGCCTGACGAAATCTTACATTTTGGATAAGATTCAGATACGTCCGAAGATATAGATTGGTGGTCACATCAGGAAGAGGGCTCCAAGAACATCCTTTCCTGTCTTGACAGAGTACAAAACCGACTTAAATCTACCGCCATTTTCTCACATAAGAGATGTTGTTAGTCTTTCCTCGCTTGATCGTTATTGTCATAGTAGGTGCACGACTGAGATCTAATATGTGCCCCCCCCCTCGTAAAAGATGCACAACTAAAACTCGTCTAGTTACAACCATTGTCAATAATTTAAGTGTCTAGCTCTGTGTTTTTAAAACTAAACTCAGAGTTTATTTTCTAGAATTACCCGTCTGTGAGCTACTTGCCAGATGAATAAAAATAGTCGTTTTAATCATATAAAAACAAATTGTTGTTAGGCCGTTCTATTAAATAATCAAATCTTGCCATATTGATCCCTCGTTACCAATCATAACTGTGTCGGCTCACCGCCCGCCTGACACACTCATTAACCCTTATCTTCAAGTGACACTTGAATCTTAAAAAGTAGTGACTACTCAGCTAATAAAGGACAAATGCGGTTTACACTTTAGGTTATACAGATGTAGATTTATTCACGCACTGTAATTCCCACCATTGTTACATTCATATGGCCTTTGTTTATCACAACTTTTTGTAAATAGCGTAAGTTTTAATTGAAAACTGCTACGAACAACAACATGGCTGACACCCTAAAGTTCAACGTTTCTTCACCGTGCATGGGTGGTGGTGATTTTTATGCAAATCGCTACAGACAAGGCATGAAGCCACTTGATCTAAGAAGATAACCAATCTTACTTCAAGATCAAAAGCTAGCCAACGATAAGTGTTAGATAGACAGATTCCAACTCAGAAAACAGCAATTATTCCATCTTTGTCAAAAAAACGCTCATAGAATGTGACGACTATAGGCCTTAATAAACGAAGCGAGAGTCACGAGTTGCTGAAAGTAAACTGAAAGGTCATTTTCTACTCTCCTAAAACATTTGCAACGTTCCTTTAAAAGCCGTAGTGGCGGACAGTTTATGTAGCAAGCGTTATAAGGGTATATACCCGGTTAACTGAACATTCAGGGGGGTCAAGACCAGGATTATCGTCTTCTGGTCGTCTATGTCTTCGCATATAGTGACATTATGTGTAAGAAGAGAAACAGCAAATTAAGAGCAAACATTTACAACTTTGATACTGCGCTATTGCTTTTGTATAATCTTAGAGAAGACTTCCCAGTAGAGATAGAACTATGATGATTTAACCTCACCCATACCTTGCTTTTTGTTTTGTCTCTATAACAGCAAATACCAGACTTATGGTTATTTAAAGCCGAAGTATAACACCTAATGTAAACGATTACTTGGATCACAAGTATCTAGTGTAATCATAGCTTAGAGGGCTGGTGATCATCATGACCTCCGTTTAACCTCGAGACACAATGGATACCCCTGTAACAGTGGTTGTGCGTTTTATTATGAAGCAAGGGTTGCGCAATACACAACAACTCCTTTCCTAGGTCGTTGCGGCCTGATTTATGTAGTAAGGAGAAGTTCAGGGCGACTGGAAACAATGGCGAGATAAGGGAAGAGCTCATACATCACCTTGTATTCACATATTGGTCACCCATTTTAGTATTAACCAGTCTCAACGTCATTTAACTCCGGTGATCTGACAGTAACAGGTGTGTCGACGGTATTATGCCGTATATATATATATATATATATATATATATATATATATATATATATATATATTCCGTGAAAACTGCCAGTATACTGAAATCATATGCCCTAAGATAAATATTCATATACACTAAATGTAAAAAAGCAAGGAAATTCCCAAAATGTTACATTTTTATTGTCATTAATTGAGGGTATGACTACATATCAACCAAACCATTTCATTATCACATCACTACAGTATAAATCTCTATGCATGAGTGGATGAAGTGTGTGAGGTGCGCTGAAGAAAAATTCCTACCAGTAAAATACATAGCCCTGTTGTGCTCGCATACCCTTAATGACAATAAAAGTGTAAACATTTGGGAATTTCCTTGCTTTTGTACATTTAGTGTATATGAATTTTCATCTTAACCTTATTAAGGGCATATGATTTCAGTATACTGGCATTTTCCATGGAATGTCACTACTTTTGTAAAGGCTATGCTTCAATACAATGCCTTCTCATAATTGATATAGTTGGTATTTTGACTAATCAAGGTATATGGTAAACTGAAATTAAAATGCCATAAACTAGGCCCTAGAACCTCTATTTCTGCCAACAATCAGCTGACTCCATCAAATAGTTGATGAGATACAGGGTGGCACATATGTACGTACGTACATACGCACATACGTACGTACATACAAACAGATAACATGATTTCATTATTGAACTTTCTGGATCTCTGGGTTGCCTTTACTAATGATGCATAAATTCTACACACTTATAGAACCTATCAAATAAAAAATGTTGTGCAAAGTTTTAACTAATTTGGTTTATTGGTTTTTGAGTTATGATTGATCAAAGAAATAAGATTTCCAGCATAGGCCATTCGTGTTGTCTATTAAGGGATAGAGCGCTCTCGCGCCTCCCTTGATATTTATATATATATATATATATATATTCCTAAACAGTCAACTATTTGTTACAGACAAGATTACACTTCGCTTAACTTCTGCGATCTTACGAGAACAGTTATATGAACGTGAGTATAGCCATATATACCCACATATGTTATACTTGTTATGACAAGAGTGTTTCATACGATATCTAGTGGAGTGTTGCACGATAGTTGTAACTGATAAATCGTATTATTTCTTATACTCTGAAAGTTATCAAACACATCGTTATTAGTGATGTGTCGGTCGTGAAAACAAGGGTTTTTCCTCTGAAAGCTGAATAACAGGACTTCGTCCATGATTTCCAGTATGCTATGCTTCTTTCTATCACAAATGTTACTTATTGATTTCTCACTACTAACAACATTGTCTTTGGAATTCCATGCATAATATTCTTGTCAAGGCCTCAATGATAGTCGTATTTACGCCCCCTCTATCCCTTAAACGGCCCACAACAAGGTTCCACGAAATCAACCGATGTAGGCACAATTAAATTTGAGTTCTAAGTTATTAGGATAGTTCTAATATATATATATAAATATATATATATATATATATATATATATATATATAGTCATCGGCATACATACTGTTTCGCTGTGTCACATCTCTTCAGTGCGGCTAGACAAGTTAGTGCTTCAAGTCGGAATTTAAATTCAACCGTCGAGCTGACAGGCGGCGCTTCTTCCCCTGTGCTTTCATACAACACTGACTGATTGTAAGTGATATATCAATGTAAACATTGGCAAGTGCCAGGAGCTCGAATCTGTTTTACCCAATTAGCTATGCCTTAAAGCTGATAGCAGTTGGCGATAACCTTATAAATAAGCTCTACCTAAGAAGAGAGTTTCATATAGTCATCCACATACAGACTGTTTCGCTGTATCACAGCTCTTCAGTGCGGCTAGACACGTTAGTGCCTCAAGCCGGGATTTAAACTCAACCGTCGAGCTGACAGTCTGTATATATACTCACCTCCCTTGAAAGGTTATTATAAAGTTCTTATATGTGCAGCATAATAATCTCACCACTCTTGAATGCATTCTTATATGATTCATCAGTGTTTTACTTCTTTCTAGTGACATGACTTTTTTTATGGCATGTGGTTGATCAATATCATTTTGCTGTGTGGATTGGTTCCCGCAGTCAAAGAGATTTCATTACATGTCATCTTTGCTGTCGTTTACCATTTTCTCTGGTTCTTGTTTTGGAACTATTCATAATGCTGCTACGATTATGATTATGGTCAAAGTCGTAGTTTTTTCCGCTCGATAGTGGTTCATCTCTCTCGCTAGTGTTCTCCGTTTAATTAGTTGTTCGTCTGCTCAGCTTGATACTATGATTACTTTTGACGGAAAACATCTATTATACGGCACGTATTTTTCTTCTACATAAATATAGTATCATGTCTTCTATTCTTGTTATTGACCCTGGCATTTTGGCTAAGATCAAAGTGTAGTATCTGTTCTGATGGATACTGCACCCCATAGACTGGTATTGTCTTGGCCTTCGGGGCTTGATTTACGCCAATCTATGGGTCTGTCCTGTGCAGTTCTAGGAGGTCCACTCGCCAAGGCTTCGCCTCCCCTCTTTGGGGAGGAGTAAGTTTATTGCTTACTGTCTGAGGCGCCCCTACCGGGGAATGCCGACGGGGCTGCCCAGGTAATTTTTAAACCCCACTTTCCCGACACGACCTTGGGTCACATCTTACTTGTGGGAGTAAGATAAAAACTGGCCTTGTGCCTAACTCCTGGAGAGGAGTAACCCAATACTCTTCTTGTTTTTATGCGTGCGTGCTTGTATTTCAGTTACATAGCGAATTTGACAACTTTTATTTTAAAATACCTTTGTTAGAACCATTTGTCTGCGTGATCAATGTATGTAATTTTCACAGTAAATAGTTGTTATTATTACTATTAAAATAATAATTATCATTTGTAGTATTAGTGGTAGTTGTATTATAAGTAGCAGTATAACTAGAAGTATAAGAATGGTGATCAGTTTTTGGTACACTCAGTATGTCAATATGTTCGATGAAAAATTTCGTGAATTCTGAGTATTTATTCCTATTTTTTGTTACGGAAGTAATAGGACCATTTAAAATTGGGACTTCCATGATAACATACTCTGAGTCCAACGGATCTTACATGCAAAAAGTGTTTCAGTCATTGTGTATCTTTTCACATATAAGTGACCAATATGCATTCGCACAGAGGGGAACACAGGCTCAGTTATCATATACTAACTTAACTAAAAACAATATTATGAGATTTTTCTATGATATATAAAAATAACTGATCCGTGTACCGGCGTTACCCGGGATAGAACATTCATGCAAGAAATTCCAGGCCCAACCTTGAACGATCCGGCGCGAACACAGACCCCAATACCTTAACAGAAGATCCAAAGAATTTTATTTCATTAATCATCGATGTTACGTATTATTAGCAAAAGTATGTTCATAAATAACGTGGTTGTTAAGTAGCCCAACCAAGTATCCATGTAGATCCCTATCTGGTGCCTGTGACTCTGCTTGTGTGTGCAGATTTATGGCGGTAAATTGAACAGGAGATAATTCACAGGTTTAATCAGATATACATACATTATATCTATGACGCCCCCTAATTTTAAACTTCTAATTTTTTTTCACTGCAAAAGTAAAACAAATGTACCGTTTTAGGGTGGTGTAGGGCATAATGGGTCAGTGTGGTATAATGGGTCAACTAACCGATTTATTTTATTTTCTCCTAACTTAAAGTTATTTTGTGCTCCCCTTTTTGGAGTAACTAACTTTGGAAAGTCCTACTGGTTGATCTGTGATTTCCTATTCCATAAGATCAAAGTGTAGTATATGTTCCGATGGATGCAACTATTGTACTGTACAGTTCTAGGAAGTACATCCTTTGCCTTCCTTTTGAGAAGGGGTTGGTTTATTGGTAATCCCTTGAGGCGCCCCTATTGGTGGAATGCCAACGGGGTGTGTCAGATATTTGTGTAGGCCTGAGTGCGCTTATCATAGTGCGCTAGCTAACTGTTGTGGGGTACAAATCACCCCTATTGAAGAACTAATGGAAGCAACCATCTATAATAAATAACATGGTTGCAAAGACTCAAACAGAGGACATTCCTATTCATGTTTTACCGCATGGTAGGAATCCGGTCATCTCCTACCACATTTAGTGGCGTTACTGTATTGCTATGAATAAATACATTGTATATTTTAACCTGTCACAATTTGTGGTTGTTATCTTTGTGACCCCTAGCACGGGTCTACAACACTAACCATACCTGACCCTGTGTCTAGAATTATGGAGAGGATGTAAATAAAATACTTTGACCTTGTGTCTTACCTGTTTGGGATAAATAACTTGACCTGCTGTTTTTTTTATGATGAAGTTGTATCATGCTCTATGTCGGAGGAAAATAACTATGCCTTGTAAAACATAAACACTAATTGAGATTAAGACATTACTCACATAGTTAGCAGAAATAAATTACTTTCGAAGGTGAAGCAGACTGGGTTATCTCAGATGAATATTTGTAGTGGCACTGATTCGGCTCCATCTTGTCAGGAATAGTCAGTATTCAGAAGATATTGAATTAATAATAAGTAATCAGTTTTGCTTTTTGTTTTAGGCAAAACATTCGTAAACTGTAATGAAACGGTTTCTTTTTGTCTTTAGTTTAATAAAAGGTATTTAACAAACATCAATATATATTGTAAAAACTGTAAGTACGTCTAACAGCTGCATAGTTATCACTTTTATAAAGAAATGAATTATATATTTTTATTGTGTTTTACGATTAAATTTCAAAGGATGAAAATAAACTGGAACATCTGATTATACATTCCACGAGAAACACTTCCAACACCACATACCCATGATATTAATCGTCTCATACAATACACCTATATTCTTTTAAATGGATTTCCCTAGAAAGATTTGTATGTTACATTGTATTTATGAGCAGAAAAATGTTTCATGGATTTTTATTTAAAAAACATTCGTTTATTATAATTTGGTTTAATTTTTTAAACAGTTCAAATCATTAAAAGGAACGTTCTTATATTTGTAATTACTCAAAGTGAATTAGATCCAATTGCAATAACTATAACTTGTTTAGAAATAATGTATGTTTCTGGTGTTATAATAAATGGATTAAATGAATATTATTTTTTTTAAAGTTGATTTATCTAAATTAACATTTGTTATTCTTAAATATAATTTAACGTTATTAACTTATATGGAACGGTTAGAAGGTGTTTCTCCCTTGCATTATGATACATCAAGTAAGTTAATAGTCATCATAAAACAAATTCTATTGAGGTCAAGTAATACGTGTTGTATTATTCAAAATTATGTTTGTGTATTCATAGAAACAAACATACGTAATATTTATTTTATTATAATATTATTTTTAATATCATATAAGTTTCAAAATTTTACCTGTAAATTGCAAGAAATAATATTTTTTATTAATAAATATTTAACATTATGCGTCTGTTCTATTATAGTAGTCAGTTTCCTTAATATGTGTTGAACATATTTTCAAGTTATCCATGCTAATTCGTGATGTTGTTTGTTTTCATTATTAAATTACCTTTAAATCAATTTGACTTGATAATACTTATATTTTGAGAACACAAGATAATTAACGGACCGAACTTGTTTTCGCATATATGAAAGGTGTTCGGCATTTTATTAATACATATTTGATAATCGGATAGTCAATAACTATGAAGTGAAGTTGTGATATCATCTTAATTTATGATAAAATATTTATATATATATATATATATATATATATATATATATATATATATATATATATATATATATATATATATAATAAATGCATATATATGCATATATATATACAATTTTTAGAAGGCGAATAGAGAAAAGTGCTCAGTTACCATGGTAACTGTATTTCCTCTGCTTATCATGTCCTTCTAGATAACTGCCGTATAGTTGTGTCACTGCGTTTTTACATCGGTCAAATTACAGTTCTTGACCTGACATATGTCCTATAATTATTAGATGTAGATCTTAAAGTCGTTTTACTTTTACCAAATTGAAACAAGAATAGAGAAACTATAATCAAACCATATAATTACTTATTTTCTAATATAGAGAAAAAGTATTCGTCTTTATTATCATGTTCGACTTGTAAAAAAAGCTTTTAACCGAAATAATTACACCGCTACATAGATGTAATGACAGCGTTTGCGTCATGCCATTTCTCGTTTAAAATAGATATCTACTATGGTTCTGTTCAGGCTAGTGATCGATCAACATTATTCGACTATGATTCTCCGATTTACTTGAATAACACAAGATACATGTTATAATATACTTTCGTGTGTTGGGATTGACTACTGTTTGCAAAACATTCGAGTTTAGTTCTAATGAAATGTAATGCATAATTAACTGAACAATGCACCCATCGATAGAGCAATTATAAATATGAAGGAAGTAAGAGAGATAAAGATGTGCGGATGACAAATCTATCTTCGATTGGTCACCATGCATTGAACAATCGAAGATGAAATAGATTTGTCATCTGCACATCTTTATCTCGTTTCCTTCATTTATATATATATATATATATATATATATATATATATATATATATATATATATATATATATATATATATATACTGAAAATATACTTGGGGCAACGTAATTACACGGAGTTCTTTTGGTTCACACTATAACAGTTTACCCTGATAAGTAAATAATTCTTCATAGAGTATTTGTTACATCGAATACATGTTTCGGTTGTTCTTCATTCCTAGACTTCCGCCATCCTTCTATATTAACATCCATCAGCGAATTCATATATTTCGGAAGATAGATTTTTCTAAAGCAAGAAATTCGGTAGTAGACGTCAATCTATAAGTAGGCAATACAAATTGGTACAATGCTTCGGAATTTTTTAGATGAGGGTTGATAATTCGTAGAATTTGGTATATTCGGACTTCTCTTCCAAGATGAGAACAGTAGTCCGAATATACCAAATTCTACGTAATCGGTACCCATTTAATAAATTAGATTAGTAATCGATGTAATAATGTGTTGCTTGAAAAAGAGATAATATAATGTTTATCACCACAGTTAATCGTATGAGCTCTCAAGTAGCGGAATACAAGGAGTTATGTGTAGATGCGCGCCATTAATATATTTTCTACTTTTAAGCGCTTATATTAATACAAACGGTTTAACGATTACCAAGGACGAAATCTACTCGAGGATAAAGATTGATATGTTTGTACGTTGATGATTGAACGAAACTATGAGAAGATTGAGAGCGACGTTTGATTTATTCAGAGTAGGACTTAAGATATATTCGTTTCTTGGACTTTAAAATTACTATAATTGATTACACGATATTTTATGTATTGTCCATTTAGTTGAACTCTTATTTCAAGCACATATCTTTTGAAAAAACGTTGCTTATTATCATAGAGTGGAAGATGTGCACCCCCCATATATATATATATATATATATATATATATATATATATATATAAAGTGGTGTACTAAAAGCGAACTTTTAGGAAAAGTAAAACCTATTGTGAAGAGTATACAGCTCAATATCCAGGATAGAGCAGGTAGAATGAAGAAGAATGGAAAGGAATTAGAGAAGCAAAAGCCAAATCATAATTCAATTCAATTGCTCAGAGCAAGGTATATTCCGCAAAGAAGGCAATTTATTCAAGTTAAATTTTCCTTAAGCCAGGCTTTTCAAAGATCAAAATCTTATCATCAGAGGAAGTTGCTGGGATAGATAAGTTGGCAAAGGCCAAGATTTAAAATTTGAAAAAATAAAATAAAAGTTGTAGGGGGAAGAAACACAGGGCTAAATTCTGCCCGAATGCAAGCAAATGTCACTGGACTTTTTAGCAATCGGACATTTGCTTGCATTCGGGCAGAATTTTGCCCTGTGTTTCTTCCCCCTACAACTTTTATTTTATTTTTTCAAATTTTAAATCTTGGCCTTTGCCAACTTATCTATCCCAGCAACTTCCTCTGATGATAAGATTTTGATCTTTGAAAAGCCTGGCTTAAGGAAAATTTAACTTGAATAAATTGCCTTCTTTGCGGAATATACCTTGCTCTGAGCAATTGAATTGAATTATGATTTGGCTTTTGCTTCTCTAATTCCTTTCCATTCTTCTTCATTATATATATATATATATATATATATATATATATATATATATATATATATATATATATAATAAATCAGTAAACATTCCACATTTTACCTAAAACACTTTATTATCTAACAATTGTGTCCGCTCATTCGGATCTTTTTCCGATATACAAAATATCATAAACACTTTCGATAATTTTTCATCACTTAAATAAGACCGGGAGAAATCAAAATCTAACCGTATTCATTTTATTTATATATCCCTTTTTTTCACTAGCACTGAAGATAATATATATTTCATTAACCCTATTCACTACTTGATAAAATGTCAAATGATATCATGCCAATCGAATCTGTTTAGCTTAGATTATTCAAAAACGTTAAAAGAAAATCTTATATCAGCAGGATAATGCCCTTAGTCGTGCGACTAATTTTAACAGAGAGTTGCTTTTTTTATCGATTATTTAAAGGGTAAATAATTAGTTATTGACTTCTTAAAAGCCCGGATTTGAACCCGATTGAAAAGATTTGTCCATTGTAAGATTTAGAATTTACGAGAATGGCGGCGAATTGTGTGGCATCGTATTTTGAAACTACATTCTATCATAAGTAATTCAGACGCGACGAAACTTACTTTATCAGTGGGTATAGGACTCATCGAGTACTTAAAAAAATGGCAATCACAAAGTTAGAATTAATTAATGACTCATTTAATAAACAATATTTTGATAATCGACAAATACAATAAACGGGCATTTTCTTTTAAATATACTCCTGATGGTATTTGTACATACTTTTGCTTTTTTAAAACCTTTTCGGTGAATACTATATAAATAACTAACTGTTACTATATTTTAATGCTGCCATTTATTTATTACGTTTTACTGCTTATATCTTAACAAAAAGAGAGAGGGAGAGCTAGAGAGAGAGCAGATAATTATTGACGTGGAAAGATTGGTAGTGTGTGAAATACGATTATGAATTCAAACAACATGAACGAAAATAGGGTGACAGAGGTTGACACATACTGAGTAAGAGGTTGGTCACTTAGTAAGATATGTGAAAATTTAATTGTTGTAATTAACAATTAAGAAAAAACATAAACCAATTCCAAAATTAAAGAATATTTTAAACTGTATTTTTGATGAATCAATATATAGAACAAAAATTAGGAAAACATATCTTTAATCAGTTATTTTTTATTAAAAGGGTACTTTTTAATAGTAAATTTAAAATACTCCTTAAATAAATCTAATATATATATATATATATATATATATATATATATATATATATATATATATATATGTGTGTGTGGGGGGGTATACATGTATATAATATATATAGAGTGAGAGAGAGAGAGAGGTTATAGTTTAGCGATATAGGTTACCTTTAAATTTCGAGAAACCATTAGTAACAGGGTAACGGTGCTAGCCGGCGAAGTCTTCAGTTAGGCAAACAATTGGCTCGGCCTTTTGGTCGAGATCAAAGTGTAGTATCTGTTCCGATGGATACTACACCCCATGGACTGGTATTGTCTTGGCCTTCGGGGCTTGAATTACGCCGGTCTATGGGTCTGTCCTGTGCAGTTCTAGGAGGTCCACCCTCCCAGGATTCGCCTCCCCTCTTTGGGGAGGAGTAAGTTTATTACTTACTGCCTGAGGCGCCCCTACCGGGGAATGCCGACGGGGCTGCCCAGGCAATTTTTGATTGTCAGAGTGCTCACCTCTCGGGCGCTGGCTTTTCAACCCCCACTTTCCGACCCGACCTTGGGTCACATCTTACTTGTGGGAGTAGGATAAAACTCGCCTTGTTCCTAACTCCTGGAGAGGAGTAAATATTACTAGCAACTAGTGTAAACCAGTGCTAATGAGATGTTCACATCGACTGATAACAACGAAGTGCTAGCTAAGTAAGGTCAGTGTACATTCGGCGAGTCCCTTCTCTTAAATCAGTTAAACACAGTCTCTAGATTATCGTACCATTCTATATTTACATGAATAGAGTGTCTGGATTCATAACAATTTCCAGAGTATTAGCGTCTATAATCACGACAACGCATATCGTACATCATGACATTAAACCATACAGCACATAAATGTGTAATACATGTTATACATGTTGATTAACATTTCATCACAATCAGATATTTTTTAATAAAAAGTGCACATATTTTTTTCTCATTAAATCAAAAGAATACAAAAGAGGATTATTTAAAAAAAAAAATATGACAAATGCTGATGGAGTTTTAAACATTGTTTTTATTCACAAGCATCATGTTTATTACGGTTTTCTTCTTTCTTACCACCAATTTTGAATGGCAGCGTATGACGGTTGATCCTGAAAAATAGAATGAAGTAATAATTAGTTTCCATTTAATGTAAAATATTGATGCATTTTCAATCGTTCGAATACCGCTGATCAATAATACTTGCTATTATTCCATTTCAATATATATATATATATATATATATATATATATATATATATATATATATTGAAAGGAAGTATCAACAAGTATATCTATATATGTGTATGTGTATATGTGTATATATATGTGAGTGGGTGTCGATATAACAATTCGTTTGCCTGTGACATAAAGGGAGATAATTCGAAATATAATAAAATAACACTAAGCATAGGGAAAACTGACTGACCTAATAATGTTCGTATTTTGAAAACTATTGATAGGTAAGTTAGAAAACACACTGCATCGAGGAAACAAGAGTTAGGTTTTGTCACACAATGTTTAAAAGTACACATTTCAGTGTAAGTAATGTACAGTAATTGTTTGTAGCACAATATGTGTAGAAAATATACATTTTGGGGTTAGTATAGTACAGTAATTATCATCACTAAAATAGTTTACAATATAGACAAGGTTTACAATATATAAGTGTTTCTGTAAGTAATATAAAGTAAGTTTTGAAGATTAAAATAGGTATTCAAAATAGACAATATGAAAAGAATGTACATGTTGAAATAAGTTTTAATCAATAATTCTAAGTAGCCAAACTACGCTTACAAAATATACAATGTTTACAATATACATGTTTTCAGGTAAGTAATATACAGTAATTATAAATAGAATAATATATTTAAAATACACAATGTTTACAAAATAAACGTTTTCAGGTAAGTAATATACATTAATTATAAGTGGAATGATATATTGAAAATACACAATGTTTACAAAATAAACGTTTTCAGGTAAGTAATATACAGTAATTATAAGTAGAATGATATATTTAAAATACACAATGTTTACAAAATAAACGTTTTCAGGTAAGTAATATACAGTAATCATAAGTAGAATGATATATTTAAAATACACAATGTTTAAAAAATAAACGTTTTCAGGTAAGTAATATACATTAATTATAAGTAGAATGATATATTAAAAATACACAATGTTTACAAAATAAACGTTTTCAGGTAAGTAATATACAGTAATTATAAGTAGAATGACATATTTAAAATACACAATGTTTACAAAATAAACGTTTCTGGGTAAGTAATATAGAGTAATTTTAAGTAGCAACAACCAGTTTTAAATATACAATGTTCACAAAATATACATTTTCATGTTAAATACATTAATTCTTTTTCATTTTTGTAAATGGAAATCGCTTCAGACAAGTCATAAAGAAACTTTATGTAAGGAGCTAAAAAATACTACGTCAAGGTAAAAAACTAGCCAACGATTAGTGGTAGATAAATAAGTTCCGACCCAAAAAACAACAAATATTCCCCCTTTGCTAGACACATCGCTTATGGAATGTGAG
>OY744524.1:23112344-23162344 GCA_963556195.1 Sepiola atlantica | reverse complement strand
TAATTAAATGCAAGACGCGTAATAGAATATATGTAAAGACTTACACTCACACCACAGGGAAACCTACCGGCTGCCATCATTGAAACATCGATGGGAACAACTGGCACATGGAGTAGAATAACAACAACAATACTACTACAACTACTACTACTTCTACTACTACTACTACTACTACTACTACTACTAATAATAATAATAATAATAATAATAAATGTAAAATACATAACACAGAAAGAAAAAGATCCTTGCACACCGATAATAATTCACAATAAAGGGAGAATTGAAAGTGAAAATAAAAAAGAAGAGAAACGTAAAAAAAATAGGAAGAAAAGAATCCATATGAAATATTCATAAGACTCACCAAAGAAAGGCCACATTAAAACACCTGGTCATGACTACGAAAATGTCAGGTGAACAGAGAAACGGAATCGCTTCTAACAGTCGCACAAAAAAACACGAATCGGAACAGATTATATCAAAGCTAAGAAATATTAAGATAAAGAAACCAGAAAATGTAGACTGTGTGAATAAATAAATGAAACGGTAAATAAAATTATGTGTGGATACAGAAAATTAGGCAAAAAAGAATACAAAAACAGAAATGAGTTCGTGGAAAACCAATCAACTGTGCACTATACAAACGTATTCACTTTGAACATACAGACAACTAGTAGACACACAAACCAGAGGCAGTATTGCAAAATGAAAATCCCAAAATCCTCTACAAGATAAATGTAAAAAGAAACAAAATTATCCAAGCATGGTGACCGGACTTGATAATAGTCCAGAAGAGAAAAAAACTGGCAAATCGTAGATGTAGGCGTCCCAGAAAATGACATGGTAAAAATTAAGGGGGAAAACGCGAAAAATAATTAGAACTTTTCAGATAACTGAAACAGATATGGAATATGCAGAAAATAACCATACTATCAATAATGAAAGAAAAACTGGTGCGCGCAGTCCTAAAAATAAAAACTGGAAAATCAACTCAAAAAAATTGTACTACACGGAAAATGTGAGAACATACAACGAACGACACTGATGGAAACACTGATGCAATCTTATGGGGAATCTTCCAATGCAGAAATCAACGAAATTCATCAACTAACACGAATTTACCGCAGATAAGTAAAATTTTAAAAAATAACCAAACATATGGAAGTAACAACATATGAGCCCAAGGGATGTAACCCCCTCACCCACCTACCCACAAAAAATAATCAATAATACCCATATACATATGATGACATTAGGGCCGGCTAGGACCATATACATCTATCATGGGTCGGTGGATGAAAATATTGGTGAAGGACAGCACTAACCAGACCTCCACTGAATGTCCGCGGAGAGTACTGAAAGCTTTGTGACGGTTTAGGTCCTCATAAATCATAGGGAAGACCAACGGGCGTAACTAGTTAGAAATCAATGGAAAACGGATATGGAAATAATGTAAAGTGAGTTATATTATTTATTGATGAAAAGTAGAGAGTTGGAAATCTGGATAGACTTGTTTTGACTCAGATTCCAGAGAACACTATTACTTGGTGAACAATCACTAATAGCTACCTGTGTTCAAACTCTTAGTTAGATAATAATAATAATAATAATAATAATAATAATAATGATAATAATAATAACAATAATAATGATAATGATAATGATAATGATAATAATAATAATAATAATAATAATAATAATAATAATAACAATACTACTACTACTACTACTACTAATAATAATAATAATAATGATAAGAAGAAGAAGAAGAAGAAGAAGAAGAAGAAGAACAACAACAACAACAACAAGAACAAGAAGAACTTGATTGCCCCCGGAAATTCAACAGTTGTATCTTTCTGTAATGTAGTTCCAAAATATATAAGGTTGTAGGAATTAATCTCTAAAACTCTTACAGGTGTTTGTGATATATATATATATATATATATATATATATATATATATATATATATATATATATATATATATATATATATATATATCCATTCTATGAACGTCTGGCGCCACCGTAGACCCCACGATATCATTGTACTTGTTTTGTCTAAACTGAAAAATACTTCTCTACGTATCTCCGTAATGTAGTTTCAGAATATTTATTTTTATGGGATCTACCCCTAAAACGCTTGAAGGAGTTCGTGACATATTTCAAATGTCTGCACCGAGACCCCACAATGTTATATTATCATATTTGGACATAAAATATACCAACATTTCCTCCTAACCTGATTGCTAAAAACGTGAATTTTCTCTGCAAATTTAACTTTTTACACAAATACAAGTGCGTGTTTCTATCGCATCTTATACTATCTCATCGTTTAAAAAAGTAATATAGGGTTATAATCTATACATGGATATGAACTCCCCTTTACGTATCATTATATAGATGATCATTATACTGTAATGCTGATGACGATTTGGTATATGTCTCTCTAACGCCGATAATATACTATCTATTGTATTAATTGTACAACTGTTCTATCTTTCAATACTTAATAAAGGGGGATAGTGTTATATATGTTCTATTGTCATGAGAGCATCTGTCCAGGCATTACTTCCTCCTAATTTTGGAGTGGTAGTGTATATTATATGATCAGGATACAGCATTTACATATAATATTTTCAATTTTTTTAGGAGCGGTAGTGTAGTATCTGTTTTGTTGTCATGAGCTAATTCTTTAAAACATTACTTCCTCAGTTGGAGGAGGTAGCGTACGTCAACAAAAAATGGTCACAGTCGGTTGTTTATTAGTAAACTCGTAACTTACATGATATATACTAGCAAAAGTATGCGATAGGAAGGAGTATATAAGTACTCCTTCTCCTTATCCTCCTACTAGTACTATAAATAATAATAATAATAATAATAATAATGATAATAATAATAATAATAATAATAATAATAATAATAATAATAATAATAATAATAATAATAATAATAATACTTGGTCCAAAGTGATCGCACTAGCACGTTTTGCTGTCACAGAAAATAGTCGTGCAAAGGTCATGGAATATTAAACGACTGACGCACGAAAGAACAAGCCAGACCTCGGGTGGAAGAACACGGGGGGGTTACTAGAATTGTGAAACGGTTTATTATCACACTAATTTCAGGGAAAGTCAACGAACGTTGTGATTGAAATACAATGGTAAACGCTTGTTGCGAGAACATAAAGTGATTTTAAATGCTGATCCAACAGAAGCGAAGATTACTCGACATCCGGAAAGACGTACTGTCACTCAGACTCCAGGGATCACCACTTGTTGTCAGTAAACATCCAATAGCAATGAATCGTGTGTGAAATCCTACATCGTAATATTAATTGATGATAGTATTATTATTATTATTATTATTATTATTATTATTATTGGTGCTTCTTTCGCAATACAGATCGATTATATTTAATTATGTGAATGATAAACTTATTATTTTATTTGTAATATATTATTCAATAATTTTGCATACAGCCACAGAAGTAAACACAAATCACGACTAAATAAAACAGTTGATGATAACAGGAAAATGCGATAATAATGATCATAATTATGAAAAGTGTCAATTGACCTGCCAACGGCAAAAAGCTAGTCTCGTTTAAACTCAATAAAAAGGGTCTGCTTTTATAGCCGAGGTCAAACAAATAATCGATTCTTTCATTTCTATATTTGTTCAGCGTTTTATTTGATCGCTTCGACATCAAAGACTAGAGAAACCACAGAATGTGACCGGGGTTGGCGTCAGGTGTATGCGTCCCCGGATAAATTAGAACAGATAAATATGTTCCCGCCACTTTCTCATAATAGTCGCATTTGTACTACATGAAAAAAGAGCAAAACAACTCTGTAATTATTATTGGGTGGATATTATTTATTCAGGATTGACTTCAAGCTTTGATTGTAACGTATTAGCCTTTGAACAGATGCTCATGAAGACAGAAAGAATCACGTTTACACATTCAGTTACGCATATGTATTAATAATGGTGTGTTGGTATCTATTTGTCTGAAGCTCCAGTACACTATTAATATATTTTACTGCTCAATTCAGTATACTATACTATTTCTGACTATTGTAATATAGTTGGATGCGCAATTCAAGGGTCATTGTTCGTGTAATATCTGTTATATTTTCATGATGCTATCTTCTCATGCAGCACAGTCGTCTTTTGGAGGAAGAGGGTGTAGTACTTGTTCTATTCTGACAACGTAATCCTTCAAAGCATTGCTTGCCCTTTGGTGTGCAGTGTGGTATAAGTTTTTAGGTCATTACACGATTGTGCCTGATATTACCTCATTATTTCATGCTGCTTTAGTGTATCATCTTTTTTCGTATCATGAGATCATTCCCTCGGGCATTAGGCACTATTTTAAGACCAATATATTATATAACCTTTTGTCATACATACTAACACGAATATGTAACTAGATTTAGCCTCTTTTTGCTCGTTTTAAATCATTTTTTATTGCAACTTTTTATTCTTTTTGAGTACAGGATTGCCGCAAAAAATTATCCCCCCTATGGAAACGGTAATAAAATAGACAATTCTGTTTTGCAATCCAAACATATTTGGTACAAATATACTTCAGACTACGCCTGGTTCGCCGACTAAGTTTTACTCATGAATGTCCATTTGAGTAATAATTCTTCAGATGCGGTAATTAATATCAACGGAACATGTGGGGATTGTCCATATGCGTTCAGACAGTACAAAAGAGACTTCATACATTCTGAAGGTGTGATGAGAGTTTTGAATACGTAGATAGTAGAGAACAGACATGTACTCTTGGCAATGAAAGTTTGAAAGAATTTGTTTAAAAAAAATATAAGATGAATCTAAAAATAAATTTAATAGAGCATTTAAACAATGGCCACCCATTTGAAGCAAATAAGTACGGTTGAAAAGCTCAATAATTAAATATGTTTATCGAAAATCAGTTATTATTTTTTTCAAATGTCATATTAATTTCATCCACCGGAATTGAAAAAAAAGATCAATAGAGTTCAGTCATTAATTGCACATACGTACGTAGCGAAATTTTCATGAAGTTTAACGGTAAATAACATTTTAATAAGAATAGACAGCGTGACGTCAGTTAGAACTAATTAAGCCAATACGTGTTTACGCATAGAAGTAATCGCAAGTGATACACTTAACGTTTGAAAACTTTTACTTTCCACTTGTGCTTGCGTTTTGAAAAACTCTCAAATACATTTAATAGACACGGACCGTCCGTCTCCCTTTCTCATTCTCCCCCTCACTTTCTCTCCCTCTCTCACTCCCTATATATATATATATATATATATATATATATATATATATATATATATATATATATATATATATATATATATTATTATTAAAAATAACCGACAACTCTTGTCTGGATATTTTAGTATTGATCCCTTCAATTTTCCGGATTAAAGTCTTAATCTCGGATGAGAACTGGCTGATGAAACTGCCGTAATTTACATGTTGGTCCAGAGTACTTTCTGACCCATCTGGGTCCATCGTCAGTGGAATAATGTCAAACAGGTAAAGACCTAGAGTGAGATTTATAATTAATTATGGCGGGAAAATTTAAATATGAAACTATATTTATGAGGTATTATAGGCATTTAAGTATATTAGTACTAGTGTTAAAATTAATCTTGTTAATAGCAGGTTTTTTTGTTTTAATGAGTAAGGCTTCTAGTATGTGGAGTTTTTGTGTATGAGTATTATGTTCTAGGATTTTAGTATTGTCTACAAGAAGTTTTCGGATTTGCGAGCGGAGGAAGGAATGTTCATTAATGAGGTGTCTAGTTATAGCACTATTATCGGATAGATGCATGTACAACTTCCTAGACAAAGTCGTGGTGGTCGAGCCAATATATACTTATATATCACAAAGATCCGAGAATTAGACTCAGTTTACTTTATTATGAAGCTATACATGTATGGGCGTGTTATTATTGGCTTTGGCTAGGATATATGTAAGTGTCTGTGTGTATGCGTATCTAAAATCAATTGTGATAAATATCAACATGAATTTTTCTTTCATTAACAAGCCGTAAAACCGTTAAAATAAGCATAACTTTGCTTTTCTTCCCCGAAACTTGACGCCGCCATTACGATGTGATATTTTATTTTGAAGCGTCCATTTTGTTGCCTTTTTATTGACTTGTTATCACTAAAAGCAAAAATAAAATATAAAACGAACAAACTTTGGAATGTATAAACGTTAAAATCAATTTCCCACCTTCTGTTCTGATCCCGTGTTCTATACTTATATTTATTGAATTGTATGTATCTATATAAGTGGTCATTGTGCTTTGATCACCGATTGAGCTTTCATAACGCGCTAAATTCTGAGCCGGAAAATAACATTGTACTCAAAGATTCTTCATAACTGTAAACATTATAGAAAACAGGTTCCATAGCATGAGTTAATCATGAAAAACACTACCGCATAAGTTGCAAAAGAGATCACATATTTTATACCAGAAGTAATTTAAGATTGTACAAATAAAGCCGTCACTAATTTACATATAACAAACAAAGTCTTCACTTAATCGATCACATAATTAATCAGATAATTTATATTTTATTTACAGGCATGTTCGGTCTTTGCGATAATCGTATTTCATTATTGTTATTTTTTTTACATCAAGTGGCTTCGTGTCTTGTCTGGAGTGATTTCCTTCATGAAGAATAGAGGAAAGTAAATAATGAACTAAAGTGAGAATATAAGAAAACAAACCTCTTGTCTACTCGAATGTAATATCTGCGTTTAACTACGATTTTGTTTTTGTTATTGCCTTGTATATATTTCAAGAAATATTAACTCAGATATTTCTAATTTTGTGCCGCCGGATCTATACGATATATTATATATGTGTATCTTTATTTATGCTATATTCTTACTTCTCTAATATTCGTTCTTGTTTAATTATAATATTGGATCGATTTTTTAAAAATTTCGATTCGTTATATAACTGTGATTGGCATTTAGAAAGTGTATGGCAATATAAAACCAAACAGAGATAAGCAAACGTTTTGTATAATTAACAATGTTAAGACAAGTAAAATCTATTATTTCTGCTTTGTTCTATTTGAAATCTTTCTTAAATAATTCAAATAATAAAAACTAATTGCTTAGAGGTTTTTTTCTTTTTATTCTAATTAAATTATATGAAAATGTAAGATACTTTTGAGATCATAATTTTGTGAACATACAATATATAATTTCCTGCATTTATATATTTAAACACATGAACTAATTCATAAAAATATTCAACTAAAATGTCACACAAACACGGATCTTTTAAAAACTGCTGAGAGTAACCATAACTTAGGTCTGTTTAAAACGATATGTCCGTTAAAATTTTATCAGAAACATGGTTACCTATCCGGCGTTCACGATTGTGTATGTATTTGTGTATTTTGGTTTCTATTTATATATTATGCCGTATATTTGTTAAAGTATAATTTTTGTTCCAATTAAAGAACAGTACCTCTGTATAGATTAATACTTAGCTGCGTGCTATTTGTTGTTGGCGGCCAACCCGGGCAAATTATTTTCTCGAAGGAAGTAAATCGAATTGCATTGTATTCTTCTTAGCCACATACTTAAACGATCCACGAGAAAAAAAATGACAAACCGGAAAAAAATTATGACATCGAATGAAGTAACTTATCGATTACAAAAAAACGATAAAAAGACTCAATTTACTTAATATATGATAAGGATTTATTTATACATAAGTGCCCAAAAGTGTTTCTGTAATATATTATAAAAAGCATTTTGTAAATACAATTACTGTCAACGAGTTACTTGATTTTAAAGGATAGTTAGAGCGTTCGTTTACACTATACATATAAATACGGATTCGGTATAAGGACTAGTTATAGAAACATGTTTTATAAAAGTAAATTCGTATGAATCAACACGGTGCATCTTTGATCACCGACTTGATTCTGTTGTTGGCCCACTTCAGGAGGGACCACGTAATGGTTTCAAACATTCCTAAGTGAAAGTGAGTTCATGAAATCGACTGGATTCGGACTTAGCACACCCAGGTCGTCCGCCTGCGCCGTTATCACCTTAACGACCGTCACCATGTTTGATTGAATTAGAGATGACACTGATTGTATCTCTTTACTCTTGATTTTCACAATATTCTGAGCATTGAGACATCAGTGTTGCAAATATACATCAGACAATATGTTAATATTTACAAGACACTTTGATTTTTTAGACTAACTATATATATATATATATATATATATATATATATATATATATATATATATATATATATATAATCCAGATAAAACATCTACAGGGTAGTAATCCAAAGAATTACAACCCGGTTTATAAAAAAGTGCTCACTATCAAATATAGCTTTCCAAGTATGATCTAAGGTTAAGATCAGATTCTAACTCTGCCTGATAGATCTCAGTTTATAATAGATGTTGATCGATAACATCGACATGCCAGTGTCGCAGATATTGTACATGTCTGTGTAAATAAAAATAATCATATATATATATATATATATATATATATATATATATATATATATATATATATATATATAGTAGGATCAAAATAAACCAAAGTGAAAACTTTTAGTAGATGTAACCTATTGTGAAAAGGATTAGCTCAATATACGAGATAGAGCAATAGTAGAGATAGAAGAAAAAAGATTTGAAAAGCCTTGGCTTAAGGAAAGAATAATAAACACTAGTTTATTACTGAATACACCTTGCATTGAACAATTGAAATTTGAAATAAATCTGGACAATCGTCTCATATTTATCACTCTTTTTTCTTCTCTCTCTCTCTCTCACTCTCTCTCTCTCTCTCTCTCTCTCTCTCTCTCTCTCTCTATATATATATATATATATATATATATATATATATATGAAAACGGCAGGTGTTGTTGTGGTCATAAAAATAGATCTTAGTCGTGTATGCATAACATCTAAGAACAACTTCTTTAAATTGTACGATATTTTTTGATGATTGATTTCGGTTAGTATTTGGGAATTGACAAACGGTGTTAATTCAAAAATAAGTGTCCTTAATAATTTAGCAAATATGTTTTTTTTAGTGGGGGGGCAATTAATAATTAGTTTTGACTATTTGTTTTCAATTATTAACAACATAGAAAATCAAACTAGTTTTTATAACTGGACTTTTTCTTTGATTACAATAAATAAAATCACACTTTATGTTGAGAAGCGCGTGTTCTATCTTTAGGCGAATCCGTATCTGATGATCTTGCCACTCGGTCTTAGGATTAGTGGTAAAATAAGTTTGGTTTATACTCTTACCAAGATGGTTACATATTAAATGAATAAACACTTAAGCCGTTTTTATAAAAAGGCGTTAGAAAGATATAAGGAACGTTGGATAAACACCGCTCGTAGTTTTCCGATTTAAAAACCGGAAGCCGTCTTTGAGTACACTATAACTTTTTAACCACAACTTTTATACGTTTTACAAAAAATAGAATTTTCTAATTGAATTATCGTCAGCATACAACATTCCATTATACACAGTAAATACATAATATTAGATGTGCATGATGTGTTTATTACAATGTTTTCAATTTTCGTAATAAAATTACTTTTTACTCAGAAGTTACTTGGTATTTAAATAATTAACACGTAACTGTTTTTATTTATTATTTAATCGCAGCTTTAATAACTAACCTAATATTAATTTATAATTTTGGATTTAACTCGTGGCTATTTTATAATTTAATTTATTTTAAATTTATATAATGGTATTTGTCTGCCAACTATTATTTACAGTTTTTAAAATGTAATTATGTAACGTGGAACACATTTTAAGATTTACATTTTTATATCAAAGCTGAACTGTTAATGGGTTATTCCAAAATTTGAAGAGTGCAATAATGTTTCTATATTTTTACTCTTGAATGTACACACATATTAGTTCGAGATCGACTATACAGATATTTGTCGATATTCAGAATTGTAGATGTGTTTGTGTTTACAAACATGCACAAACGTATATATATATATATATATATATATATATATATGAAGAAGAATGGAAAGGAATTAAAGAAAGCAAAAGCCCAATCAAAATTCAATTCAAAAGTTCAAAGCAAGGTATATTCCGCAAAAAGGCAATTTATTCAAGTTAAACTTTATATATGTATATATATATATACTATGTGTGTGTGTTGAGGGTATTTGGAGATGCACTTTTGCAGAAAATAAGGGTTATACTTATGAATCTATCTAAGTATTATATAATAAAGCTACATGTGTATATATATATACATATGCATACATATTAATATATACATATACATATATATATATACACATATATATATATATATACACACATATATATATATATATATATATATATATATATATATATATATATATATATATATATATATGTATATATATAAGTCATGAAAAATGTAGAGCACTTTCGGAAAGATAAAACATAGACATTCACCTAAAATCCCAATGCAAGGCTTATGCTTTACCGTTGAATGCTATCGCTTTTTATACTCGTCGCCTTTAGTGCAAAAGTCACTCCCTTTCTTTGTTATTACGTGACAAACTCTCGTTGCTCATGGACTTAGTGGACGCTTACATATTCTCTGTGAACCGGATTCGCGCCATAAGTTCGTCTGAGATTGTTATTTTCTTGCTCTGATAAGAGCCGTAACTCGAAACGAGGTCGTCTGTAGGTAAGATATTAAAAAATATATAGAATTTGATAGTTAAACGCCCGATGTCGCTGGGATGCTGAGATATTACACATTGTTCTAAGCGAAACGGCAAAAGAACAATAACATAATGTTTATATAGTTAGACATTTTTAAATAAATGAAGGAAAAATGCTTTAATTTATCATTGCAATACTTTTTATGGGTGTGTGAAGCATAGTATCAGTTTTGTTGTCAATACACCCCCCTCGCAAGAATTACCAGCTCCATATTAAAGAAATAGGAGACATCCCACGGTATTGCAAACTACTTTGGGACCATATTCATAGGGATAACCTTCTCCTGGTTAGTGAGGTTATAGTGCAGTATCTGTATATATATATATATATATATATATATATATATATATATATAGTTATGTGACCCGATGTTATGCATATATCTTTTCAAAATTTCAGACGAATGAGTTCATGATTTTCACAGTTCATGTCAAATATACTCACGTATCAATACCATGTATACATATACAATGAACCTATATATATATATATATATATATATATATATATATATATATATATATATATATATATATATATATAAATATATATATATATATATATATATATATATATATATACATCTATATTGTATGTATAAGTATATGTTATACATGTGCGTGTATGTGTAAGTCTAAGTGAAATTGTATTCTCTTGCCATGTGTTTATGATTTCAGATGTGTGTCTTTTCAAGCTACATAAAACTTGACGAATAAGTTAGGCTGGGTGCGAAAAGGCGCCAGTCGTAAAAATGTTCTTTTGATCTTTTCTTGATGGGGGTGTTAGCTTGGTCACCAATAATAATAATAATAATAATAATAATAATAATAATAATAATAATAATAATAATGTGAACACTGGGTGCCATTTTGTTTGTTCATCCCAGTTTTGCTTTCTGGTTCTTGTCATGCAACGTGAATTGAACGGAATGATTGTAAAGTTGGAAGAGTTATTGTCATTCATCCCTTTTGTATGTAAATCACAAGGTTAGACAATCGTAAATAGAAAATAATCGTCTTTTGAAAGGTTTTATTTTAAGGGGTATTGAAGCGTCTAAGAATTATGAATGACTGCGCTTGTAAAATAATAATGTAAAGTGACTTGACTTTGTATGTGAATACGGACTTCGCTTTCATTTTTACTTATTCATAAGGGCACAAACTTGATCTACCGTCGTCCTTAAATTAGGACTGATGCAACCAAAAATAAAATACAAAAACAAAATGGAAACTCTGCACACATGCCCACGTATATACATACAAACATGTACATGTACACAAATAGTGCCCAATATTTGCGCAGACAGATACACCAGTCTGTCTGTCTTTCGCTCTCTCTCCCCCCCTCTCTCTCTCTCTCTCTCTCTCTCTCTCTCTATATATATATATATATATATATATATATATATATATATATATATATATATAGAGAGAGAGAGAGAGAGAGAGATAGAGCGAGAATGAGAGAGACACAACACACGGAGAGAAACAGAAACAGAAACAGAGACAGATATATATATAGAGAGAGAGACAGAGAGGGGGAGAAAGAGAGAAAATGAAAAATGTTAAACCGAAAATTATTTAAATATTCGTTAACATTTCGTTTTTATTTCAAGATTTTTATAAGATGAGTTATTTGTAGAAAACATAGACGTTTATATTTGACAAATCTGGCGCGATTCTACGACGTCCAAATAATTCTTTGAAAATATATGAAGCATTTATGAATATACATTTAAATATCTATATATATATATATATATATATATATATATATATATATATATATATATATATATATATATATATATATATATATAATTAAGTTCAAGTATTAACAAAATGAACAAAACCATTACTTTTCAACAGTGCTCAATATATATTAGGGCTTTTATATTAAAATAAACATAGTTTGAGTATCCGACAATTGTTTCAGAACCTCCTCGGCTCCTACTCAGGGATACAAAGCTCTGTTCAAAATTGGGTGTAAACACAAGCCAAGATTTAATTTCAAGTTGTGTGTGCTTAATATTAGTTTGCTAGATGAAAAAAATAAATTGTAGAGGCCGTTTCGTTATTGAATTGTGTCAAAGTTTATGATGAATGCTGACTTAAAAAGACTTCGGTAAGCTATATTCAACATGAATTTCATGAGTTTAGCTTGTTTAGAGATAAAATACTTATCGAGTTGTATTGCATGAGAGAATAGCGCATTTAAGGAATTGTTATCATGTATACCGCTGTTATGTTTATCAAGCCTTTTCTTACGTTCGTGTTGAGTTTCACAAACTTATGTATGATATCAATTATTGCATGGGACATATATATTTTCTCATTAGATGTGGGTGTTATAGGAAAATAATTTGTTGTTTACAGACTGTGTTTCATGGTGTGTGGGGTAGTTTGTTATCATTGAAATTCCTAGTTAATATAGAGTCTTGTAAAATATTGTCTTCTTGGTGTGGATAAAATGAAGACTAAGTGAAAATAAAATTAAGACTCTACACAGATTATAAGTAATACTTCTGTATACAAATAACCCGTTCATGATTTTTTTTTAATTTACTCCATAACATACCGTTTTCTCCCAAAACTCCGATAGATCTACTCAGAGTAATCACTGACATAACTGATTTTCAATTTTACAATAATTTCTATAAACAAAATTCCGGACTTTCTATAGATAATCCTTTTAGTAGCCAACTAGCCTGCTTAGTCTTAGCACCCCTACGATCTGGTTCATTAAAAATGATATTACACACAAACACTGAATACTTTCGATATAATCACAACATTTTAATGTTTCTTCCGGAAAACCTACAAATAAAAAATCTTAAACACAAATCAAACATATTTGTACGCTTCATAAAGTTCACTAATAAAACAAAAATCATACCTTCATACTATTTATTGATATTCCTATAATAAAATTCAACAATAATCTAATCTTTAAATACACCGCAAAACTACACACAAAAATGACCACATACATTTTTACTAACAGCATCATAACTATCGTATAGCCTCGCCCGTTCCGTACGTTATGTGTGGCCAAAAAACACACCGGCAATCGCATTTTTAGTGCACACAGAACTTGCTAATTTAAAAAATATATATATATATTGAAATTATTTATTTTTATTTTCGGAAATTTACAAGTGGAATGAGTTAAAAAACGAACCGAAAATTATTTCATAAAACTATATATATATATATATATATATATAATATTAAATTTTAAATAAATACTTTCAAATTATTATTACCCCCATACGCTAGCGTTTCGAGCTTTCGCTCTCATTAGTGTAGGGAGGATAATCTGGGACGGTCGCACAGTTCGAACCGCTGTCCCAGAGTCAACCAAGACCTTGCATGCATGCGCTCTAACCATTAGGCCACGGGACATTACTACATTGTAGAAGATAATTTAAGTTCTATTTATCCGAAGAGTATATATATATATATATATATATATATATATATATATATATATTTAAATACAGATAGATAGATGAAAAAGACAGAGGGAAAGAGAGTAAAAGAAAGAGAGGGAGAGGGGGACTACAAGAGCTAAAAAGTATATCCTTCAAAATCGAACAAACCAATTTGCATATTTTCTTCACATGTTTAACTAAGAATTATTATTTACTTTAAGATCAATTTTTTCAAATGATTCTATTGACATCAGAGAAGTAAGACCAACATTGAATTAATAAAAGAATGCTTCAAATATATATTTTTCAATATTAAAATCTTTTAAACAGTTGGCAGAAAAACTGAACAGTCTTTTGAAAGATTGTTTAGAGTTATTTTTCGATAGAATAAAACATAATTGTATGTTGAAGAAAAATTAAAAATTACGATATTTTGTTTAGATTAGCGTTTAAAGACTCACATTTAATTGACATGTCAACATATAAATAACATGTACACAAAGATGATATATTCATGTTACCTGGCACACGCTAGGAAGTAAGTGTAGTATCTGTTCCGATGGATACTGCACCCTATAGACGGATGTCGTCTTGTCCTTCGGGACTTGATTCCACCTGTCTGTGGGTTTGTCCTGTGCAGTTCTAGGAGGTCCACCCTCCCAGGCTTCGCCTCCCCTCTTTGGGGAGGAGTAAGTTTATTGCTTACTGCTTGAGGCGCCCCTACCGGGGAATGCCGACGGGGCTGCCCAGGCAATTTTTAAATAGCCAGAGTGCTCACTACTCGAGCGCTGGCTTTTAACCCCACTTACTCGACCCAAGCTGTGGTCACATCTTACTTGTGGGAGTAAGATAAAACTGGCCTTGTGCCTAACTCCTGCATAGGAGTAAATAAATATATCCCTGATACGAAATAACACACGTCTCGAACAAGCAACTATATGCGTCCCATATTGCGAGAAAAAAAGGGGTTATTAGTGTTCGTTAGAAGAACTATCGCTACACCGTAAGTTTAACATCACTTGGGGAATCGGGGGGTTTAAAAAGCGAATCTGGAATTTCCAGTAAAAAACGAAGAACCTAAAATGTAATAGACTTCAGTTAAACGGAAGCAACTAGCATAGATATACATTACATTTAATTAGCAGAAGATATACATTAAGATAATAATACTATTATAAGTCTAGCTTAAAAAGTAATTCTAAAAAAATATTCATCCGTATTAAAAACGTATTTTAAAGGCTAAGTGCATGTAGTGTCTGAGTGTAGGGTAATACGTTTTTTGAACGAAGAATAATGTAATTAGGACACTGTTGCATGAGATAATCAAAAAATATATATTTTTTTGCTTACGTACACAAATTCAAACTCATGCTAGGGATGTTAATATGTATAAAAGACGAGTGTGCAGTATTAAAACTAAGATAGTTAGAAATACGTCAGCAGATAAAATGATTGCAGGTAGATTTGATAGGGGTTTAAGTTATATCAGTATTATAACCGTATTCACTTTTCACAATTAAATTCATGAGACTTTTTTAAAAACTGATAATTATTTATGTAAACGGGTACTTTATTATTTTTTATTCATTTTATACTTAGTATTGAGAAAAGACTGCATCATAAACAATGTTGATAATGAAATGTCTTCATATCTCGAATCGAGTATACCGGTCATCAAGTGCTTGATTTGTGGGTTCTCATATGAAAAAACAGTCTAATACGAGATCCACACATTCTATCAAGAATCGAGGATCCATTATCATTTGGCGATTGATTTTTGTGGCGTACTATTTTTGCTGCTTTCAGTCCTTCAACGTGATGACGCACTTCAATTTCACACCTTTCCACACCACTCCTTATTCCATTCCTCAAATTCACTCTCTCAAGTGCAATCGCTTCCAATGCTGTGTGACAAATTTCACACCTCTTCATATCCTCCTTTAAACAATTATTCTGCTGTTTCTTCTGTCCTCCGACCCTTTTAGCTCCCACATTGAGTTAGGAATAAAATATTTTCTTAGGATAGGACTCATCGCTCATTCTTACAACGTGACCAGCCAATCTCAAACGATCTTTAACAATTAAAGCTTTTATACTAGAGCAAACAGACTATTACAAAACACTGATGTTGATTCGACGTTTTTGCCAGATTATTTTTAACATGTTCGTAAAATTATTTGATGTAGTTTTCCAGTGCTATAAGATGTCAACGGTATGTCGTCTAAGTATCCGATGCATACAAGAGTGTTGGAAGGACAATGACTCGATACAGTTGTATTTTGGTACCGAACCTGTAATGTTCATCATCAACTTCTCTGAGACAAAGTTTACGAAAGAAGCATTTGCGCACCATATACGATATTGGAGTTCGTCCTCAATAGTGGCATAGGATGCGAGGTGGCTACTCAGGTACATTTTCTTGCAATTCGCCTCCAAAGAAGTTTGTTGTTGTTTTCTTGAGGTGAAGGTTGAAATAAAATCTCAGTTTTACGAATGTTTATTTTCAGTCCTAGTTTTTAGTATGAATCGGCAAACGCATTAATCGAGGTGTGTAAGTCCTCGCCAGTCAGAACACAAACCGCGCTATCATCTATATATTGAAATTCAATAAGATAATCAAGATTTCATCTAGTTCTGCCCTCCATAATTCATTCTTTAGTTTATGGATATACGAGGTGGGAGTAGACTATACATTAGGTGTAATTTAATAAAATGGTAAAAAAATCCACCTCTTTCATTCCTAAAACCGTTTAAACCTTTTAAGATTTCAAAAAATGTGTGTTGCATCTTTTTATGAATTCAATGAGTAAATAATGCTTGTTGATGAGCATGGCCACAAGGAAAATATAATTCTAAGTGTACCAAATGAGGAAAATATGCAAATATGTAAATAAATATCTTCAGTCTTTAATAATAATTTTGTATTTCGCTCTTATACATCCTAATGTCATGCCCTATTTACAATATTGAGCCTTTCTTATCGTGTCCGAAAGTTTAAACATATTTTTGTGTACCATTCTATAAGATATGCTTAAAATGTACTAATATGTTTTCATAATATCATTGACTATATACATACACACACACATATATATATATATATATATATATATATATATATATATATATATATATATATATATATATATATATTGTATTATTAGGCAACATTCCTTCTTTTATACCTATCTGGTTGAACAGGAGTGCCAACTTATGTTCATTCTTTTTTGTATCCAATTTTTCTATTCGTCGAACAATAGATCATGGTTGAGAGTATGAGATCTATTGTTCGACGAATAGAAAGATTGGATGAAAAAAAGGATAAACAGAGGTTGGCACTCATGTTCCACCATATATATATATATGTGTGTGTGTGTGTTTGTGTGTGTGTGTGTGTGTATGTATGGAAACTTAGAAAGAAACAAACTGATTACATCTACATCATCAAGTATATATCTTTACAAAAATAACATAAACAAAGTTTATAGTGTGCATAATTTTCTGAAACGAATTCGCTAAGGCTCTTCTCTCTTTTTTATGACTGTAACATCTAATAGAAGAACCCATAGAGCTGATTAAATAGCTGAATTGAAACCCGACGAATTTGATTTCTTCCACTTTCATCTATGTAACTTTGAAGTGTTGTCTTCTTTGTCGCATTAGAATACTGTCAAAGTTAAATCATTTGACTTTACTAATTTCCTCGTCTAACGCTCACTCTTTCTGATAGAATCGTCTTTAGAAGCACACTACTTGTGTTTACATTGATACAAGGTGCATTTATCTCGTGTTAAAACGTGATCAGATCGGTGGCTTAAGGGTTACGAACCCAGAGTCCATAATACTTTGATTCGACCGGCGATGAGGTTACGTAATTCCATTATGACGAGCGTAAAATAAAAAAGGCGAAACATCTGTATGCATGTCTATGGATGTAAAAAATATTTATTGATGATTAATAAAAATAATAAATAGCAATAAGTAATAATAATATTCATAATAATTGATAATAATACTTACATATATATATATATATATATATATATATATATATATATATATATATATATATATACAGACTGCCTGTAAAACATTATTTATTCACTTGGAAATCATTGTTAACGTGTTCCTGCTGTTGTGAGTTTATTCCCCTGCTAATAAAACGGTTATTCTTCTAAGGATTACTCATTAACTTGGAAATCATTGATAACTTGTTCCTTTTTTTTCAAACTACTTACATTTTATGGATGTCAAGCGCAGAATAAAGTAGTTAATTACAAAATGGCGACTTACGATTAAAGCATTACATTAAAGTTCGATTTTCAAATCTTTAAAAAATAAATTAGAATGTTATTTCGTGATAAAAATACAATGTAAGACTAATGAATAAATTGCATCCAAAATATGTACGAAATCCAACGAAATTTGCAAAATATTCAAATAATAATATACTGTATATAAACTGTTCGTTTAAAAATAATAAAATGTTGAATGAAACTGTTTGTTTTCCCAAATTATAATTTCTTTAAAAAATGTCCCTTTTGACCCTCCGTAAATAATAAATTAAAACATTCATTAGGGGGAGGGGCAAATGAATGTTTTAATTTATTACACAGTTTTACTATATTGTGAAACATTTGCTCGTTTTGCAAAAAAAAAAACACATTTTAATGTATTTTAATTAACGTTCTGTCAATTAATTATTTTGAATTATTGATGTTTTGTTACTTTACTGAATTCGTAATATTTTATATTTGATTTACTTTTCATGCTTGATTTACTTTTAAGTGAAACACATCAAGGAGTGTCTGTCGTAGGTACTTATTCGAAATACTCCGTCACTCGTTTTTCAGAACTTTCTTACTTGCCATTTTTATTTTGTTTTTACGTGTATCATGTCGCTGGAGAATTCTGTGTTTTATTTTTGAAAAATGTGAAATTATTTTTTTCTGCGTACAATTACTTATGATGTCGCTGGAGAATTCCGGGTTTTGTAATAGAAATACAAACATAGTTTAATTGCTAGAAATTGAAATTGCTACTCATTCAGCATCATCGATTAACGTTGTATAGACACACTATTTATTCGTGTCGGAAATAAGAGCAACCCTTATTATACTATTCAGCTGAACCTAACGATAATCAAATGTTCATATGAAAAATCAAATTGCCTAAAAATAGGGATTTTTCTTCTTGTGTTTATCAATGAAATGATATTTCCATGTTGCATATCTGATTCTCGTCTTTTCATACGATGAAGACCAGGTTATCATAACAATCAACACAAACCAAAACATCTGGAAAGAATGAGCTTATTTAAAGAATGAATATTTAATCCGACAAATTATTTTTTTTTTTAAAGTGTAACTGTTTTAAATTTCAATTCAATTTTTCTGAGACTTGGCCAAAATGTAGAGGCAATTGTTCTGGATATAACATGAGCATCCTTGACCTCAGATAACTTCTGGTTCGCGCCGCCAGGGGTACAATGGGGGTAAAAAATGCCCCAAATTGCCCAAATTTATTGCATTTACCACTCGCCACATAGAGTCACATACAGAGGAGGACTACGCATGCGTGGCTTGTTAATATTATTATTATTATTATTATTATTATTATTATTATATATATATATATATATATATATATATATGCGTGTGTGTGTGTTTTGTCTATTGTTTAAAGTAGACAGACAACAGACTAGAAGCTAAATATCTACTTAACTCTACTATTACAAAATAGTGTTATATTTTTATCATCCAGAACCACCATTTTTCCTCTACAATGGAAGTGAAATTGTAATATTCAATTGTATTTGTATCTTAAAGATTCCACTATTTTATTTAGAATTCTCTTTCTTAATTAACTAAACTTTGCTAAGATTATATTCTTTACACTAAGTGTATAACCAAGAGTTTCAAGAGGTCGCTGTGTCGGTCGAAAGTAATTCATAAATTTAAGGATGAATTAATTTTTTTTGTACCTTCTTCTTCTTCTTCGTCGCTTTCTTCTTATTATTCTTCTTGTTCTTCTTCTTCTTCTGGCAACACCATAAGTATTAATAATTATTTGCTGTCTAGCCTACGCAAATTACACGAACTAATACTTTTTCACAAATATTCCAAATATAGCAATTCATTAATTCTATTTCGTCATCGTTAATGAACACATACGGAACATTAAATAAAAATAGGTTGATTTCCTGTCTGTTTAAATTTTGAAAGTTAAGGGAGGGGTAACACTACCCATAGTCTGACTGTTCGACAGATTTCGTTTGCTACTTATAGTATGACGTCATTATCAAGTGCACTGAGCTGCTTATAACCACGGCTGTGCTTAAACCCAGTATTGCATTTAGCTAAATAAAATAGGAAGATAGAGCACATTACGACATTTACGCCTAGCAGCTGTGAACATAAATCCGTATAATGGTTAGTTCAAGAGCCCAACATATACACACATTTAAATTTATGAAGCGAAGTTTCTATTTTTTAATTTATATTTCATTTTTTTCGCGGTACTTATAATTGAGCGTATTTTATAATTTTTACGAGAAATAGGCATTTACCTTGAAGCTAGTTGAGAAGTATTGCCCCCTTAACCAATAATGTGCCTGAATCAAGGTGGGTATATATTTATTAACTATTGTTATCCAGCACAAGGGTTGTGAATTGCGCTAGATCAAGCCCTGCTGATTGTACGGATACAACCAAAAACGTGTATGTAGATAACTATATTTTTCACACACCCACACACACACACACCCGCATATATATATATATATATATATATATATATATATATATATATATATATATATATATATATATATATAGTAACCTACGAAAATATATCTATGGTAATTAAGCTTTTCATCCCCGTATATATGTATATATATATATATATATATATATATATATATATATATATATATATTAAATGCACATAAAATAATTTACGAGGGTGTGATATTATGCTTCTTATTTGTATTTATTCATGCTAATATTTTGGCGTGTAATACCACTAAACGGATAGTTAATTTAGTCAAGGTGGTTGGTGATAAAGAAATACTACCAAGCGTAAGCTCTATTTACACTCACTTCATTATTATATATGTGTAAACTGATTAATATTCCTGCTCGTATGTATATAGACACATACACACACCCACACACACACACACCCACCCACCCCCACCCCCACACACACACACATATATATATATATATATATATATATATATATATATATATATATATATATATATACAGGGTGGGCAAAAATAAGGGTCCTATTTTTAAAAATTCATAACTTTTTTATTTATTGATTTAAAAATTTATTTTTTTTTAGAATAAGTAAAGGACCCCTTCCGAAGCAAGCATGAGCCGTATTAGCCCTAAGGAACGTACCCTCATTTAGAAAACATTATTTTTGCTTAAAAAACTCAAAACAGTGTAAAAAAACAATACTTTAGTTTTTGTAAGTTTTAAGAAGTGTTTTTCGGCTAAAATTTGTTTTGTTTATTTCAAAAAATCTTGGAAGGGTCAGTCTACACACACATAAAGTTTGGTGAGTTTAACTTTTATTTTGTGGAAGTTATTCAAATTCAAGTTATTCAAATTTAAAGATAGGACCCTAATTTTGGCCCACCCTGTATATGTATATATATATATATGAAAATATAAGAGTGTTTTGTAAGGTACAGAGGAAACTCTTAAAACACAAACTTTATGTAAATGCTTTTCTAATTGCCAGGACATAATACTACCTTTTTATACTAGGACCCGTTCATCATACATATACATTTCGCTTTTAATATGTGTTTATGTCAATTTTCATGTAAATACCCTGTACATATCACGTAAGACTTGCATAAAAATCACATACTCACACGTATATATATACACCCACACACACACATACATATATATAGAGAGAGGGAGAGAGAGTGAGAGATATAGAGAGATATAGATAAAGAGATAAGAGGCAGAATGACTAACAAGTTGAATTGTTTAGCAATGGTTGAATTATATTTGTAAGCATATTATACCTTACGAATCTCGCATATAGTCTTTCGTATGCATGTTAACAATAGTGCTCGTATTTTGTTAATTTCTCTAGAGGAGATTTTGAGGTGTCTGTAAATTTGGTTGAGGATAATAGATGTGTCACCCTACTTTCTTGTTATTTAATTAATACTGGATTTACGTTTTTGGTGCGTTAGATTTTGGCTGATATTTGTTCCGTAAGTCTGTTTTACCTGGCTGTTTTTAGATGTAGTCCATCTGTTATCTCTGATAATGAGTTCAAGTACCCAGAAAGACGTATGCTATTTTTGTCTCGAAACTGAACTGAAATAATAGTATGGCTTAACGCACTCATTCTATTCCTATATATATATATATATATATATATATATATATATATATATATATATATATATATATATATATATATATATATATATATATGTATGTATGGATATATATATATATATATATATATATATATGTATGTATGGATATATATATATATATATATATATATATATATATAATGTATAGCCCATAAGTAAACCCACTAGATGGTAACTGTATGTGTAACACATCATAACGTCACTATCTATAAATGCATCGTTCCTTTCATTAAGTTGAACGCTCTTATGACGTCAAGCCGCCGAAATAAGTATTAAAATTATCACTGTTTATCTGGCTATTCTGGGATATAGGTATTTGAGTTGTAAAATACTCGAAGCCCGGGGTTTCGAATAGCGCGACGAGTAGTGAATAGTTATATCGCTATGCTGACGAGTCCCGATTAAACAAGGGCGAAACGTGTACGTGCATATTAATAAACAAAACATATATATATATATATATATATATATATATATATATATATATATATATATATATAATATATATATATATATATATATATATATATATATATATATATATATATATATAAATATTTGCCGCTTAATAATACTTATTTTTAATTTTTCCATTTTATTAATGAACCTTTTCTCTTAAAATATAAAAAAATAAATCAATTTATCGTTCATATGTATAATGGCACATATTAAAAATATATTCATTGTTTTCATTTTTACATAAAAAGGATCATTAGAAAATTAAAAAATAAAATAAAAAGTAATATAAGGCAGTGAGATGTATCTATATATATATATATATATATATATATATATATATATATATATATGTATATATATGTATAATTATAAATTATAATATATGTATCATCATATACTGGCAGTGGCTTTTTAGTTTGCAGTATCCTTAAAAGATTCAGCTCGAAGATTGTAAATTAGTGACAACAGAGCAAATATAAGTCAGGTTCATATAATATTCCAATACCCATGTTTTTATTTGATTATTTTTATTTATGTTTTTATTTCATTTATTTTATTTTATTTTTTATATTTATGTTTTTAAAAATAAAAAAATAATGAAATAAAAACATGGTTATTGGAATATGATACGAACCTCACTTATATATATATATATATATATATATATATATATATATATAAGTCGTAACTGTTCTGGATGTATCTTACGTAAGAGAGTTCAATGCATATGCAGAGAAGAATAAATTCTAAAACCAAACTTCAAACCAACACAAAAATAAAATAAGTCAATTATTGTTCAAAGGTTTAACAAAGTTAGTTTTTATTTCTTTCTGAACTATATATACATATATATATATATATATATATATATATATATATATATATATATATATATATATATATATATATATATATTGAGTTGAAGTATTTGTAATGCTTAAATCTGAAATGGATACTTAATTCTATATATTAACCCTCATTTGTCCTAATTTAGAGCACAATGTATTTAAATTGCAGGGTCGATATTTATGAACAAAGGTCTACATAAGATTAACATATACCAGAAACTGTATGGTTATTTCGAACTGTACTGGTCTATTTGAGGTTTAAAATTTCAAACCTGAATGAGAGGTGTATTAGCCGAAATCAAAAAAGTTGTCTGGCATGGGTGTATCATATTTGGCTTAGATGTAGACCAATTTTATGCATAGCTTGGAAGATGTGACATAAACAATGTCAGTTCTGCTAGTGAGACAGTAGGCATTTTCAAATGGTCATCTCTATCTGTCAACAAGAAATATGTTTTTTTATTATTGCTTCAGCTTATGAGAAAAACGTGTTCTAATGTATTGTTCATATAATTCAAATCTATTTACTAACTATAGTTTGATCAACCTTTTTCTTGCCAATGCTGTATTTTATTCCATGTGTACAATTTTCTCATCAAATCTTTCAGTGCTAACATAAAAGAAGTTACGGAGAGAGCATTACCTTAAAACTTTAAATATATCGTAGAGGAATTAAATTTAAATCATGCATATATTTTTCGGAGAATCAAATTAAAGTGGTTTCTTGTATGTCTTAGTTCCACTTTAAGGAATCTATGGTAGCAAAACTTATGAAAAATGTTGAAAAATATTAATTAATTTCTTTCGCTACGACAATGAAAGTGGTTTCGAATCTTTATATCTCCCTCAGTGTCTTGAAATTAAGAGTATCCCTTTAAATTGCTGATTTAATTAAGTTTAAAGCATATGTATGCGCCACTAATTCGGAGAGTTTTAAAATATCTCAAGTTCTACCTATTCTATTATAGGGCCAAACAGGGGATATCAGTAATAAATACAAATTCATATAATGATGTAGAAAATGGCATTGCGTTCTCCTTAAATACAGCGAAATCATTCTGTTTATATATATTTGAATGTACTTAATTCTGTGTTTGACTTTAATGTGTTTATTTCTTATATATATATATATATATATATATATATATATATATATATATATATATATATATACTGTTTTATTACCTGTCTATTAATTTCATACTCAAGTAATTTTTTAACCCACACGCTTGCCTGAAGTTATGGATGTATTTCTCTTATTGGTACTTATTTGTGAGAGGGGAACTTATCTTCCACTTTCTGTTCCCTCTGGAGTATACAGTAAACTGTGTCGCCCTTTTTTCCAACAGGTTGAGGGCACAGGTTTGACAGCTTTTGTGGCTACTGTTTCCGACTGACAGGATAAGAGCCCAAACACTCAGGCAGCGTTAAGAACGGCTGCTCTATCATCAGTTGCATAATACTGTGGGTAGTTGTACGTGCCATGTCGCGCATGGAAAGGGACCCTACAATTATCTCCGGTGAAGATTCTCGAGGCCACAACCCCTTTGGACCAGGTCGCGACTACATGACTGAGTGTGTGAGCTTATTGGCACCTAACAAGCACCCACCTTGGCCACCCCACTCTATATCAAAACAAACATGGCATTGCAAAAATATAAAATCAAACCTAAACCTGACACACAACAAAAGAACACCTTCGCCTCTGCCCTTTAGGCTCGCATTCACTAATATCCGGTGATTTAGAACCAAAACCAACGACGTAGACACCTTCAATCCTAAATCTCCTCTAACCACTTTGACATGACTGACTACCTGCCACTCAACCCTAAATACTCTGGCAAACATATGCACGGTCTAGGAGTTTATCTTCGGAACACCTTTCCCCTGACTAGAGAACATAGGTTAGAATCAGATGACCAAGACACATGTGCTTTCGATGGACTTTACATCACAGCGTTAGTTACTTATATGTCTTATACCGTTCCCCTTCGACCCAGCGCTGTACCCTGCTAAACCCTGTCTCTGAAAGCATAGATAGAGCACTCTCAGTTTACTCAAATGCCTAGACATATGTATTTGGAGATGTTAATGCACACCACCGTGATTCACTAGCCTTACTGACGCACCCGGCAACTCTAGGTATGATGTCTGCTTATCTCACCACCTCTCTCAGACTGTCGATTGCCGGACCTTCATCCCCGATCGAGTAGACCAGCAAGCCTCACTTCTAGATCTGTTATTAACCTCAATGCCCGAGGCTTGTTTAATAAGAAAAACTCGTAGCCTATTAAGGAATGCTGATCACATTGTGCTAATGATTTATATCACCCTAAAAAGTCGTCCAAAAGTTGATGAGCCGTTGCTCAAAACGAGATACTACTAGCAGGCTGATTTTGCGTCCATCAGAGATCACATTAGCGGCGCCCCATGGAGGGACACCTTCTCACTCCCTGCCGATCAGTGTGCAAATTTGTTAAGTGAATGGGTCAAAGCAGGCATTGCAGCCTATGTCCCTATACGAAAATTATTTAACATCCCCATTCTCCCCAATGGTTCACCTCGGAATGTATAGCTACCATTATTCAACTTATACCCTGTGTTGCCTGCCGATTGAATAATAATGTACACATTTCTTTTACTAACTAGTTATATTTTTCAAGCCGTAAAAAAGCACTCGATACTAAGAGGAACTCAAATATATATTTTTTCAGTTGTAAATAGCAGTTCGTCTCCCTTTTTCATTAGATATACACGGAATGTAAGGGCTAACTGTATTTACGGTTAGTTGTTGTTTAGAGTATTTGGTTTTAGATTTAAAATCCTTTCATGTTATCCACCATCATTTATCTAGTAAAGTAGACACCACAACATAAGTTACGCGCAAAATGCGTCAATCCGGCTCTCAGGCGGTCCAAGAAGCTGATGGAATACAATACAATCTTATGAGTTACATGTTCCTATCATATATATTTCTTGCAAGAACCACAGTTCTGCAATCAATCACGACTTAATAAATATAAGGAGCCACCTTCCATAGAGCGTGTAGTTCAGAATGTTTCCCCGGTGATATTTCTTATCCACAGAAACATTTTCTTTTGGGAGAAATAAGTCTCACGTTATATTTTTACTTAGTGTATATAATATATACATTACTAATAATTTGAAATTTATTTAAAACACATTAACAAGTAGAGAAATGACATTAACTTTAATCAATCGTTCATACTAATGTGTATTTCTTATATAAAATGGGAAGCGTTGTTATTCCATATTGTTTACACAACATATTAAACCAATTCTTTCTAGTTTCATTTTTTTCTAGTCTTCCATTAACTATATTCACAACTCTCATTGCGACTATATTGTCTTCAAAATGTCATACTCTATTTTAGAACTTTAATAATATCAAAAGTTTATTACTGAAGATAACAAAACTTATACATCTTAAACAATACATATTAAAATAGGAAGCCATTCAACCACATATACTTATTTGCTATAAATTTCAGCAAAAGGCTTCCCCAACATGTTCCATCAACCGCGGTGTTATTATAACACTTTCTTATTCAATAACTTACTTTATTTGATCAATGGTTGTGGTTTTCCTGTGAACCCCTTATTTTTAAAGAAAATCTCAAAGACAACATATTGGAGGGGGGACTTAGTCCGGTGAGTGTGAAGACAATTATAACAGAGCATTTCGTCTTATAAAACGCTCAGGTAAAGCTAACACATAATTGCGTAGTGAAAGGTGACGTAAAAAGATGACGTAAACAAGGTGAGGTAATAAATATGATGCAGCAATGTAGTAAAACAATGGGTTTTTTTCTAATTTGTTTATTGTACATATTTTTAATTATCAAAATACGACATTGATGTTATTAACATTTCAAAATAGATGATCACTATTAGAAGACCCTGTAAAATTAAACCTGTCACCAGAAAAATACCATGGAGAAATCACAACTTGTATTTAATTATTGTGCTTATAACTGGTATAACCTAAAACCAATGTGTTTTGAACTTGAATCATAAAGAATATATCTATTTATTTATTTAGTTATTTTATTTATGCTATTTTCTTACGTCTTTTTTTCTCTTTTTTATAGAGGTTACCTATAAAAAATTGAGGTTTTATTTTTCCCCGTCAAAAGTAAATACATTTGTTTATTCATTCAGTCTTCAATATTTAGCGAAAGACGCGTCATTCGTAACTATTCGACATTTTATTTCATTATGAGAGCAGTGTTGGTTTATGTTCGCTTGTTTCAATAATCCGATTCACATCGACAACAATGAATCACGGGTCATACAGAAAATGTCGATGGAAACAAGATTAGCGTTCATCGATCGAGACTTATTGATTTCATACATTTTAGTGATCATCAACTTTTATTTATTTCTTTAATTCGATCTTTATTTATTGTCAAACATATAAAAATATGTAAAAACAGCAAATAACGTAACCACATACTTAGCGCAAACATTGTAGTTTGTAAAAAAAATTGAACTCCCTACGTGATCGGTACTTTGAATATAAACAAAAAATATCAGCATTATACTTTATTTTAGTTTGAAATGAGCGTAGAACCATGAAGGTAAAATAGCTACGCTGAAAAGCCGAGATGAAGCTTACTGTTTATATCTAGTCGTAGATTGTGTAAATCAGTAATTAGAATGTAAAATGAAAATAAAAAAGTATTATATTTGTTCTTCGTAGTAATAGAAAAAGCGTAAAGGTAAGTGATCCCGACTAATTATGAAAACAGTTAGGTTTTAATATCAGTTTATCACTCATGACGTCTAGTCATATTAAAGAGAAGTGATATGTGTCAGTGGATAACTATATATATATATATATATATATATATATATATATATATATATATATATATATATATATATATATCCAGCATGCCTTCGCATTGCGAATAGAGGGCAGCTTCTAATAATAAATTTAGAGCCGTTGACAATGAGGAAATGATACACAATATGAATCAAAACAAGAATAAATACTGGAAGGCCGGCACCAAAGATAAAAAGATCACATTAACCGTTTTACACACCAGGCGAGAAGATGTAAGCAATGGTGGGAACCTTCTTACCTCTGTGAATCTGTCTCCAGTCATGACAGAGGCGAACCAGGATCATCCATCTGGCCTTGAGACAAAAGATCCTAGCCCCTGTCTTTATCATATGCAGGGACATAAAAAAACAAACTTAAGAGGCTTAAAATCCCAGCCATGGACTGTTGCAGAAAACAAGGTGCTATTGTTTTTTTACTACTTGGAAAAGTGGAGCGAAACAGCCAATGAACTCTTGGCCGAAAATATCAAAGAATCTACCCTCCCTGAAGAAATATATATATATATATATATATATATATATATATATATATATATATATATATATATATATATATATATATTCCGGCAGCAAGTCATTTATTATACATGCGTCATTGAAGACCACGGAGGGTTCTTTCTTTGCTATCCTTCTGGTTAACTTCTCGACGCGGAGACAATGCGTCGGTTTTTCGGTGTTAATTATTGGAGTATGGCACCTAACGTTGTATCGTGCGCCATTCCTCGAGCGCTTTCGGTCTATAAATACGGCTGTTTACTACTAATAAAACACAGCCTCCTGAAGTCGGTCTCGAGACCGAAAGTGCTCGAGGAATGGCCCACGATACAACGTTAGGTGCCATACTCCACCAATTAACATCGGAAAACCGACGAATCGCTGGCCGCGTCGAAAGGTTAACCAGTACAATAGCAAAGAAAGAAAACTCCGTGGTCTTCAACGACGCATATAATATATATATATATATATATATATATATATATATATATATATATATATATATATATATATATATATATATATATAGAAAGAGAGAGAGACAGATAGAGGAAGAGCGAACGAGCGAAAGAAGTGATAAAGACAGAGAGATAAAAAAGAGAAGAAGAGAGCGAGGGAGAAATGATTGAATTATTTGTGTAAGCAGTATGTTTGTATGTATATTGTGTCTTACGAATCTTGTAAGTAGTCTTTCGTATGCATGTTTACAATACCACTCGTATTTTGTGTTTCATTCCTAAGGGAGAATTGTATTGTGGCTCTAAATGTTTTTTAGGATAAATTTAATAGATAGATGTATGACCCCACTTTCTCGCTTTTTATGAATACTGGATTTATGTTGGAAATATTATATATATTAAGAGTGCGACACATGTTGTATATTTGTCTGAAAGGCTTTTGTGTAATTGGATTCTGTGAGATTGTGTTTGGTTGTTATCTCTAGTAGGATGAGTTAAAGTACGGATTGATTTTTTTCTCTAGAAACACGTGTAATATATTTTGCTCCGAAACTGAACTGAAATCATTGTATGATATGGCTTCAATCTATCATTATATATATATATATATATATATATATATATACATATATATATATATATATATATATATATATATATATCACTCTTATTTCTTCTAACTTTATAATTGCTCTATCTAGAATATTGAGCTTAAACAATTTCACTATAGGTTCTATCTACTAAAAGTTAGTTTCATATTTGAAAAGTTAGTTTCATATTTGATTCTATATGTATGTATATATATATATATATATATATATATATATATATATATATATATATATATATATTACTTCCGTAATACTGACCCATACAAGAAGTTAGGAAACGAGTAACAAACAGGGAAACAAAAAAATGAGAATATAAAAAGTAACACAGGGGATGTTAAGGCTGAAAACATATGCACTCAACTATAAAAACGAAATAACGAATTATTTAAAGATATAATAGACAAATCCCAGTTTAACAATACATGCAGGGTCAGTGGACAAAAATAAAACAACGGTAAATAAACAAACTAATTAGGCAGTACTCTGAGAAATATGTGTACGTCTGTACTTTTAACATGAAGACACACTGTACAGACGCAACCGGATGTAGTATTCGAAATGGAAAATCATACAATAATCTGGTACACATGGACAATATTATTCAAACAGACCGGACGTGATAATAATACACAAGGCAGAAATATTGTCTGTGTTCACGTTTTATTTTATTTACTGTTTCGTCCCTTTATCAATATTGTCTACATCTACAATTTTCCTAGGATTCGCCTATATTGTTTTTTGAGGATCGTTCTGATCTCATTGTTTTGTGCGTCTGTCAGTAGCGATTCTGTTGCTCTGTAAAATTGTTACTTTTTAACGATGTTCATGTGACATCTTTCAAGCTTATAGATGGTCAATATAGATGCGCCGTTACTTATTTTTTCTCAACAATTTTCGAATTACTCTGCTCGTGGTGTTGTTCAATTCAGTAATACTTCTTGCAGCGGTAATACGTATTTCGGTTGTTTGAGTTATTTGTGTTTTATTTATTGTCATTATTATCATTATTATTATTAGTAGTAGTAGTAGTAGTAGTAGTAGTATGTCCGTATGTATATATATATATATACAGGGTGGGCCAAAATAAGGGTCATATCTTTAAATTTTAATAACTTGAATTTGAATAACTTCGACAAAATAAAAGTTAAACTCACCAAACTTTATGTGTGTGTAGACTGACCCTTCCGAGATTTTTTGAAATAAACAAAACAAATTTTAGCCGAAAAACACTTCTTAAAACTTACAAAAACTAAAGTATTGTTTTTTACACTGTTTTGAGTTTTTTAAGCAAAAATAATGTTTTCTAAATGAGGGTACGTTCCTTAGGGCTAATACGGCCCATGCTTGCTTCGGAAGGGGTCCTTTACTTATTCTAAAAAAAAATTTTTTTTAAATCAATAAATAAAAAAGTTATGAATTTTTAAAAATAGGACCCTTATTTTCGCCCACCCTGTATATATATATATATACATATACATGTATATATATATATATATATATATATATATATATATATATATATATATATATATATATATATATATATATATACACCATAGATTGACTGATTAGGCATACCTACTTTAAAGTTTTATCGACCAAGTCGAAAACATTTAATGATATTTATTTGAAATATTCATAGATTCTGAGTTCAATTCCTACCTGTTGGTGCAAAACAGTTTATTCTCATGCCAATATCCGAACACATGTAAATTAGGCTATATATTGTACTGTATGAATATATATGCGTACATAAATCATTCATTGTCAAACGAAACTTGTAGGTAAAATAAGAATGGCATTCAGTTGTGAGCAGACCTAAGTTAAGTTAAAATAGTATTATTATTATTAAGTGGGGCTTTTTTTAATCACGATCCATAGATTATCCCCTGAGAACATTTTTTTAATTTCGTATTTCCCAATAAGGAGGGTCATTTAGAGAATAAAAAATACTAGATCCACGTATTAGTTGCCTTATTCGGACTAGTGTTCTCAACTTTATTTTCGAAACGTGTTCCCCCGTGTAACCTCTTACTTTCTTCATATGTGCGTCTTGTCGAACTCGGGAACCTCTATGTTGAAGTTGAGAATTTCTACGGATTTTTGAACGGACCACTTTATTTAATACACGGACTAGTTTGCATTTGTTCCGGGTACACGTCTTAAGCTGGTGATACCAGATCAGGCTGCCCTGTGGCTCCCTGAGACGAAATTCACCTACATTGACGTTTTTTTTTTTTTTTTTTTTTGTAAAACTTAATTATGTTCTACAAAACCAAAAACAAAAACAACAGCCCCTCTCCCTTTCTCCCTCCCCTTTTTTATTTTTATTTTTCCTACCCTACTCCCGGTCCTGGATATGACCTTAAACTACATCCGATGGTGAGATCCGGCTTACGGACTTTGGGGAATGTGGAGCCTCCTCTTAATTACCATTGCTCCCAGGTCCACCCTGACCCGGAGTGGTAGTACCTGTTAGGGTCCCAACTATGGGTTAAATAGAAACAGATATTAAAAGGGGAAAGAAACAAGAAAGAGAAGAAAACAAGACCAGATTCGGCATTAAATAACCCAAAAAGGGTTGATATGCCGTAAAACAAAACTACCAAACCAAACCACGTCTTAAGTACTCCATAATTGTATTCTTAGTATTGCTCGCACTGACCAATACACCATTCAAATCTAGAGGACTGACACTTAAAATGATATTACGTAGCATTTTTATCCGTTGCTTCATTGGGAACAATTCCAGTATTTATTTCAGAAGCATTTAACCTATTTTATTTTACATGTGTATGCTTACTGCTACTAATTATAATACATTTATATATATATATATATATATATATATATATATATAAATATATATATATGTGTGTGCGTGATAATATAAAAATAATTCCTTATCTATATAAAAGATCGATTCTCACGAAAATCAATATCTAAATCAAGATGAAACTAAATATTGATTATCTAATTTAATTTGACATGTCTGTCGATATGTAAGGAATCTCCGGAGTTAGTGTTCCCATATTTATGTTCTTTTTGTTAATTTTAAAGTTATTTGTACTAAGTTGGTCTAGATTGCTGAATAACTTTTTGGAGACCCTTGTTGTTATGCTTCAACTTTTAGAAATTTAACTGGATTGTTTTTTAGTTTGAAGTAGTGCATTGGATTCCCCCTACATCACTATCCTGGTGCTTATATAAAGGTTGGTATACATTAATTCTATCTATATCTAGAGTGGTTTTATCTACCAACTGTCTCTGAGGACAAAGGAAAAGTTCATATAGTAACTTGGATTTTATTAAAGTATCATCTGAATTTTTATAAAAAAAGCATGTGCAGTTTTTTTCTCAAACATTTTGATTACATAGCAATACGAAGTAATTATGATCTCTAATTTTATATATTGAATTAAATAAAGTGGGCTGTTCAGAACTCCGTAGAGATTTCCGCAAGACTCACCTGACTAATGTCGAAGATTACAACAGCCGAAACCGTGTGATAATAACATATAAAATAAGAACTTATGTCTGAATAATTCAAATAAATAAAACATATATTAATTACCAATCCTCCTCTAAATAGTTCCAAGACACATGTTTACGCATAGTTATAAGATAAATATTTTTCGATATAAATATAAGTTCCTTAAGCACGGGCAATGAGACGTATCGTGAAATATAGAATTCGTACATAAAAATATTATTTGTTTTAGAAAACATTATTTATATAATTTAGGCATGTGTATATATTATATATTTGTGTGTATGCACATGTTTTACTCCTAAAATAATTAAGCGATATTATTTGAATATTTAGACACAGCTTTCATAACGTGTGATACATTTCTATAGAAAAGGGGCAAAGAAGTGATACCGTCGTTTTTTGTGAGTAGTTACTTACATTTTATTTTTTGTGGAATTTTTACTATTAGTATTTGATATTTATAATTATTCCTCAAATTTCAGTTCGTTTGCAGTAGATTAAAAGGGTTTAAGAAAACTAATATGGGCACAACCTCACATTTAACATTTCTTCAATGTGAGCATCCGACATATCTTTTTAGTATGTTTGACATATAATGTATATGGAACAATTCAGAACAGCATAGCTGTAATATGGTATATAATTACTTATATTTCAGAGAACGTTTTAAATTTTTCCATATGACCATGTCAATATTGCTTTGAAATTGCATTGAGCGCCTTACATGAGGTTACTTTGTAATGTCCACTACATGATACTCGGATGCAACCTCCACACCCACACGCACGCGCATATATATATACATATACATATATATATATATATATATATATATATATATATATATATATATATATATATATATATATATATATATATATATATATATATATATATGTATATATATATGTATATATATACAGGGTGGGCAAAAATAAGGGTCCTATTTTTAAAAATTCATAACTTTGTTATTTATTGATTTTTGTAATTTTTTTTTTTAGAATAAGTAAAGGACCCCTTCCGAAGCAAGCATGAGCCGTATTAGCCCTAAGGAACGTACCCTCATTTAGAAAACATTATTTTTGCTTAAAAAACTCAAAACAGTGTAAAAAACAATACTTTAGTTTTTGTAAGTTTTAAGAAGTGTTTTTCGGCTAAAATTTGTTTTGTTTATTTCAAAAAATCTCGGAAGGGTCAGTCTACACACACATAAAGTTTGGTGAGTTTAACTTTTATTTTGTGGAAGTTATTCAAATTCAAGTTATTCAAATTTAAAGATAGGACCCTTATTTTGGCCCACCCTGTATATATATATTTAGATAGATAGATAGAAAGATAGATAGATAGATAGTTATGTAAGCAGAAATAGAGAGTTATTGGGAGATTGGCGGGAGAATAGTTGTCTCCATTTACTGAACATTTTCGCATGAGAACAATTACGAATTATATAACAGGTCTGTTCATATAGAGTTACGTAGAATATAACACACATTAATTGTGGATGTTTCAATGGAATCACTTATTGCATTAAATTCACGAATGCATACTTATCACATACATCAAAAATGATATATGTTTGTGCCTCGATCACATGATAATACCCCCAATTATTGGATGGCCCACACATTGGTTTTAATTGGACCAACTATTTTATAAGCGTGGATACCCTTTCAATACGAGGAAAGTTATGAGATGACAGATGTATGGTAGGTGCAGCCCGTTGCGGGTTACATGCGTGTAGTAGGGAATATAATTATTTTGGACTACTCGCATTACCAAGGGTTTGGAATCGAGTCTACTAACTGTCTTACATAACAATGAGCGTCGTTATGATAGCCTATAATTTCAAGTAGTATCATTAAAGTACTGCTATTAGTCATGTAGAATTAAGTTTACACAAGTAATCGCAATAGCATTGCAGCTTTTAATCACTATTTAATAACAATATATATATATATATATATATATATATATATATAAATATATATATTTATATATATATATATATATGTATATATATAATATTATAATATAGAATGAAGTAATAAAATAAGGTGTCAATCAATAATATTTATGCTCTATTCAATATATTGAGCTTCAGTTTTTATCCGGAGGTTTCACTAATTATAGGATATTAGTTGACGCTTATATCTTTTGTTGGATTGCCTCATATATATATATATATATATATATATATATATATATATATATATATATATATATATATATATATATATCGAGTCTACCAAACTGTCTTACATAACAATGAGCGTCGTTATGATAGCCTATAATTTCAAGTAGTATTATTAAAGTACTGCTATTAGCCATATAGAATTAAGTTTACACAAGTAATCGCATTAGCATTGCAGCTTTTAATCACTATTTAATAACAATATATATATATATATATATATATATATATATATATATATATATAATATTATAATATAGAATGAAGTAATAAAATAAGATTTCAATCAATATATATTATATACAAATATATTTATATACTTTCAAAATTTTAGTTTCGCTACGCTGAAAAAAAAAACAACCTGTTAAAAATTTTATTCGAATAATCCAATATTTAAAAAAATATTTTTAGATTCGAAGTGTTTTTCTTTCACTTTTAGTTTTTGCTTTTTGATTTTGTCTATCTGTTTTCTCAATTTTCTATTTTCTTTGCTTTTTCTTAACTGTTGAATTAAGCACATCATATTAAATTGATATTCTAAGAACATTTACTTCGCCCATGATGATTGTACACATATACGAATTTATTTTTATAGACTTTTGACTTTTGAATCGTTCCTGAATTTTATGAAAATATATTACCCTCTACTATATAATGCAATATTCTAATCAGATGTGTTCAACAACTGCACTGATACATCCACTACTAGAATGACCTTTTTGCCCAATATTGAAACATTTTTGGACTATTTTTGCTTTAAGCATGCCTTAAAAGTGTGTCGTATTTTTAAAATTAATGCTCAGCAAACATTAGCAAATGATTGTTTATTCATTCTGAGGATAAGAGACCATTCTTTGAAAATCTATGGATTAAAAACATTCTCCTATTTCATCTTATTCCTTGTTTAAACACATTATGGTTTATAATAAACTGGTAAAGTACGTAACTTTAATTCGTTTCATTATTTCCACCATCTTTGTATATATATATATATATATATATATATATATATATATATATATATATATGTATATATATATATATATATATATATATATATATTATTCAGTCTGATGAATTTCTTCGTGGAGAAAACACATATGCTACTATGTAGATCAATTTATATAAGTATATTGTTATACTATATATTACGTCTATTCATTAACAACTGATTTGTTTTTACAATATAGAAGCGTTTTTAGCCATTTTAAAACACCATATATTTTTATTTACTGCTCTAAATTTCAATAAAATGTCATTTACAATTGTTCAGAGCTGATAATCACTTGTATTGCAATATAATTATGCATTTGTAACGCTTAATATGGAAGCAATGAAGCTGCATATTCACCATGTGATGTTGTGAGAGTGTAAACAAGAAAATAGTGTTGCAAACCAGCGATGAAAACATGCAGCATATATGACGAAGATCTCATAATTGATCGTTAAGTAAGAAATCTGTTCAGAAAGTAACGTTTCGGAGATTTGGGCTTGGACGATAAGCTTAGAGCTGGGCGCCCAGCAGACATCGGTGAAGTAGTTTTAAACACGTTAGTTGAGAATGATGATCGACTAAGCACGCGTGACTTGCCAACGCTCAATATATCACAGTACACCAGGTGTCGCCACTTAGCAAATATGGGTAATCTTAGCAAAATAGGCGTCTTGGTTCATCATCTCTTAAGTGTGAAAAATAAGGCAGACCGTCTTTTCGTCGTAACAGGTAATCTTTCCTGGCAGGAAAATGAGCCGTTCATGATCGTGTCAAAATAGGTGATACAAAATTGGTTTCTTTTGAGAATATTCAACGAAAAAGGCAGTAGGTTGGTAAATATTCACACACGACCCTGAGTTTTTTTTTTAATTAAGTGCACCTCAAACAAGGCAAGTTGCCACTGTAGACGTAAGGATTTACTGAGAATTCGGCTAAAAGTTTAGGGGGCATCCTAAATTGGGAGCTGTGCAGCGAGATGCGTGTTCCCATTAGTTATAAATGTCTGCATGTCGGTGCAATCGGCGAAACAGGGAGCAAGGAGGAGGTTCCAGAGGTTGTCAGCTCAAGGAAAGGATGTTTTGGAATAGACGGCTCTCCGGCATTTGGGAACCTCTACAGTGAATGGATTGGATTAAGCTGATTGTCCGGTTGTCTAGTGTATTTATGTCCAGGGATCACTTGAGCAGCAAGTTCATCGGAGCATAATCCATTGAAGTACTTGTAAAACAAACACAAGGATGCAACATTGCGGCGATTCGACAAGGAGCTGGAGCTTGGTGGATAGTCAGGGGCGTATTAGATATTCTTTTGGGACCGTGTCTAAGACGTAGAGACTAGTTGATGATGCACCAGCCAAGATGTAACAACACTATTCCATGCATCGGCGGATGATGGCTTTGTAGAGATATAGGATAATGCCAGGTGTGAGAAGTTTTCTAGCACGGTAGAGGGAACCCATAATTTTTGCAGTAGCATTGGCAATGTATTCTATATATTTTTCAAATTCATGTTACCTGTGAATATTAGGTCGAAGAATTTGAACGTAGGACTATCAGGTAGGGTGCTATCTGCCATGACAATCTGTAGTTGAATAGGTTTCCTGTAGTTGATGAAGGAAAGCTTTGCATTAACTGCATTAAATGTTATTATCCATTTATGCCCCAATTCCCCTACACGTAATTCACTTTCTAAAGATTTAGCTATTGCCTCAGATATGTGCGTGTCCGTTTTACCCACATGATGAGAGTTAAGCCTGGTGTCGTCAGAAAATATACCCATCTCAGACACAATGTAATCAGAGAAGTCGTTTATGAGATCCGTGGAAGAAAGATTTTAATGTGCGTTTGTTGTGGTAGTCGTTGAATGATCTATTATGAGTTGTTAACTTTCAATTAAACACTAATTGCAAAGTTGTATGTTGAGATATGTTAGCGCGTGCAAAACTGAGGAAAAAAAACACCCGGTACTTATCTCTAGAAAATGTTTGGATACCTACATTACAACGCAAGACAATACGCGGCAAAAATGACACAGCAAAACAACTTGAAACTGTGCTGTTCGGTTGAACCTCATTCGCCATATCCCTCTGGCATCGCATCAACTGATTTTCAACGCCTTAGGTCTTTACAAAAGGCTATCCAAGGCATAACACTCATTGAAGAAAAACAGGTCAAAAAGGTCACCTGAAACTGTTCATTTTTAGTCAAAACTGTATGCATTTTATTCGGATGACATTCAAAGTTTATTGGTAAATGGAAAAAAAATCATTTAAAACAGTGGCGAATACATTATTGATTACACTTTGTTTATTGATTTAGTATGGCAAATTAAACTAAATATCATAAAACGAAAATCATTCATGTAATTATTAATAAATCGACCTAATATATGTGAAGGTCTGTTTTGAATTCCAAGAGACAATGGATAACTCCTGTGAGTGTGTTTGAAAGAAGAACCCACACGAAAAGTGTGTCCATCTTGACACAAACCGCTTCTTAACCTGCAGTGATTGAGTCGTATGGCAAGGAGACGTTCAGGAACTAGAAATATACGAATATATGCAGAGATAGACTGGTCTTATTTCGTATGTTATCTCTTAATGTAGAAGTTACAGAGCATGCCCTTGATAGTCTAATCTACCTTATTATGTATTCCGTAGTTAGAGAGAAGATATATGGATTCATACTCTTCCTAATAGTGTAAGTTAACGTTTATTTAGTAGACAAGACAACACCTGGACACGACGCATTGCGTATACAGATCACGTTTTAAACTACTGCATTTATATATATATATATATATATATATATATATAAAACATTTTTTCGTTGTACAACATTTTATTACGGCAAGGAATACAGACGTTTGGGACATTTTGTGGCGTGGAATGAAATTGAATAAGTATAAAAACGAGAGGTAATTATTAAAAAAAAATAAAGAAATACTGAGCCGGCTTTCGTCCACACTCATCAGAGTATCTATGTGAAAGAAATTCAATATGACTAAAAACTTTTAAAAGTATAATGAAAACTAGTGACAAGTTTAGGAGAAAATAAAGGGGGGAGGGTCACAAGTTGATTACATCGAGTTCTAAAAGCCACTCCTTTTGTCTACAAAAGTAGATCACATTCTTTATTCCACCTCAAAGTCCTGGAAGCTATATATATATATAAAGTCAGTCAAACCCTTCCTTTGTAAACAAAAGGAGTGGCTTTTAAGACCCAATGTGATCAACTTGTGACCCCATCTTTTTTTCCTAAACTTGGCACTAGTTATCATTATACTTTTTAAAAGTTTTTAGTCGTATTGAATTACTTCCACATGATGAGTGTTCACGAAAGCCGGCTCAGCATTTCATGACTTTTTAAAAATTATTACCTCTCGTTTTTATACTTATTCAAGTATAAATTGCCATCTCCACACTGACGATTCCCGATTTATAATTATGTTTTAAAATTATCTGTCCTCGAGGCTGAGTTCTGTCGTGAGTAGTTTTGGCACGGCCGTCATCGTGTCTTTAAATGCATGTTCCTTCAGCAGTCACACTATCTGCATTGAACAGGTCAAACCTCTCGCCGATTTACCGAGTCGTTGATAGTGGCAGTGTGCGCTAAGACGTCGAGATTTGAGTTTGAAACGTACTTCTACACAGCCGATTTCCGAAAGTATACAACGTATACTTATGTAGATCAAACCAAATATTAATAATTATATATATATATATATATATATATATATATATATATATATATATATATATATATATATATATTAGTACTTCATGTATCCACATGAAATATTATAAGGGGATATCATTTTTTATGTGTCAGTTTTCAGTATTTACTTCAACAGTGCTCGATACGTAAGTAGAGCTAGGTAGTAAGCAATGAAAATATATATGGCAATCAAGCTCCACAGAGGCTCCCGTGTTTCATCCCCATTTAGCCTGACGATTCCCCCCGGGGATGAAACACGGGAGCCTCTGTGTAGCTTGATTGCCATATATATTTTCATTGCTTACTATATATATATATATATATATATATATATATATTTATATATATATATATTTATATATATATATATTTATATATATATATTTATATATATATATATATTTATATATATATATTTATATATATATATATATATTTAAATATATATATATATATATTTATATATATTTATATATATATGTATATATATTTATATGTGTGTGTGTGTGTGTGTGTGTGTATGGGTGTATTTATATTTCATTTTTTTATATCTAAAGAATAAATTTTATAAGGTAAAGCAATTGTAATTGCGTAATAGTGTGAAGCTAGAACTATTGTATGAAATATGTTTATTAAATTTAAACCACGACAAATGCAAGGAAGAATAGTTCAGATCATGTCAGTGTGTTTGTGAAATGGTGTGAATCTGTTCTTAGTAACATTGAACGTGGTTTAAATTAAATTAAAAAAAAAATTATATATATATATATATATATATATATATATATATATATATATATATATATAATATTCTTATTTAATGTAAACCATGTAAAATGTAAGGAAGAACAGATTCCCACTATGCACATATATTTATTTGAATAATATACAAAAATGCTTGATATTGGGAATATGGCATTGTGATAGGAAATATTTGAATTATAAAAAAAGCGTTACATACACGACAGGTTTTTTGTTCAATAACCAGGTGTTTAAACAATGCATATAATAAAATGCATTATATCCTTTCTGTGAACACCTGATGTCTATAATAAACTTTTAACGTATGTAACCTTACTGTTTTCATAATTTCGTAATGTCTCTCTCTCTCTCTCTCTCTCTATATATATATATATATATATATATATATATATATATATACGTAATTATATATTTTCTCCGATTGTTTTTACTTGTTGTTTTCTGAAGCGTTTCCCTTTATCGATCTTTGTATTTAGATGTATTTGTTTAAAAATGAAGGCGGTAAAATTTCTTCTATATTGCAGGTACAGTAAATTTAATTTATATTATTATCACCTCATTTTTATAACTGTTAATGGCTATTACCTCTTAGTGTATTTTTATTTGTTAGTGGTTAAGTATTTCAAGCTAACTGAAAATTAAAAAAAACAGTTATGTTTATATCTATTACTTATCTAGTGGAAGTATTCATGTTTCTTCAATTTGCGTTACATTATTACAGTATTTTATTGTGTTTTCAACGAGTGTGTGTATATGCATATTTGTAATTACCTCATATGACGGCGTAATATTATCTCTTAGTTTCTTCTGTATTCATTGAATGTGATTTGTTTACACTACATATATCTTATAAAAACTTTACTTCCTTACTTTAATAATGTATCTCTCTCTCAGAACCTAATGATCGCGATTTTTGTAATCAACATAGAGATAACACTATGGTTGTGTAATGTAGGTATTCAGTCTTTATTTAAAATGTTCCACTTAATTAGGTGTACCCTATAATTCGTGTTTAGAAACCATATGTAATGAGATAGTGAAGCGTCGTCACTCTTTTCTGAGTCATTACACGATGCTACCTAAAAAAACTAGGGGCGACACTTCAACACCATGTCTCGGCTCTGACGAAGCATTAAGATGCTTAACCGTAATTGTTTTTACTTAAGCCGATTTAAATGTTTATATAATAAATATTCATGAAGCTCTACCTTGTATTAAGTGATTTGGAGGGGAATTGTTTAAAGTTAATTTTAACTATACATTGTAACGTGTTTAATTAATATGTATATAGAGAGAGAGAGAAAAAGAGAGAGAGATAAAAAAGTGAGGTTCAAATATGTTAAATTAGTTATCTCATAAAGAGACAAAACATTTATTTAAATTATATTAAAAAAATTAAGCTTTCTAAATCTCTATAATAACAGTCAATACGGACGGTGTGATTTCGCTCAATGATAGACTTAAGGTCGCACAGAGCTCATATATCATAACTCAGTAAAACATGAAATTTAGGATATAATAAATATTATATGATTATGCCCTAAATTTCAAGATTAGAAAATGTATTTATGTACATATGCTTCAGGAATTTTCTTTTACACTTCTTCAGCACAAACAAATCGCCTTATTATTCCGTTACAGGTTCAAGTAAGAAAGGAAGTGTTAACTTATTTTAAACAAATAAAATAAAGATAGTCAACAAAACAAAGAAACAACATTCTATTCTTCATACCTTTTTCCTTTTTAATAGTGTCGATAATACCTGGATTTCAGAGTCCAATCTATATATATATTTTTAAATAGTTGGAGTAACCCGTAAAAGTACTATATTGTTCAAATATAATCTTTTTAAAAACCTTGGCCAAATATATTATTAACTAATGGTTTTCTATCACAGAGTATATATTAAGTCGCTAAACGAAGTTGATTTAGGCTTTGTAAACTTTCTTTGGTGTCGGAGTGACTTAGTTTTCTGGAGCATAAGTATAATTGGAGTTACCTCCCTCCTTATTTGTTAGAATCAATTGACATGAATATTGAATCAAAATCCAAACCCTTTTTTATGGTGGAAAAATATCGAATATCTTTGATTAGCATTACTTATTTTTTTCTAAGTAGGTTTCACTGACAAATTAGACATACTGGTTAGAGTGTTCGCTAATCAGACTAGAGTTCTAATTCTTTGTCGAATAATACAAACTACTCAAAAATCGTACTTGACGTCCTCTTACTAAACACTCAGTGAGGATCACGGTACGTGAAGCAATTCTTGAAAAAAAAAAGTGGAACCCAATCCTACACATCGCTGTAGTTGCCAATGAAAATGTAGTCTTTGTTTCTCCCTCGAATATCGTCGACCATTCACATTTACTTTTACATAGGTTTTCGTAATTAAAATCGACGTGTTCGAAAGATTTAGAGATGTACTTCTAGGGAGGTTAACTTTACGTTTGAATGTTCATGACTAGTTTGGGATTAGATATTTAACACATACACACATAGAAATATTTCTTTCGTGTGAATTAAAACAAATAAATAAAATAATAACTATTAGCAAATCAAGAACCATTTCGTCAAACATTATCAAATTAAAAAGTCATTTCAACTAAGTAATTCTACACATTTACTTTTATGCTTAAGTAGCGAGAAAAAAAGATGAAAGTGAAGAGAAAATTACAAAAAAAAAATAAATGTAGGAGTTTTGTTTCACGAGGTTATTATATGTTTAGAGACTGCTAATGTACTTAGCATGAACTCTAAAATTATATTTGTAGCTGCTTCTCGCAAATGGGGTGGTAACTGCGGTAGGGCTGCTCAACTTTATTCAAGTTGTTTTAAACACTTTCCAGTTTGAGACATTGTCTTTTTTTCTTTCGTATTCGTTTTTTGAACCAAACCGAGTGAAACATGAGTTTGTAGTAATACTATTGTGAGTACTGGCGCGGCATATTTTTTTTAGGATTGTCTCTGACGGATTGTGTGAATTCGTATATCTTCATCTTTATAATTAAAGATATGTTTATATCTTTACATATTTGTCTGTAATAGATGCATTCCAAGAACGCAAATGTTACACGTACAGAGCTTAAATGTTGGCTATATTTAGTTTAATTTTGTTTCATGTCAAGGCGTAAAAAGAAGAAAAAGGGGGTAGAATCCCATCGTAAAAGCTCAGATACCTCCAACTTTCGTTATTTTTTACCTATAAGTATTTGACATTAATTTATAAATATCCGCCAAATTTCCGTTTCCTTGGAGTATTTAAAATGGATGTATATAGCATAACATAGGCACAACTTGACATTTGAAATCAAATTCGACACCAATTAATCATGATTCGCTTAGGTCAAATATTGCTTAACACTCCTAAAACTAAAGCTATAAATTCAAGATATTTTGCTACAATCAAAATGATGTAATGGATTTTGCCAAAAATTAGAATACGGATTCAATACACAAAGTATCATTGTATAAGAGTCGAGGTAAACGGTGATTTACACGCGCCAACAACTAAACCATGCTGATGATTCGTAGATACGACAAAACGCGTGTATGTGGATAACTATTAATATATTTATAATTTATATATATATATATATATATATATATATATAATATAATATATATATATATATCGTATATACATATATTGGATGTTTTTTATATATATATATGTATATATATATATATATATATATATATATATATATATATATATGTCAGGTTAATATTATATTCCAGTAACCATGTTTTTAATTCATTATTTTTATTTTTATTTTTCCACATTTCCAAAAAAACACAACATTACTGTGAGATATATTTTTAACTGTCCGTTTCATTTTTCTTGTGCCAGACAACATTCTTATGTCAATATCGTATCTGCAACATTACAAAATCATCAGAAAAATTAACAAATTGTAAAAAATTATTGGATTAAAGTGTCTTGAAAAAACCTACACTATACAGTGATTCATTTTTGGGTGAACACAAACACAAAACAAAGGAAAGAGCAAACTCATACGTGGGGAACCCACTAATACACCATTTTAAAGTTTACGTTCAGAGCTAGTACATCCTAAACTTTGGGTGACCATTAATAAATTTTAATTCAGCAATATTTCTTTAAATAGTTCTATAATCCATTTATAGAAATTCTAATTTACTTGAGGGTATTTTTTTACATCAATTAGCCTTCACAATACATGTTCCAGCCCTCAGGACCAACTCACTTTAAGTAATTAGGGGAAGCAAGATAGCAAAGAACAAGTCAGTCAACCACATAATTCTTTTTTCCTCTGACTGAAATGAATTAAGATTGGAATTGACTAAAAAGTCAACGGTCGTTCATTTTTCGTTATTTCTTACTGGATAATAATAAAAATGTATTTATAAAAAAATGTATTACCGATCTTATTCCACGATTGTAAATTAATATTTTTCTGAACAGATGTAGATAAATAATCCGAGCACTAGCAAACCATAAAGGCTTTCTTTCATCTTGTTGAAATGGTGTACACTAATATATATATATATATATATATATATATATATATATATATATATATATATGTGTGTGTGTGTGTGTGTGTGTGTGTGTGGTTTGTGGATTGCTATATGTTATCTATATTACTGTTCCCTACGTTGTAGAATTATAGTGGAGGAATAATCCATTACACAAACCTAAAAGCAATACTCTTCGCTAAAGAGAATTAGGTAATTTCGGTTGGCATTATCACTATTAATTTAAATACGATATAATTTCTCACACTTAAACTAGCAGATTAATTATCTCAATCTGACAGCACCAGGCGCTAACCACTGAGGTATGGCTTTTAAATTTCGAAAGACGAAACCACACTGATGAGTCTTGAAAGCGAATTAGCTCTGAGCATTATTCAACACAGAGAAACATAAATTAACCGCATATATATATACACACATAAACACACACGTATATATATATATATATATATATATATATATATATATATATATATATATATATATATATATATATATATATATTACATTTCTTTTTTCTTCTTTTTCAATTTCCCGTCCTGATGAAACCTTCTAATAAAGGTGAAACGTAGATGGATATGCAATTAACGTTTTGGCTTTCCTCATTTCCGAGGGAATTCACCGGCCTAAATAACTTTCCTCATTTCTTTTTCCATATACATATATATATATATATATATATATATATATATATATATATATATAGAGAGAGAGAGAGAGAGAGAGAGAGAGAGACAGACAGCCAGACAGACAAACAGAGAAAGAGAAATAGAGAAAGAAAGAGCCTTTTTGGAGGAAAATATAGAAACAATTGCTGCCACGGCTATAGCGCGATACATAGTATTTATTTATGTCTCTCATTTTCATATGTCTGTAATTCCGGTCGCATCGATATCGATTAGAACGGTTTGATATTGGACGTCAATGGTGATTGCTGTCCTAAATTCAAACAAGCAACCGACGCAACAATTATATATAACCACACATCATTCTTGGTAAATATGAAACATATATACATGTAAATAAAAAATAATATCTATTAAAATATAGTAATTCATTATTTATGATATTTTTATGGGCTGATATTCTGTGAGGGGAAAATAAATCAATATTTTTTTCTAAGCTATAAGTGAAGGTTTTCGATTTAATATATCATAGTCTATGGTGAATGGAGGCTGAGGTTCGAATCATGCTACCGGCAGCATAGTCACACTGCTGATTCTTCATGAAGATGGAACATATATATCTGAGAATATTAAAATGATATTACAAAACATAAAATTATATATATATATACATATATATATATATATATATATATATATATATATATATATATATATAGAGAGAGAGAGAGAGAGAGAGAGAGAGAGAGAGATAGAGAGAGAAACAATAGAGATAGATAGAGAAAGAGAGAGATAGACAAGCGCAACCCCTTATTTTATTTACAAGTGGCAATGCCTATGTTTAGGAAATTGAAAGATTTCTTATCTTTTATTACAAAATCAATTCTTGTAAGCGACGTTACTTATTTGCGTGTGTTCACTGTATCTAACTAAAAAACGACATACAATTAATGTAACGAAAAGGATACACTTAATTCACAAATGTGAACCGACTAAACTATTCCGAATAATGGTCCACTTAGTCGTATTCATCAAGTATGGAGTTAACAATATGACCTATTATGATCATTTACATATCAATAGGCTCCATTCCGACCATAATTTGTGACGTTGCAGGGGGGGGGGGGGTGTATGTGAACAGATCTGAAAACGAATACATCCGTAAAGGCACGTGTGTTTAGAAGGGGGAATAAACTACCACAAACTAATTCGATAATCAAAGGTGTGTTGGGTTCGGCCGATGCTGGACAAAATCCAATGTATTCTATGCTTAATACGAACCCGTTAGTCCGATCTTATTCTCTAAGAATTACGCACAGTGTTAACAAAGATGAAATAAATTCAAATCTGACTAGATTTAATTATCTACTAATTATTATACTAACCGGAAGTGAATCAAATTTTTTTTGCTAAAAGCTTTTTCCATCATTCCACGAACAAAGTTTCTTCCCAAGAATTTCCCATCTGTGGAATTTAATACTACTGAGTTTCTTCCCAGTATACTGCAACATGGTCGTCATCAAGTCCAATCTAAACTAATCTTTGTCGATCCGTCTACTTAAATAATCGTTTTAGCGATCGTTTCAAACCATTTCAAGGTGTTGTTCATCGCCAACCGACAATCCTATTGACTCTTATCCTCGAGTGGTCTCTAGGCATTTAGAAATGTTGACATACTAGTAATAACATGAAATAAATATCACAAAATGCACGATAACGTACTCGTTACTTCTGGTATTGAGTTACGTTTACAAAAATCTATTTAAGTCGTTCTAATTAGCCATAATTTGCAATACATTTATCAAGTGTAGCATATTTTACAGGTTTCTGTATATTAGTTTCCTCTCCTGTCAATTTTGGTTGATAGATATTGATTATTAATACGATATATATATATATCACTTTCGCTTCCGCTACTCCCTATCTTGGCTTGGCCTTTTGGTCAGGATCAAAGTGTATTATCTGTTCCGATGGATACTGCACCCCATAGACTGGTATTGTCTTCGCCTTCGGGGCTTGATTTACACCAGTCTATGGGTCTGTCCTGTGCAGTTCTAGGAGGTCCACCCTCCCAGGCTTCGCCTCCCCTTTTTGGGGAGAAGTAAGTTTATTGCTTACTGCCTGAGGCGCCCCTACCGGGGAATGCCGACGTGGCTGCCAAGGCAATTTTTTAAACCCCACTTTCCCGACCCGACCTTGGGTCACATCTTACTTGTGGGAGTAAGATAAAAAATGGCCTTGTGCCTAACTCCTGGAGAGGAGTAAATCAATATTCCCTATGTTCATATATATGTGTTTTATTAACATTTAGCTGGTTATAAAAGATTCAGATTTTACCTCATTCAAAATAAATTGCTACTCAATCGAATAAAACATCGTAATTAGTATTCCGTTCTCGCCGTCGATTCAAAAGTGGCATTCGTCTTATTCATTCAAGATATATTTTGTTGAACTTATTTTACTATCGCCACTAATAAAAGACGGTCGTTATGTAAGCACCCGTGAATGTTCCAATAAGGTACCAATATAATATTATTTATTAGTGTGATGGGTGTTATAAATTGAATTACTTATGAAAGTCTAGACAAGTGGGTTTCGCCTATTCTACTAAATTTATTATATTTGTTTAGTGTCTAGCTTAAGATTGACAAGAATAACGAAAATCTTGGGCACATCAATATAACACTGACACGGGCGTAGCAATACTCATGAAACACCTCGTGTTCAAATCATATCTGATCGATTGTGGTAATTTACACACTAATATTGTTTAGAAACTCATGCATCCATATTTACTGTCCGTTTCGTGTGAAATAACAACTTATGTTCAATTAATTTCCCACAGCTGTATTCTGTCTCGAAATGAACTAACTCGCTAAAACTAACACACCAACAATAACGGAGTTGTTTTCGTAAAGTTCGTTTTTTCTGCTTAATATCAATGAATTGGTCAATGAATTTGTCATCGACAATCAAAGATTCGCTAAGCTATATATGTTTTACGTACATTAACTCGTTGAAAACAATGAAATAATTTAATGGGATACCGAATAGAGAGCTTAGTAAAAAATGCAAATAAATATTATTATTATTATTATTATTATTATTATTATTATTATTATTATTATTATTATTATTGTTGTTGTTGTTGTTGTTGTTGTTGTTGTTGTTGTAGTAGTAGTAATACTACAACTACCACGACTATTACGACTAATAATAATAATTATAACAATACTAATTCTTATTTTAGACTTGATAGACAATGTATATCCACTATAAAGTAGCCTGAGTGAGTCTTTCATAGTAAAGGAAAAGTTGGACAATCACAAAATA
>OY744524.1:23099844-23109844 GCA_963556195.1 Sepiola atlantica | reverse complement strand
ATTAGTGAAACATCCGGATAAAAAACTGAAGCTCAATATACTGGATAGAGCATTAATATTATAATATAAAATGAAGTAATAAAATAAGGTGTCAATCAAATTTTATTAGAATTCAAAGTTCATGCAAAGCATCCTTAAGTCCTTAGCTCATGAGTTTTCAAAGATAATTCTTCTCTTCAGAGGACCATTACCGCAGTTATACTACTACAGGCAATAAAATTACGCTTTGAAAATATATAAAATTATATACACAAATACATAAAAATACATAACATCAAACATATCAATCCAAAAATATACTTTTGTTGAATCCATACAGTCCATCCAGGTCATACAAGTTGAGAAGCATAATCCGGAAGGACATTACTCCAAGATACAAACAGCAGTCCAAATACGTGAAATTCAAGGGGCCGGCAAAGTTATCCAGTCGCGAAATGTGTCCATATTCAATGTTAATGATAAATTTGATTGACACCTTATTTTATTACTTCATTTTATATTATAATATATATATATATATATATATATATATATATATATATATATATATATAATATGAAACTAAAAGTCAACTTTTAGTAAAAAGATCCTATAGTGAAATAGTAAAAGCTCAATATACGAGATAGAGCAATTATAAAGATAGATAGACGAAGAGTGATAAACAAGCACGAATGTCCAAATTTATTTCAAACTTCGATTGTTCAATGCAAGGTATATTCTGTAATAAAATTATGTTTATTATTCTTGCCTTAAGCCAAGGCTTTTCAAAGATCGAGATCTTATCATCAGAGGAATTATACAGATAGATAAGTTGGCAATAGAAAAACCAAAATTCAACATTTTTCACCCATCATTTTCTTAATATTTTTTCAAATGTTGAATTTTGGCTTTTCTATTGCCAACTTATCTATCTGTATAATTCCTCTGATGATAAGATCTCGATCTTTGAAAAGCCTTGGCTTTAGGAAAGAATAATAAACATAATTTTATTACAGAATATACCTTGCATTGAACAATCAAAGTTTGAAATAAATTTGGACATTCGTGCTTGTTTATCACTCTTCGTCTATCTATATATATATATATATATATATATATATATATATATATATATATATATATATATATATATACATATATACATATATATATATATACATATATATATATATATATATACATATATATAAATATAAATGAACAGATGCGAAATATTTTCTATTTCTGCTTACACTCTATAAATTAATATTCTGCACGGCTCATTTCTATTTTTGTTCTACAGTTTTCTCAAATATATTCACTAGTTGTGTTTATATTAATGTTATTATTAGTAGTAGTTACCATATTAATTTAAACAATTTTATGAAAGACGTCTAATATTCTAAATGATTATTTTGAAATTCGTATAATAACTTCCGGTCATGTTTGAGCATGCGTATGTTTACACACACCAACAACTTAGATTACGTAGAATAGTTTATTTAAACAGATAAACTCCGCATTGAACGCAATAACTAATGCAGTTTTTTTTTGTTTAGATGTATACTTTATAGTTAAAACTAAAATTGTTGTTGTCTTCGACGCCGACGACGCCGACGACATCGACGCCGACAACTGCAACGACGACGACGAAGCCGATGACGCTGACGATGATGACGACGACGGCGGCGGCAACGGCGACGACGACCACGACCACGACGAAGAAGCTACGACGATGACGACGATTGCATATAATTATATATTCCATAATAAAGAAAAAAGAAAAGCTTTTTAGATTCATATTTAAAAAACAATGATTTTCTGTCATTTATCCAAACTTTATTTATATCAAAACACCAAGTAATTGTAGGGGGGGGGGGCTATATGTAAATCAATGTTTTTACTCAGAGACTTTCAGAATTTTTACTTTGGTAAATTTGCAGATTAACACCTGCAGCTAAATAATGTAGATTAACACTCCATCTAAATAATGTAGATTAACACTCCAGCTAAATAATGTAGATTAACACTCCAGCTAAATAATGTAGATTAACACCTGCAGCTAAATAATGTAGATTAACACCTGCAGCTAAATAATGTAGATTAACACCTGCAGCTAAATAATGTAGATTAACACTCCAGCTAAATAATGTAGATTAACACCTGCAGCTAAATAATGTAGATTAACACCTGCAGCTAAATAATGTAGATTAACACCTGCAGCTAAATAATGTAGATTAACACCTGCAGCTAAATAATGTAGATTAACACCTGCAGCTAAATAATGTAGATTAACACCTGCAGCTAAATAATGTAGATTAACACCTGCAGCTAAATAATGTAGATTAACACTCCAGCTAAATAATGTAGATTAACACCTGCAGCTAAATAATGTAGATTAACACCTGCAGCTAAATAATGTAGATTAACACCTGCAGCTAAATTATGTAGATTAACACCTGCAGCTAAATAATGTAGATTAACACCTGCAGCTAAATAATGTAGATTAACAGCTGCAGCTAAATAATGTAGATTAACACTCCAGCTAAATAATGTAGATTAACTCCCTCAGCTAAATAATACTCCATTAAACATGTGATCGACTTTTTCGGGTAATTCTAAGTAATTGAGACCGTAAACTAAAAGATTAAAAAACGCACTCTCAGTCCGACTGGCAAAGAAAACAAAAGAAAGTGATTTACTACCATAACACTCTACAATGGCTCGGATATGAAGGACAATTTTACGTTAATTTCATATGCGACAACGATGCCCCACTCTAAATTCTAAAATAATCTTGCTGTGGTTTTCTATTGCTGCAAGGATTTTCAAGTAATCGCCTAAAAGTGTAGAATCTGATTTTTATATTTTTGTGGAGGGGGTAGCTGAGGTTGTTAATTAATAATATAGCCAACATTTTTAATATTTTTATTTATACATGAAAAATAAATTATTTAGATACTTTTAAAGAAGCTATTTTTTTAATTTTTCATGGGAAAAATAAACACAACTAACTCAATTGATTGAAATTAAAATAAAAAAAGGACGTGTAGTTTAAGAAATATAAGATTTAATCATTAAAATATGAGTATATTTGAAGATTTGCACACTCCGCTCTCTCCCTAAATATATAATCTGCCTTTTTAGGCGCTTACGTGTAAAACACGTTGAAAACGGAAAGAAGGAAAACATATTTTAGAATTTAAGTATGATGGATCAGTTTTATATATATTTAATAATGTAAAATGTGCAATATTCTGTGCGTTATTATTTTCTGGTAGCATCCACTCTTTTAGGCAATTACGTGTTGTTTGACGACCTTGCCAGTCGAACTTAGGGTGAGTGCTAAAATATATATTAGTTAACTATATCTGCCCCCCCCCATTAATTACTTCCGGGAGGACGGGTAGGTTTTGCTAGTATACTTATGTGCTAGTATATTTATGTATATTGTATTATGAGAATAAGCGTCGAGGGAGTCTTTTCTATTCATCTCCCTCCGACATGATGAATTTACGGCGCTTTAAAGATGAAAGCCGAAATAAGAAAATGATCGATCTAAACGACTGACCTTCTCTGCGACTTTCTTTCATATGCTACATTAAAATGCGATCTGTTGGCGATTTTGATCAGCCAGCCGAGCAACTGACACAGATTCGTTCTGGTTCAGAAGGAATAAAATAAGGGTTGGCGTGAGGCAAGACAATTGCGCCATTTTCCTGCATTTTGCCAGATGGCCTCACTTATATCATTCTCGATATTTCTGACACACAGCCTTTCATCTTGGCACGAATCAACAAGTTTTCCTTACTCGACAGAAATCTTTCGCATACTCTGAGTTTTTAACCGTTTATCTCGACAATTTATTGATGGCAGTGTGCATACATTAATGTAATGCATGTGACAACTTGTGGCATGTCAACATAAATATAAATGTCGAACAAAAAACACGGGCTCTTCTGTTTTTAATGTTCGCTTTCTATCTTGTACTGTAGGATTCTTCGAGCTAGTATCAAAGTGTGGTGTTATATATTCTGTGCTCTGTAAAGGTAAAAGAAATCCTTCTTGACAGGGGAATTTTTGTCTATTCCAGAGTGCGTTTTTTGGGGTGGGAGGTTGATATCCCACACACATAGAACGACCACCTGTCTAGATTTGCGCTTGATAGTTGGTAAGCAATTAGGGGCTCAGTCTTTTTTAGGCTTCTACATGAGCTGGTCTAGTTTGTCTTACCTTACTTGGATTACAAATTACGGTTAATGTCAGTTCGTTACTAAACTAACGGGGGTATGTTGAGGGTTAGAATTATAAAAGAAAGTTGCGAAACAAAATTAAGTTTGTCCCTAAATATGAAAACATATAAAATAGTGAATAACATTCCAACCTAAAAAAGAGCTATTTTTAAAAATCCAGAATCAAACATTTAATAAAACATTTAAAAATATAAAAAAATGTATTTTCATAAGCAGATTAGTGGCGATTCGTGTTATTATTGTACTTACGCCATTTTGTGTGCTTTGTTACTTATATATTTAAAAAACTGTTATCCACCCTAAAAATACATATTGTCACTGATATGTTAGGGGCTACTATCGATAAAAGGGCCATATATATATATATATATATATATATATATATATATATATATATATATATATATATATATATATATATATATATATATATGTAGGAGCATCATAAGTAAAGAGTTGAGCAGCTAGATGATTGTTCACATTACATTAAAATGTATGCATGTTTATTCATCCAGGGGGACAAGGAGCAGGGAGGGAATTCCAAAGTGATTTTTTAAATGTTTAAACAAATTTAAATTATTGAACGTGTGTATGGCTAAAATATTATTAGAACAATACCTAAACACGTTTCGCTTTGCTCAAATCCTGTCGTATTATGTTTATTCTCATTATATAGCGTCAATAAAAGTAATTGACCCATATTTTTGTTTCATCTAATAGATGAACAATAGATTACTTTTAGTCTATGCGTTTCCAATCAAACTAAACGCACAATACAGGGGAAAAACATGAAATATGTTTCTTATTAATTAACATTTTACACATATGTGATATAGTTATTATTACATAGCTCATTGAATTCAAGTGTATCTGAATTCTTATCCATATCTATATACAAGTGTTCCTAGCGTACATATTTGAATTAAGGTAGAGTAATAAATTGTTAGACACATCCTCAATATTTGTAAGAATTTTCTGATAGAAGCTGGTAGTGAAGTTGATACCGTTACGGACTGACGACTTGTCGGATTCATATCACTTGTTTTTATTAGGAATGTTCGAAAACGTCACGTGATCCTTACTGCGAGTTTAAAATCCCTAAAAATGGACTCGGAGAAAGTAGGCCACCAACGATAGATTCAAGCGAGTCAGATATATTAAAGCCGTAATTTACTGATCCATTCGAATGTCTTTATTTTTTTCTTTTCATTACGTGTATGCATTTCAGCTTTTCTTTGAGTTCAGAAGAAAATAATTGCAATGGGTGGAGATGATTTTAATTTCGGTTTGCGATTATTCATTTAAAGATCCACTTCACCCAGTCTTCTCTCTTGACGCCTGTTTGGCATCTGACATTAGATGGTTGACTACATTATTTTTTTTTTCAAGTATTTCTTTTTGATCTTGTTCAATTACTTAACAAAAAATATTTGCATGATTAAAAGTGATAGCTGAAAATAACTATGAATTAGATTCACATCTGGGATATTCTGGGTGGCTTGTTTGATTGTGTTTATACACATACACACACACACACACACACACACACACACACATATATATATATATATATATATATATATATATATATATATATATATATATATACATACATATATATATGGGAAAAAAGAAACAATGTTTCAGACAATATGTAAAAATAAAAATGGAATAAAGAATAAGCAATTCAACAACTAACAAAAATAAACTCAAAAACTCATGTTGTAAAGTTCCACCGAGATATTTCGGCCGTAGATACGACCATTTTCGATCAGTTAATAATATTAACTGATCGAAAATGGTCGTATCTACGGCCGAAATATCTCGGTGGAACTTTACAACATGAGTTTTTGAGTTTATTTTTGTTAGTTGTTGAATTGCTTATTCTTTATTCCATTTTTATTTTTACACATATATATATATATATATATATATATATATATATATATATATATATATATATAAGTATGTTAAAATAAATAAGAATGATATAATCTTAACACATACCAGACGATAATTGTTTTGAACTCAAACCGTATATTTTAGGTCTAAAATACACCGTTTAACGTTGGAATTATTATAGAAGGGTATGTTTAATTTCCTTAATTCTTTATTTCTTAAATAAATTAATGCAGATTACCTCTGTAGAAACAAGGAAGCGGGGATGCCAACAATTTTGATTCATTTTTTAGTAAGTTATTTCGCATATTATAACAAAATAAGTAATAATAAAACGCATATAAAATATATTTCATCAGATATACAGTTTCCAGATGAAAAGGTATGTCTAATGATTATTATAATTAAAAAGTAAACAGGTCAAGATAAAACATGAACCGATATTATGTTTTGATTGTATTATATTGGTATTCGTTATCCAATCACTAACATGGTGTATACACATTTCGATAAAGTGGTAATAGAGAACGTAATTAGCATTCTTTATATAAAAATTCACATATAAAATATGTTTACTCAGACAACACACGTGTCTTAAAATCTATGTAATAAAGAACAAATCTTATTATCATACACATAGAATCAATTATTAATTTGTATACATTGATGCACAGATCTACTTTTCAACAATATTTCTCTGATGAATAATCGCTTAGAAGAGTCCAGATTTGTTGATAGCAAAGAACCTTGATTGACTAGGTAATTGAAGTAAGAGCTGACAAACTTATCCTTTTTTGCTTAGTAATAAAAACATGTTCGTTGGAATATGTTTCTGTCTGTCTGTTTGTATGTCTGTGTGTGTGTGTCTCTCTCTCTCAATATATATATATATATATATATATATATATATATATATATATATATATATATATATAAATATGTGTGTTTTTCGTTCAAGTTTTAAAGTATTGCATGGAAAGTTAATAAAATTTAAATAAAAGCCAAATTAGCAATACAAGATTAATTAATTTATTTATTTATTTATTTTTTCTTGCATTAATCCTATCGATTACGGAATAAAATTCCTTCTTAAGGAGTGACCAGTATTGAGTCATTTTTTAAATATTTTTTTTCATCAAAAAACAAGAATAAAGAAACTTATTTCTTTGTTAATTTGATAAACGTCTTTGATGGTACGACGTCATCGCCTTGCTGTTATGAAATGGCGGGTAGGATTCAAAAACCGGTGTCCAACGAGGGATGCGTTGGCACGCTGTTGAGTAATGTGTGTGTGTTTTCGTTCAAGTTTTAAAGTATTGCATGGAAAGTTAATAAAATTGAAATAAAAGCCAAATTAGCAATACAAGATTAATTAATTAATTAATTTTTTGCTTCTTACATTAATCCTATCGCCTACGGAATAAAATTCCTTCTTCAGGGGTGACCAGTATTGAGTCATTTTTTTTTCATCAAAAAACAAGAATAACGAAACTTATTTCTTTGTTAATTTGATAAACGTCTTTGATGGTACGACGTGCCAACGCATCCCTCGTTCGACATCGGTTTTTGAATCCTACCCGCCATTTCATAACAGCAAGGCGATGACGTCGTATCATCAAAGACGTTTATCAAATTAACAAAGAAATAAGTTTCTTTATTCTTGTTTTTTGATGATATATATATATATATATATATATATATATATATATATATATATATATATATATATATATATATATATATATATATACATATAGTACATGCATTATTGTTTTTTTCTTATATGTTAATCTGATGTTACTCCAGAGTTTATTAAAAAATGCTCAATAACAAGTAGAGCTGTATTTTAGTATAATTTTCTATTGATTTATACACACATTATTTGCTACATATGTGCCTAGATGTGTCAGCTGAGATCTATTTAGAAGACACGTTCTTCATACCTTTGGAAAAAAAGAAATAGAAAAATAACAAACTTCTTTTGACGTGTACTATACAGGTTGGGAAGGGGTGGGTTTACTATAACCGGCGAAAGTTATATCAAATTACAGATTCTCGTCACTAACTTTTCATTTAATTTTAATCCCTTAAGTTTAATGAGTATATTTGACCGCTTTCACATTTTTTTATCCATTTTATTACCCTACTCGAGAGCATTATCGAACTCGCCTAAATATAATCATATGCGTGCGTGTGCTCGTAAAAGTACCAGTTTAACACTTACCAAGGTTAGATATTTTTACGGTCAGCAGTGCATTTCTTTCAAAGCTGATCTAGATGTCAACTTAATTGGTATGCGTAAATATATAAAACCCCGTAAACACACATATATAACTACATATATATGGGTATATATATATATATATATATGTGTGTGTATATATATATACATTCCAAATATTCAATATACATACATACTTATACATACATAACACACAGCCATGCATATAAAAATATTTACATATATATGTATACCTATATATATATATATATATATATATATATATAGGTATATATATATATATATATATATATATATATATATATATATATATATATAGGTATACATATATATATATATATATATATATATATATGAAAATAAATCATGAAAATTTGATAAAGTACTGTTCATTAATCAGCAAATATGAATGTAAAAACACCCTTTTAATATATATATATATATATATATATATACGTATTTATATATATATATATATATATTAATATATAGAGATAGAAGAAAAAAGAGGGATAAACATGCGATGATTGTCCAAATTTATTTCAAATTTCAATTGTCCAATGTATATATATATATATATATATATATATATATATATATATATATATAGGTGTATTCAGTAATCAACTAGTGTTTATTACTGAATACACCTTGCATTGAACAATTGAAATTTGAAAAAAAATTAGACAATCGTCGCATGTTTATTACTTTTTTTCTTCTATCTCTACAATTGCTATATCTCGTATATTGAGCTAATCCTCTTCATTATAGGTTACATCTACTAAAAGTTTTACTTTTGGTTTATATTTGATCCTATATTAATATATATATATATATATATATATATATATATTTATACTAATATGTGTATTCGTGGTTAAACGATTAATGAACATTGTACTTCATCCAATTTGTATTTTTATCGTGTGTTTTATTGCATGACTGCTCTATCAGTTATACTGCTGATTTACTTATCAAGAAAGGGTTGATTTAAAGATAACATTTATCTTTATTATTATATATATATATATATATATATATATATATATAGAATTATAAAAAGAAAAAACTATACACACATTAAGGTTGTACACATTATAACTTATTTCGACCCCTTAATTAGGTCTCCTCAGATGTATAAACAACCACGTCAAAAAATTGACGTGGTTGTTTATACATCTGAGGAGACCTAATTAAGGGGTCGAAATAAGTTATAATGTGTACAACCTTAATGTGTGTATAGTTTTTTCTTTTTATAATTCTGTTTTGCTCTGTTTAAATTACATTGAGCTCTGTTATTCAGATTCTCAGCACAAAATTGAAATCTACACACTATATATATATATATATATATATTGTTTTTATGATTATTATTATTGTAATCATTGTAATATTGTAATCATTATCGGACTATTCTATTCAGTTAAATAAAACACAACATGCTAAAATATATCTCACTACTGGGATAGAATTATGCTAAAAATGTTTTAATTGTCTCCTTATAAGTCGTAATATATAATGAACTGAACAAGTCCCTTTTTTTCATATCAAACTATTTATATATCTTCATGGCAACCTCTCACTCTATGTTGATACAACCACTAATATTTCGTAAGGTCTCTCTGAG
>OY744524.1:23087344-23094844 GCA_963556195.1 Sepiola atlantica | reverse complement strand
ATATATATATTTATATATATATATATATATATATGTATATATATGCATATATATGTAAATATGTATATATATGTAAATATAAATATATATATATATATATATAAGAGAGAGAGAGAGAAGGGAATAGATAATAACGCACATATATATATATATATATATATATATATATATATATATATATATATATATATATGTGTGTATGTGTATATACTCGCATACGAAGTTATTTTTAGTTGTATATAATACAAATATTAGATGAATATTTTGGTACTCCGAAGATTAACAACAATGCCTCGTTGCATGATTCGAAAAAAATTGCAAAAGCAAATTTAAGTTTCCGAGAAACATTTCATAGCAAAATGATGAATATCTCTTTTTCTAAGAATAATCTTAAAGTTTAGATCATTTTTTATGGATCAATAATGAAACGTTTTGAATGATGGACACCGTCATTATTGGACTCACTACTCTATAACTAGATAAAAACGTACTATTTCGTAGACTTGTAAGAAAAACTGGTTTTCAATCATTAAAATATAATTTCCACGATTTTGATCTTTTATATATTCCCTGAGTAAATATGTTTTTCTTATCATACAATATATCGATTATGACACACACACCCCCACACACACATATATATATATATGTATATATTTATATATATATATATATATATATATATATATATATATATATATATATATATATATAAAAATACATCTATGACAAGTACGCTACTCAAAGGCGTAAATATGTCATTTCTTCAGAAAACATCAGGCTAAACGGGTGAATTTATTGGGCGCGGTTGCATGTATATCTAAGTAATGTTAATCCTAGCTTACTAAACAAATGATTTTCATCGATACATTATTTTGTAAAGAATAAATATTTAATTCTGAATTATTTAACTTTGAATTATGTTCTAAAGTACAATACATTTTCGATTGATTTAATTTCTTTCAGAAATACTTGTTCGACTACGAACATTTTCTGATTGCTGGCATCTTTTTTTAACAGTAATTCATATAGACGCTTTCTTTGTTCTCAACAGCAAATTAAGTTACTGACAGTAACTAGTATAACTACTACATTATTGCATTTAATATTCACAAAAATAGTTAAATGCTATAAACGTTAGTGTAATATATAAACAAATGTACAAAAAATGAGAAAAATATAGTAACTTTTAAAATTCATGTCAACCGGTGTAAAATAATCAGTTATCTTATATCTAGAGATCATTTATATATCTGCCTGTCTATAGTCGAAACTATATTATTAGTTTAAATCGTTCTCCTTTTATATCTACTCATCAGCTCATATATATACCCATTCCAAAACTTCCACAAACATCACGCGTCGTTCAAATGTGCATTATTAATTTGTTTTACAGCTTCTAATAATTAAATATCTGCAAAATCTACACTCATGATTGTTTTTTTCAGATTTCCATATGTAATTAAAATATTTTTCTAGATAATAATAATCTTAATAAAAAATATGAATAGAATTAATTCAATACATTGTTTTTTTTTAAATTTATATAATTGAGTTACGTAATTAAATTATATTGTAATGGAATATGATGGAGAAGCCGGCGTCCACTCTAACATTTGGTTACCCGCCTTCTGATTATTAAGTATAACGTTCTATTTCGAACGCACAGAAAGTTCTATTTCAAGAAAGAGAGAGAGAGAAAGTAGGAGAAAGAGAGAAAAGAGAGAGAGGGAAAAGGAGACATAAAGAGAACGAGAGAGAAGGGGAAGAGAGATATAGAAAGAGAGAGAGAAGAGAGAGAGAGAGATGCGCACAAGAGAGGGGCGCGTCATTTTATTAATAACATGTAAACAACACATTCATTCGCTGAGATTTATCGTACGAGTCGCTCAAAAATGATATATTTACTTTGATTGTTTTCACTGTATTTTATTTATTTAACTGTTGATTTAATTTTAGGTACAACTTTTTTTTCGATTTGAAAAACGTCAAATATTATTATCTTTTTACGACCTTAAGTAAGTTTAGGATGTTTTGTTTTACATTTTACGCTGTGAACGGTAATTTTTTTTTCAAAACCATGTTTTTATTATTTCGTGTTTTATTTATTTAAATAAAGGATGGAGTGATTTTCTTTCGTGTTTTTTGTTAGAAAACAAAAACAAACACATTTTACTAAGCAATTACATTTTTAAAATAGCAAAAATATGCGATTGGCGGGAGAATATATTTGCTAGTATATATTATTTTTACTCGCTGGAAGTGTAGTATCTGTTCCGGTGGATACTGCACCCCATACTGGTGTTGTATTGGCCTTCGGGTCTTGATTTACGCCGGTCAATGGGTATGTCTTGTGCAGTTCTGGGAGGTCCACCTTCCCAGGCTTAACCTCCCTTCTTTGGGGAGGAGTAAGTTTATTGCTTACTGCCTGAGGCGCCCTTACCGGGGAATGCCGACGGGGCTGCGCAGGCAATTTTTAAACCCCACTTTCCCGACCCGACCTTGGGTCACAACTTACTTGTGGGAGTAAGATAAAAACTGGTATTGTGCCTAACTCCTGGAGAGGAGTAAATCAATACTCGCTGGTTAAACAACTCGTTTACCAAACGCCGAGTTTTATTGAACATCTTATGCAAGTATTAATGGGTATTTTCTTCAATAACAATCCTATTACATTTGTCAGTTTTCCTCGGTATTTTGGAACAAATTGTACATAGTTTCCAACTAAACAAAACAGAATTATACACAAGACATTTCAATAGCAAAATTAAAGAAACATTACTTTAACAGTGCTTTACTTTTTAAAGCATGGCTAAAGTAATGTTTTATTCGTTAAATAGTGTTGTCCAATAGTTAACATGGACACAAGTTATTCGTAGAAATCAGATGTGTGTAATTGTGCTACTGACATTAACATTAACAAGTTCTCAGTCGACTTTTGCTCAGAAATCAGCTTCATCACGACAAATAAAATAATGTCCTATTCATAGTAAGTCGTTAAATTTAAATCATGTTTTCATAAAAATCATTAGATTATAACATCAACATCGATTATGTGAGTTGGCTTCCTCACTTGTGAACATTTTTAGTTCTAAATTTGCTTCATCTTGATTGTCATCTACAATTATATTTCTTACAATAGTTTACACTCGAGTCATTACTACTAATAAATTACTGGCTAACGAGTGTTCTATAGAATCAGTAACAAGAACCTTCCCAGATGTCAAGTTCTCTTCACTTCTTTCGGTAACGATTGCAAATGATTTAACACTCTCGCAACCGCCGTTTACCATTGGATGATCACTGATAACCGTCATTGGCTTTCTCTAAAATTTGAGTGACTATGAACTCCTTCGTTATTTCATTACTCACGGTGCTTTCTTGTTAAGATAATGATGGGACTTTCTCTCGTCATTTTGCCATCATACGTTTCTTCACGATTTTCTGTTGTTACCAACGATGTTGGTGCCACCACGTATTTTCTGAGACGCGAAAAAGAGTTTCAGTTTAGAGGAGTATCCGGTAATGGTGCATCATAGGTAACGAAAAAGGGGTGAAAACCAACACAAATTTACAACAAAAAACATCAACCAAACGCAAGAAAAATTGGATCATATATCTATCTGCATAGCTTTTCAGTTTGGGACATTTCGGCAGCTGGTAGAAACTATATGATCGACTCCGTTATTGCGAAAAGTTTGATATAAAATAAAGAAGACCTTAAAAACAGTTTCAATAACTTCAAAAATATACAGATCGGTCATAATTTAAATGTTGACTGATATTACTTTTATTTTTGTTGGATTTTCGAGTTAAACATACAACATCAAGTAAAGAAACGGCTATCATATTGAATACCGGTAATAGACGCCTTCCCACACCACTTTTGACGAGTGTCGCGAGGGGCTTATATTATTTTAATCAACAGAAAATTGAAACAATTATTTTTATCAAACTTTCCATCTTTAACTTTTCAACTATAATAAAAGGAAGAACACAATCGATATTATCAATAGATTTTCAGCACATTAATCTATTTCAAGTTTTAAATATTTCGGATAATATGTTGTAGTATGTATGTGTATTTTATATGCTGTTTAAAATATGTGTGAGTGAAACTTGTTTTAGATACTGCATGATGGCATTGCAAGGACGTGCATACACACACATCCACTACAAACATAACAACTAACAAGTAATACTGACCAAAATTTACAACACTGAAATAGAATCACATCATTTGTACGTACTTTCTGAATACTCAACTCTGCCCGGGAGTATATATACTTAAAGGTTTGTTTGACATCGCTAATGAAAATTGAGTTACAGAGACTTATAAGTAATGTAAAATGTTTTGGGCGTGATACAGAAAACGGAAAGTTAAATCGCATCACATTTAAATTTGTGAATTTTAATACTTAATTTAATAAATGTTCTCAGACTATGTACATTATTTACAATGCCTATTTATTACGGTTTACACGACGTTGCCCGGAGTGTAAATTCAAGCATACTGGGTAGTGTACTAGAAAAGTAAAAAAAAACAAAAAAAAAAGGTTAATATTGTAATTGTAACAGAAACAGGATAGCACCACAGTTGGGGAAAATACAGGCATGTCGGGGTTCAAACTCACAGCAGTTGTTTGTACGTTCTTTAACAACAACCACACACTTTGTTTTCCTTTTGTCTGTGTCTCTTGATCTATCTCTCAAGGGAAAGAGCCAAGTGTAAATCAATTCCAAGGAAGGGAACAATAGTACGAAAACACCGGTTTTTTAGCGGCACATACTCGAACTAGTGCGAACTAGCACCAACCGTAAAAGAAAGAACACCAATGCGTATTCAAATAGTTTCTAAACAAACACTACTATACAAACAATACACACAAATAATAACGACTTTTTCAAGCATATTAAAAAATTAACGCACTATAGTAAATGTGAGAACGGACTTACTTGAACAATTTATTTGTATTTCCCCTTAGTTTCTCGTAGTCTTACTGAACGATGCTGACGAGCCAATCTGTTTCGTCAGACCCGGCTGGACAGGCTCGATGAAACATAGGTACACCCAACACACACTGTAATGTATAGTTTTTAAATAAAATACTTTATATTAGGTATTGTTGAACCTACACTCTAACACTGTATTGTTTTATTTGCAATTAACTTGTGATACATGCCACCCATATATACACATATATATATATATATATATATATATATATATATATATATATATATATATATATATATATATTCATATCTATATATATATTTATTTATATATATGTATATATATATTTATATCTATATCTATCTATCTATATATATATATATATAAAACGACTAGATGAGCAGAGCTTTCTGCGTACATAATTTTATAACTGTCATTGCAAAATCGAGCATAAGTTTTTCTTTTATAGACTTGTTCTATATTGATATGAACAAGGATAGTATGCAGATTTGCATGTTTCATATATAGAATGTGGATGTATGTTATCTAAGTATGAACTCGACATTACGACTTCCAAATATCGATTTAAACTATTCCCACCCTTCGTATAAATTGTTTATAATCGTTTTTTTATGCATTCGTTTATGAAAAACTTTATTCTTTGTAATTTTCTTTTCTAAATTATTAAAAACTAGTTGTGGATATCAATAATTATTTAATCAATGCTTTTTAAAATTAAATCCTTAGAAATAATGTGGAATGATTAATGAGATGTAGACCTGAGGCGTAAATATGTATTTAAAGAGTATATGAAAGTAAACAAAACTAATATATATATATATATATATATATATATATATATATATATATATATATATATAGATATATAATTAGTGTTATAATGGAATAATTCCAGGAAGAAATCCGGGTAAGAGAGCTCAATGTGGTAAACAGAGCAAGAATAACGTAAAATATAATAACACGAAATTACATGATTGTCGATGCAATAATTTATTTACACCTTGCGGTTTTATTCAAGCATCCAATTTGACAATTACATTTTTGAGACTGCTCAAAAATGTAATTGTCAAATTGGATGCTTGAATAAAACCGCAAGGTTGAAATAAATTATTGCATCGACAATCATGTAATTTCGTGTTATTATATTTTACGTTATATATATATATATATATATATATATATATATATATATATATATATATATATATGAAGATGGATCTATAGATAGCTCTATAAATCGATAGATAGATATATAGATAGATAGATAGATAAATAGAGAGAGAGATATTAATATAGTACGATTCGAAAAAGAATAAACATATAGATTAGAATTGCAACTATTAAATCACGTACCGAAAATAAATACGTTACTGGTAATTACTTCTATAACTCACTTTCAATCATTGTAATTCTAACTTATATGTTTTGAAAATATCGAATGGTGTCCTATTAATATAAAACAGATCTTATTCGTATGACCAATTAATTATTTAGCCTTCATTAAATTGCAGTATTGTCACAGTTTAGCATGAACACAAAAAGCTATATATAGATGAGTCTATCCCAGGAGAATTCCAAAATCATTTTTGCTTATCAAATAATTTTTATGGTCGATATATATATATATATATATATATATATATATATATATATATATATATATATATATATATGTGTGTGTGTGGGGGGGGGGGGGGATCTTGTTCTGCACTATGGTTTCAAAGATTTGTTTCCTGTGTAATGTAAAGTAATTGTATTATTTCTTCACGCATGAATTTTCAACAGGAATATCACGCTGATATAAGCCGAATCATGTCCATTTTAATTTTCCTCCTATTTATATGTTTGTTTTGTTTATCTAAATAGTCCCTTATGTAGTATGTGTGGGATATGAAAACAAATTATTTTTTTTTTCTTCTGGCTTGAATAATTCTTATAAGTAAACATATGTAATTATATATACATATATATATATATGTATGTATATACATATGTAATTATATATATATATATATATATATATATATATATATATATATATATATATATATATATATATATATATATATATATATTTGTGTTTGTGTTTGGCCTTATTTCACAAAGTTAGGTATATGTACATGGGTATATATTTGTATGCGTATTATTCTCTCCTAACCTATTTAACCTATTAAACCGATTATGTTCACATTTGGAACAGAGCTGCTAGGCGTAATCCCTCCTGAAAATGTAAAGACTTTTGATATATGTGAAATCTTAACAATCGGTATTAGGCATCGATTAATAACTATTCACCAAAATTAAGTTTTTTGGAAGTATTTAGAAGGTTAAACGGCATAATATGGGCAAACTCTTTCATCGTATTATTTAAATATACAAGCTTTTCATTGAATTTGATCAATAGTAATATGACACCTAGTAAGTAGAATTCTTTTAATTTCAATTCTCATGAAAATATAATAAACTTAATGATTACATTTTAGCGATTTTTTCGAATCAAAATCATTTAATTGATTTTGCTC
>OY744524.1:23079844-23082344 GCA_963556195.1 Sepiola atlantica | reverse complement strand
CCTAAAACCCTTTAAAATTCTCAAAAATATATCAAATTTGAGAAAATAATTATTAACTGATGTTTAATATATATTATTAAAGCTTAACAAAAGCTGGACGTTTCTGAATTTTCCCGAACAGATTTAAACAGCTTAATTCCCTTTTGCATAACACTGAACCGACCACTTGCTTTGATATCTACAAAGAGAATATGGGTTTCAAAAATTATTATGATCAGTCAATTAGTTTTGGAGATAATCCTGTAAATACAATATATATATATATATATATATATATATATATATATATATATATATATATATATATATATATATATAGAATTATAAAAAAGAAAAAACTATACACACATTAAGGTTGTACACATTATAACTTATTTCGACCCCTTAATTAGGTCTCCTCAGATGTATAAACAACCACGTCAAACCATTTGGTTTTTTGACGTGGTTGTTTATACATCTGAGGAGACCTAATTAAGGGGTCGAAATAAGTTATAATGTGTACAACCTTAATGTGTGTATAGTTTTTCTTTTTATAATTCTGTTTTGCTCTGTTTAAATTACATTGAGCTCTGTTATTTAGATTCTCAACACAAAATTGAAATCTACACACTATATATATATATATATATATATATATATATATATATATATATATATATATATATATATATAAACATACATAACTGTCGATATATATATATATATATATATATATATATATATATATATATATGTATATATGTATGCAAACATTGTATAAAATAACAGAGTTTGTCTTTTAATTATAACTTTTTTTATTTTTTACATTTTTCTGAAGGTCTCTTTTGAATAAAATAAAAAATAATGAGTATTTTATAGGTTTCCCAGATTTCACGAGCGTTTACGATTTTTCGTCGAATCATCCCTAGGTGTCAAAAGCAAATTAACAAAAAAGCTAAAGAAAGAACAGAATAAACAAAAATACGGTGGAAAAACGCGCATAGGACGTTTTCCGCATTATACGAGGAAATCGTTGACGATTTTATATCTACCAACGCTTGATGGCATCACAGAAAAAAATAATAATCTTTATATATATATATATATGTATATATATATGATTATTTTTTTATTCATACATGCATGTACAAAATCTGCGACATTCGCATGTCGATGTTATCAATCAACAACTGTTATAAACTGTGATCTCATGAGGTAAAATTAAAATTCGATCTTTACTTCAGGTCATATTTGGGAATAATGAAATGGGAGAGAAAAGTAAAGAAAGGAAAGAATGCGGAAATTTAAAATTTGGAAAGTCACGTGGTTAAATTTGAGACCGTTCATAATCAAATATAACATAAAATATTTAGATAAAAAAAAACACTTGTTAATGATAGAGAAAATAAAAGAAAGGACAGAATGAGGGGTGGGAGACGAGAAAAAAAAGAAAAACAAGAAAAGGAAATAAAACAACCTATAGCTAATGTCTCAGTTGCAGGAGATATGAGCTTGATGTTTCGATGTGTATGGAGAAAACAACACCAGTCTGCTTACAGTCTGGGTTGGCTGTGGTGTGATATTAAGTCGTTCAAATCTATTCTTGTTTGTTTTTTTTGTCTTTTTTATTTTGTTTTGTTTTATGTTTTTTTTTAATTTTAAGATTTATCATTTGATTTCATATTTTTGTTCTTAATTAATTTATTTTATTAATTAATTTAAGCCGACGCAAACAAATAGGACATATACTAATTAAAAAATTGACTAAAGTCTATTAACATGATATAAGCAGCCGTGATATAAATAGAAATAATAATGATACTAGAACTAATAAAGAAAAATAATAATAATAATAATAATAATAATAATAATAATAATAATAATAATAATAATAATAATAATAATAATAATAATAATAATAATAATAATAATAATAATAATAATTGTAATAATAGTAATAATAGAATGTATAGTAATATTAAGGGTTAGAATGGAAACCATAATTATTAATTTATAGGCCCGGTTGAAATTCTTTGTATTCTGTTCTGTGACTGTTTACTTTACCTCGAAAACTATATATATATATATATATATATATATATATATATATATGAATAAATGAAAGGATAAAATAATCCGACGGTATGAAATTAAAATGGAATAAACGGAAGACTTAAAAAGCTCAACGTTTCGCCCAAATGTTATATGGGCTTTCTAAAGAGCGAACGAAAGAATGCAATACAAATTTGTGTCATTTTTTGCATTGTTCGTTCGCTCTTGATAAACCCCATATCACATTTGGGCGAAACGTTGAGCTTTTTAGGTGTTCCGCGAATTCCATTTTAATTTCATATATATATATATATATATATATATATATATATATATATATATATATATATATATATATATATCTTATGACGGGTATAAGAAATAACTATTGCATTTGTTTACTATTTTTTTCTTTCTTTGGTGGCGGGGGTTGGTGGAATATCGTATGCGTTCGTTGCTACCCCCTTAA
>OY744524.1:23067344-23074844 GCA_963556195.1 Sepiola atlantica | reverse complement strand
TGAAAGAAATGTAAACATCATAATTAATAACTATAATTAGGGGTGGGACGTACTGGGTGAAAAGTTCAGATTCATACGAGTAGTATTTTTGTGTTCATTTATACATAAATAACACTAAACAATCAAACATTTTGAAAATTTTTCAAAATTCGGAAGGTGCAGGCTACAAGTTTTTGGCTATTTTACATTCATGCAAACCCTTTCACAGCCTGAAAATGGTCCTAAATTAAAGTACTATATCAGATTTAACCATCTATATACAGTGATAGCTTTTGAGGATGTTTTAGGACCTCTAATGTCGCATAAAACCACTTTTTCCCCGAAAAATGATGGATTTTGAGTCCCGTGGAGCCCTAACGACTATTTTTGGCCTGCACCTTCTGAATTTTGCAAAATTTTCAAAATGTTTGATTGTTTAGTGTTATTTATGTATAAATGAACACGAAAAAAATACTACTCGCATGAATCTGAAATGTTCCCCCATTACGTCCCACCCCTACTATAATTGTAAATCCTGCATTTATCCTGAGGAATTCCTTCATAAAAATATAATCCATATTTGGCTTATCTGATATATACATATATATATATATATATATATATATATATATATATATATATATATATATATAGTCTCGGAAGTTTTTAAACCATTAAAACAATATGAAAGAGTAAAAAAAAAAAACTTTAGTCCCAAGTCCTTCGGTTGAAAATTACTTTTGCTCAGTCAATTTACTTTTTACAGTCACTATATTAGTTTTCTTCCAAGAATTAACGCTAGTCTTAACATTATTTAAAAGATCATCAGTTGCTTACCATGACGAACTTTTTGGGGGATTTATACATATATAAATATATACTTATTGAACGTATATACACATATAATATTATAAGGTGATATACTATATTACGCACAGATTTTAAGTATTTACCGCAACAGTGTAGAACACGTAACTACAGCTTAATAGTTGTAGTGTGAACATATATTAATGACATGTAAGCTACATTCATTCCCACGGAAACCAACATGATTATTTAGTCTGCGAGAATGAAACATGGATGTATCTGCATACCTTACTTGCCATGAATATTGTTCCATACTATATATATATATATATATATATATATATATATATATATATATATATATATATATATATATATATATATATATAGTTTTGTTTACTTACATAAAAGTACTTGTACGTACAAAATCAAAAACATATGTATAAATAAAAATACGTTCGTCTAAGGGCGACGTAATGTAGTCTTCTGCATGTAAGAAGGGAAACTCTTAACCGCTTCGGAATTGGAAAAAAAATAAAAACACCAGTAAGAACAATAGCTTATATATATATATATATATATATATATATATATATATATATATATATATATATATATATATATATATATATAGAGAGAGAGAGAGAGAGAGAGAGAGAGAGAAAGAGAGAGAGTGTGTCAGGTTGTATATGAAAAGAAATCAAACAAAGTGCTCGATCATATAAGAGAGCTAATCTAATTTATTTAAATACTGTATATTACATATTTCAGCAATGTACCGCGGTTTCATCCAAAATGGCAGATTTAAGAATCTTTAGTAAATCTTCGTGCCTAGTGGAATCATCGGCAAGCTGAAATGATTGTAGACACGCCTGACAGGGAATGGCGTAAACAATCTCAGTCAAGATTGTTGACGCCATTCCCTGATTTATTAAAGATGTCTAAATCTGCCATTTTGGATGAAACCGCGATACATTGCTGAAATATGTAATATACAGTACCTAAATAAATTATATATATATATATATATATATATATATGAACCGCAAATATATGATTCGAAGTCCTTATTACGATAAGATTACCTTTAGTACACACATGATTCTCTTATCTAATGTTAATGAAATTTTAAAAATTTATTCACGAAATTATTTATTAATAAATTAACTTTTTTTACTCAAATTCACATCAAACAAGGCATACTACCACTCACACATGAATAGAGGCAATCCTAAGTTGCAAGTTTTGCAGCGAGTTGCTTTTTCATATTACATTCGTTTACAGAAGCATCTGACGACCTTTACTATGAAGAGGTGTGATTTTGCTGTTTGCTTGTGTGATAAGGAATATACTGTTTTTTTTTCAAAGTCAACATCATATATCATATTTTAGGTCGTTGCTTATGACGAGAGTAATGAATAGCGATGTTAACAATAGTTGATGTTTAGCGAAATTTAAATGTGACTAGATTATCACACATGTTCGGCGACTGTTTTCTTAAATCGGTCGTTCATGTCAAACTGACTGTATATAACTAGGATACAGAAATAAATTGAAATACAAATTGAGGCGGCCTACACGGTGCTTATTGTAACGTTACTGTCTGCGTCTCGACAGTATGTGCATCTGCCTCGAAGCGCTTGTAATGTAGTACCGACCTTTCACTCAACAAAACTCATGAGTCCCACACTTCATATACCTCCGCTACCCCCATCCAATTAAATAACACATATTTCCATATGGCCTGCTATAGTGTTCTAATTCGTAAGCTTAAAATGCTGATTATATAGTGGTCGTGCCACGAGTTTTGCTCCAATTACTTTGTAGGTTTTAACGACTTTTTGTTTCTTTCAATAGAACAGAAGTCACAATAAGATCAGTAGATATTCCAATAATAATTATTTCCCTGTAACACGGTTTTTTTTCTAACGATATATAGACAACACATAAGGTTATACTGTTAGATATTCAAAGCTAGACCAACATAGCATTTAAGCTGTACAATCAAACTTCATTTCTTACTAACCAATAGTCATTAGATATTGCTTCACCGGGGTATTCGCGATATAAAATACTTAAATACAATTTATTTTTTAAAATGTAGTCCTGTTCTAACGATCTCTAATATATATTTTTTTAAATATTAACCTGAAAAAAAAAACAGGAAAGGGGAATAACTCATTTTCTAATAAAATATATAATAGTAGTGTTTTAATATGAATTAAAAAATGTGCAAAAAAAAAAAAATTATGATGATTCCATTGCACCACAATCAACGACGGCTACGTAAAGTACACACACACACACACACACACACACACATATATATATATATATATATATATATATATATATATATATATATATATACAGATAGAGAGAGATAGAGAGAGAGAGTGACAGAGAAAGAGAGAGAGAGAGAGTAAGATAATAATTAAAAGATATAAATAATATCTTTAACCAGTAGAATATCAGGATAAAAACAAAACTCAATATATTTTATATAGCAATAATATTAATTGAATGACATAATAAAATGAAAATTTGTTTTGGTTGTTTAACTTTCCGTTAAATATCTCTCTCTCTCTCTCTTTCTCTCTCTCTTTTAATATATATATATATATATATTATATATATATATATACATACATATATATATACATATACATATATACATACATATATATATATTATATATATATACATACATATATATATACATATATATATATTATTATATATATGCATATATATATATATACATATATATATATATATATATATATATATATATATATATATATATATATGTGTGTGTGTGTGTGTCTGTTTGTAGCTGAAAGTTATACAACCAAACAAATTGCGATATTCAGCAAGATTTCATGATAAAGAATGTATTTATGAATAAAACAGATGTCATGAAACCCCAGGATATATTAAATATCGCAGATAATAATAAGTTCAATGATAAACATATCATGTCTATCTGTACTTTCATATAATAATTCAGTGGATTACAAACTTTCAAACATAATTTAGATTTAAGATGTTTTATAATTATAAAAGTGTATAATTATATTTTAAATATACATTATATCTTTAATGTAGTAATCTACTGAATTAAATACTTATATATATATCATTTATGTAAACAAAATTCATGGTATTATCTGTAAAAAAGTTATTTTTTTTTTGAATAACGTTTTCCTAAGGTAAACATATTTTCAACGCAATAAAAATATGATAAAATACATCTTTGCTGCCAACGATATAATTTACGATTTTAAGATTTCAAACATAAACACATTTCTTTGTTTTTATAAATCATTGCGATCGAAGGCGCCAAACCAACGCACGCAAGTCCTTCCACTATAGTATTCAGTTCGTTGTATTTGAAGGTAAGGACTCCGGCTGTCAATATGCATCGATAAGTCCGGTGTGGGAACTTTTGATTTTCAATTAAGCGTAACGCAATATTATTCCGTAAAAGGACTTAGATTCTCTACTGAATCAATATCGGGTAATTCGGTTAAAATTCGGAAGAATCTGATTTATTTCGGCGTTAAAAGAAAAATATGAACTTGAAAGTATTTATGGGATTTACATTTATCATTTAGTAGGTGAAAATATCGATTCATTGCAAAACTTATTTTATTGTATATATTTCATTATTATTTTCCCCCAATAATATAATATTTTATGATAATAAAAGAAACAAGGCAAAACGTTGCTGTGTTAAATGAGCGAAATAAGAATCGCGTGGTATATATATATATATATATATATATATATATATATATATTTATATATATATATTTATATATATATATATTGCAATAACATTATGTAGGTGTAGATGTGTATATATCTGTATGTACAGGATTAACCCAAAAACTAATACACCGACTATTGTTAATTGTGGAATATACAAGCAATGCGTAAGGAGTAAAACATCTGGGTTGTATTTAGTTTATGTCTGTTTTATTCTAAAATTGGTTAAAAGAAGGCTGAAGCAATTCATGCATACTCAGATACCTTTCATTGTTCTGAAATTTTAACAATAGTAATGAATTTAAGATTTGTTTAGAATTTAAAAACGTTTGGGGGTGTAGAATATGAACAAAATCCCCTATTTGGGAATTAAAATATATCAGATTTGCATTGAATCTGATCCATAGGTAATATACACTAATTAATACGTTTCTCTAGATTTTAAATGGTTCTGAAAACTTTTAGCTTAATATTTACATTTGAGATATTCTTTCGAATCAAAATAATGTACTCGATTTTAATCCAAATTAGAATAAGGATTCTAGGCATATGGTTAAATATATATATTAGACTTTCATTCCGATGACCATTAGAAAAAATCTATCAAAAATATAATTGTCAATATTGTTTCAATTTCTTTATTGTCATATTTCAGCGAAAAGAGTGTGTATTGTGAGATGAAAAAGAAATCTACTTCGTCTATCAAAACAAATGTTTCCCAAATGTTATATATATATATATATATATATATATATATATATATATATATATATATATATATATATATATATATATCAACGCATATACACAGAATTCTGAAGGAGCCAATTTATCTAATTAATTTAGACAATATGTTTGATACATTTCTCAGCAATATGATTGCGTGTAAATAACAAAAAAGACGATACAATTGCTTGCGCCCCTGTTAATTAGGCTAAACATACAGCAATTAATTTGTAAAACTGTTAATGATAATATTAATTACCTGCTCTATTCCCCCGACGTTGCCCGGGGAAAAACATTCTTCTTAGAAAAAATAAATCATAATATTTTTATGTTAAAACAATTTTTTAAATTAAAAAATCTTAAAAATTGACCCTTCTTTTTTTAATTATTTTAAGAAATATTTGTATTGGTAAATAAATTAAACTAATTGAATGCTTATCCATCTAAGTTACTTATAGACGGGAAACCCTAAAAAACGTACACTCGAGAGATTGTGTGATAGTTTAAATATGCAGAGATAAAATAAACGTTACGTATAGTGGCTTTAAAAAATTCAACCGATTATTTATTTAACATTTACATCTGATATTTGGTTAATACGTGTTTATGGTTCCTTATTGTGCTTTTTTTTTTGTTGCTATACATGAACAATAACACATAATAATTCCACGTGTATTCATCAAAGTCACATATATAGAGAGGAAACACACACACACCCTCTAGAAATTGATGACTGATAGGTTTTCAAACAAAGGAAGGGCAATAATATAAAACGTAAATGTGTTCATTTTTCATCAATACTAATGGTAATAATTATTTTGAGTGCATAATGTATATATATATATATATATATATATATATATATGTATATATACATATATATATATATTTATATATATATATGTATATGTATTTATTTATATATATGTATGTATTTTTATATATATATATATATATATATATATATATATATATATACACATATGTACATATAGGGTACTCTACAGGAGTAATAATATTTATGTATTGTATATAAATGAAGGCAACGCTAGTTTTGAATGATATATATATATATATATATATATATATATATATATATATATATATATATATCACACTAATAAAATATATTTTATTTTTAATAAAATATATTTAATTTTTGAATGATATATATATATATATATATATATATATATCACACTAATAAAATATATTTTATTTTTAATAAAATATATTTAATTTTTATTATAAATATTTCCAGCTGAATAAAATACTAGTGTGTTTCATGGACATTATTATATAGCATACAAATTTTAATATCATGAAAACACATTTGTAGAAAGAGAAAATTAACCTTTTCAGAATGTACAGTGTAAGTGTTGATCTTTTAAAAAGGCTAAATATATTCAAGTATCAAATAAATATAATACCACACTTTTTTTCCCAATTATTCTACGTAAGTGATTTTTTGTATGTAAATAATTGGTGTCAGTTCAAAACATATATATTTTAATTACACGGAATTGGTTAAAGGTTCATCAATATTTACAGCTAGGTTGCGTGATTTTTCCAGGCGATGAAATCCAAAGGGAAGCTGTTTTGTAACACGGAATTATATGTCACTCGAAGTTGCCGTAATATGTTGGTTTACCACAATTGCCTCCATTTATTCTACGTTGAATAATTGTATTTGCTATACGCAAACAAATATACAATGGGACAAATTAGGGGCAAGTCCATATGAAGTGTGGGGAAAATGGGGGGGGGGGGTGTTAGGTATCATTGGTTTGATAAAACACAAGTGACTCTCTACTCTTGGCTAGAATCAGTTCAATCAGTGCAATACTACATTTATTCTAGGGGGTAAACAAAACAAAAACGAACACAATGGTTATAAAGCCCTTCACAACCTTTCCGGTGTGTTCATAACTAAAAAAAAAAAGGCAGACCAATCTCGAAATGGGAGTTGGGAATAAGTGTATAAGGGTATCAGTGTGAGAAAAAAAATGACGATTACCTCTTTTGAGTAAATAGTGTTTTTCAAAAATAAATACATTTTAGGTAAAGACTGAAACCAAAAAGAAGAACGGATCATTATGAAATTTCATAAAAATATGTATCCTAGGCAACACGGTGATCTTTGTAAATTTTAACAGTTAAGGTGCATATATATGAAGCTATGTATGCGTATACATTTATACATGTATATTTATTTGA
>OY744524.1:22964844-23062344 GCA_963556195.1 Sepiola atlantica | reverse complement strand
GAATCAAAAAGATGTTTAACAGTGCTTTAGTAAACCTTCTAAAATGGCATTGATTCTTTACATATAGTAAAAGATCAATACCGTTTAGAAAGTGTATATAATTCAACTTTCACAGTAAGTAAAAGTAGATGAACACAGTGTAAGGTATAATAGAGTACATATCTCACATGACTCAAACTTAGATTCAGTAACTTTCCATAAACCTACTCCGCTCCAAAGAGAGGAGGCAAAACCTGGGAGGGTGCACCTCCTAGAACTGCACAGGACCGGTAACCCCAATAGACCGGCGTAAATCCAGACCCAAAGGCCCGGACAAGACGCCCCTAGCGGGGAATGCCGACGGGGCTGCTTAGGCAATTTTTAAATGGCCAGAGTGCTCACCTCTCGATCTCTGGCTTATCTAATCCCACTTTCTTGACCTTGTGTCACATCTTACCTTGTGGGAGGTAAATAAATAAATCAGTCAACTTTCCATCCTTTTAAAAATCACCTTTAAGTTGAACTATATACATGTATTTTTTACAAAACTATATATTTTCATGATAAAATCCTGGATATTTATTTCAACTTATATAATTAAAATAATAAAGAGTCGTTTGTTTCTAAAGATTAGTATCCCAGTGTGAGCTACATTTTAAAAATGTGTTTTCATGGTGGGGCACCTAACACTAGCAGTGCTCATGAGGCGGGAAACGGAAATATTAAAAAAATAAATAAATAAATAAAATATGATGAGGCAGCAGTGTTTCTTAATGTTCAACTACGCATCTGAAACTATGTATACGACGATGGGAAAAACTAGTTCGCAGTATAATAATAGGAAGAATTTAAACGAAAACGAGATTAAGACTGAGTAAAGCAGCGAGAGGAAGGGTTGATAGTTGTTCTGCGCATGTGCAGCAGTCTGACCGGAAGTATCGAAAACGCATATGGAAACGGAAGTAATTACGCAGGTTTAATATAAAAAAAAGACTGTGCGAAAAAATGATGGCGAGCGTATAAACTAATATAATATATATATATATATATATATATATATATATATATATATATATATATATATATATGTATATATATATACATACATATAAATATATATATATATATAATAAATATATATTAAATATAATTTAATTTTCAATATAATATTAAAATCATTGCCTTATATATAAAAAATAACTATCAAAATGTTTCTATTTATACTCTTTTTCTGTATCTCTAGCCTCTCTATTTTGCTTTGTCTTTCGATATATATATATGTATATATATATATATATATATATATATATATATATATATATATATGTGTGTGTGTGTGTGTGCGTGTGTGTGTGTGTTTGTGTGTGGGTACATATATATGTATATGTATATATATATATATATATATATATATATAAATATATATATATATATGTGTGTACATGTATATATATTTATATATATATATATATATATATATATATATATATATATATATATATATATGTACACACATATATATCCATTATATATATATATATATATATATATATATATATATATATATATATATGTGTATGTGTGTGGGTGTGTATTTGCACTTTTTTTGCACTCTACTTAATTGAAAAAATTTTTTTTAATGTAATTCTTTTTATTTAGAACAATATATGAATAGCTATTATATACAAGTTGAAGGGTTTTTTATACAATGGCTTTCAGAGAAGGTATTATTATTATTTCTATATTCTGTTCATATATACCTAAGAAAAAATAATATCGGTATGAAAAATATATAATCCTTTATTCTTTTGAGAAGTGATCACAGAATTAAAAAATATCTACTTATATGAATATATATATATATATATATATATATATATATATATATATATATATATATATATATATATATATAGTACATGTATTGTATCAGTTTCTGTAGATGGAAATCCGTTGAAACTCAAGTGTTTATAAAAAATGCTCAATAACAAGTAGAGCTGTTTATAAGTTTAATGTGTTATTTATACAAACATTATTGGTTACATATGTGCATACATGTTTCGGTTGCACTCTTCGCAGAGAGTCCACCTCATCAGACCAAGGATTCAGAGTAATGAGATGGATTTGCAGATTTTGCAGATGAAAAAATCTACAAAACCATCTCATTACTCTGAATCCTTGGTCTGATGAGGTTGACTCTCTGCGAAGAGTGCAACCGAAACATGTATGCACATATGTAACCAATAATGTTTGTATGAATAAAAATGTATACTTATATATATATATATATATATATATATATATATATATATATATTTTGCAACAAAAAATTTAGTACACCATTCGTATATATATATATATATATATATATATATAAATATGTGGGGATCTTTTACATGCATACACGCATGCACACCCCTATATAGATGTTTGCTGATGTATGCGTTTATCTGAGAAGCACCTATATTAGTTTGTTTTTCATGATGAAAAATATATTATCGGGAAATAATATAACAATAAACAAAATAAACTAAACAATACATCCGTTTTCTCAGTTAAAAAAAGTATTAAGTTTCGAAATAAATAATAGTAATGTGAAAGAAACAATCGAGGTAAAATACACTATTATATACCATATAATAAAACAAAGAAACATTACAATCAAAGAAAATGAAACGAAATAAAAGCATTGAAAATTAACAAAATCAAAAACAACGTAAAATGGCGATGTTTAAAATGTGAGAAAAATCAGATATATCTAAATAATAAGATTAAGAAAATTTATAACACATAATCGAATATCAAAAACATTTCTACGTAAACTCAGTATGAAATAAAATGAATAAAAACACGTTAAAAGGAGACGTATTATCAAAAATGGTATAATAAATACATTAAACAATAAATAGAATGCGTTAAAATAACATACTTTTCAACATAATTGATACACGTCTCTCTCTAAAGATACAAAGCACAAACCTTACATGACAATCACAAGTGGCTCGTAGAAATACAGACAATTGTATCCAAACAAAATGGCTGCCTTATTAATATTACATGTTTATTCTTTTTCATACATAATATACAGTGTTTCTCTTAGTGATGTTACGGTTGCCTTAATGTGTGTTGTGATCGACGTCATTCAACGATTTATTATTTTCTTTATAAGCTTTCGTCACATGTCTGAATAAAATTCATAATTATATTCACTTACGAATGTTCGTATGACTCATTATATATTATACACATATGCAATTTTCTTTGTTTATCAAAGTATGATATATTAATCAATGATTGTTTAAAACCATGGTTCATAGATGTGTGTGCGTGTGTGTGTGTGCGTGTGTGTGTGTTTGAGTATATTGAAGATTTGGCTATATTTAAATTGTTTCAGGACGAAAACTAAATAAAACTGAATATTAAAAAAAAACGTGTAATAGATAACGGAATTCTGAAGCTAAATTATACGTTTTTGTTTTAATTTTATCAACGCTCATTTCAGTGTTAAAATAAAATAAAAAATAATGTACGTCTTTTTGTTTTTTTTTGCACGTTAAATATCATCAAAAAAATGACAAAAATATAATAGCAGTAAGAATCTGTTATTTTTAACCATAGTTTCTTAAATGAAACAATTCTGCTGAAATACACAATAAATGTATATATATATAAATGTATATATATATATATATATATGTTTAGATATATATAAAATTGTAACACATATTGTACACATAAAGACGAACACAAAACAAGTCATTACAAACAAATAAAAAAAATAATAATGCAACCATGAATTTAGACAGAAAAATGCAAACGAAACAATGAAGAAAGAAATCTGTGGAAAGCAGCAAAATCGAACAAATAAAAAACAGAATATGATTAACAAAATATGAATGTGAAAGAAAAAGGCAAAACTAATAAGGAAAGAAGAAGCGATGAAGGAGGGAAAAGATAAAGATATCAAATATTTTATTTCCTTTGAAATAAATACATACACAATACAATTCGATACATTTAAAAAGATGTAACGGAGAAAGGAAATCAACAGGATCAAGCGTCTAGTTTGAAAAGGTCGGGCGAATAAATAAATTAAAGATAACGGAAAGCATCAAAATACTTATATTATTAACGAAAGTTTAAATGAAAGTAAGTATTTTAGTTGTTTATAAAACAGACTCATGAAGAATTTATTCATATCACTAAATGTAATTCTAATATCTTTACATTAGTGTAGATTATGTACGTATATATATACAAGTATATATGTTTTTACTATTTGGTGTATACACGCATATAAAATTGTAAAGTGATATACTATGTTGCGTATATATTTTTAGTATATACTTCAACAGTGCTTAATACGCGAGTAGAGTTGTGTAGTAACAGTAGCCTGATTGTGTGTTTTCGTAAATGAAGAAAATCAAGAATATACAGAATATATAGTGTGTAGGTTACTTTTCACTATATATATATATATATATATATATATATATATATATATATATATATATATATATATATAGGACTTTACGCGCTCCTCTACTTTTAGAGCTGCTCCCGCTACTGCTCTAACGCCCAAAATTGGAGCAGGCTCGTCTCACGCCTCTCCATTTTCGTAAAGGAGCCGCTCCTGCTCCAACTCCTATAAAAAAGGAGCGGCTCTTTTACAGCGCTCCATAATGAAAATGTACCTTCTCTCATAACGTTCTATTCTGCCAATGAGTGGTCGAAGGATAGGGGTGAGCGTCAAAGGATTTCATCAATATGTGTTGGGGTGTCACCTTAAGTGTAAGACCGTAAGATAATATTTGACAAAATCTCACTAATATGTTGAGAGTTATAGGAGAACATGCCGGACGAAGTATAGGATTATACACGTAAATTTTCGTTTCCTGAGTTATAAAATAGAAATAGAAAAACCCCTAAAGTATTTTAAAACAATTTTAATTTTAATTACACTAACAACTTATTTTTTCCGAAATGGGAAATTTAACCCGATATTTTTTCTATATATTTTGGAAGGAAGTTTAGAACAATTAAGTAAATAAAGTCTTACTTTTAAACATTATTAGTGATTATTTTCTTTTTAAAGAAAACATTTCTCTGGGAGAGGAGATACAGCCATTACTCGTCGTATTGTTGTTTAATATTTGTTTGTTTTACGAACGTAACTATATTGTATAATGTATATTCTTATTTATAACAGAGAAACGCGATTTATCCATTTTTTCTATAGTGCAATTTGGGGCGAAAGAAAACCCAATGAAGTTTATTTTTTAATGATTAAATAAAAAAAATATTTTTCATAAGTTGGCTAAAAAATATCAATAAATTATAAATAAACAATTCAGAAATCCATTTTAATTCCATACAAAATATCTGGCTAAGACCCCGGGAGTTGAAAAACTATCGGGTCAAATGTTCCTCCCCTGAAAAAGTAACTGGATCCAGTTTTCCTAGGTCGGTCAAAAACATTTATCAAAATTAAAAAATTGAATAAAAAAGGTAAAAACGTCTATATTTTAAATCTATAATAAAAACAAACTGTTTACAATTTTAATATTCGATAATAGATTTTTCAAGATAAAGAAAGATATCTAATCTACTTTCGTTCATAAAAGAACAACACATTAGTCTGAAAGTCTAATTATTTGCTTTTTTAAATTAAAATTTCTTTAATTTAATTAAGTTTAAACATCGGTTTAATTGTAGTATAGCGATCGCTGTTTTCCTTCGCTCATTTCGCTTGGTATTCGCCCAAATTAAGGATGAAACTGATTGTTGGTCTTAATTGTATTTTTCGTTCTGAAATAAAATTCTCATTTACTTTTTAAAGTGTTAAGAATCTAACTTTAATTCCAGGTTTTGATCGCTGTTTTTTATTGTTTTTTCCGTGGACTAAATATATTTTACCTTGGACTAAAGATATGTTTACTGCTTCAACATTTTATTACACACAAAAAACAAACTTTCTATTTACAAAAGCAACTTTTAACAGAACTTACCGACTTTAAAAACAAACATGAAAAGCTAAAAATATCCTAGTCGTGAATGTAAGAATAACAAAAAATGTCGTCGAAAAGATGACGGGTGAAAATGTGGCATACAAGTTAAAAAAAAAGATTAGAATTTTTGTCAGGACAAAATGTACCATTCACCGAAAAAATCAATTTTATCGAACATTTGGGTTAATACGGAGCGAAATGGGCGAACAAATCTAACGGCCCCTATAACGGCACCTAAAATTATTTTTTGAAAAACACGAATTAAAAAAAAAATTGGCTTATTTATTCAATCAGCAATAAACATCCTTGTCATGAATAGAAAAAAAAGTTCAAATCTATAAGAAAATAAGTTCAAAGACATCTATAGACTAACTGGCGCATTTGAAGACATTTGTTGCCAAATTGTATCCTGCCTTAAGAAAACTGTCCGATCAAAAATTTAACATGTCGATGTAAAAATCTGAGAAGTTCAAATATTCTGTTTTCGTTCTTTCTCCCTCTCCCCCTTTCTCTCTCTCTCCCTATGTAATATACATTTACTAGAGATATAATTTAAAAAAATAAGTTAAGGTAAACTCTGAGAATTTCTTTCCTTTTCTTTTTTATTGCTGAATAAAAAACTAATGTTTAAAAGAAAAAAAAATCCAGTCATTTTGGAGCGAGGAGCACGGAGTGATAACACCACCGCTTTTAAGTCCAAATTTGAGTTGATCCCGTTCCACTCCTGCTGAATATAAAATGAGTCCGCCTCTCCTTCGCTACAGTAAAAAAGAGCATGCTCCTGGAGCGCGCTCCTTTGTGGAGGGCTCCGTAATTACCTATATATATATATATATATATATATATATGTATATGTATATATATATATATATATATATATATATATGTGTGTGTGCGTATTTATATATATATATACATATATATATACATGTATTGATATATATATATATACATATATATACATGTATTGATATATATATATATATATATATATATATATATATATATATATATATATATGTATATACACATGTATTGATATATATATATATATACAAGTGTTGTTCAATATGACAGACAACTTTTTTCTGGCTATCCTTATGTGGGTCCTTTTCAGAGCCTGACTGTACTTGGGACACCTACAATTATTTCAGATTCATCAGCCAATTCGCGGCCGAAGCAAAGACTATGATTCGGAAATGGAAAGAGTTCAACAACACTAACATTACAAAAAAAGCTGCCTAAATATACATACCTACACACACACACATATATATGTATATATATATATATATATATATAATTTATATAATACATATTTATATAATTTATATAATATATATATATATATATATATATATATATATATATATATATATATATATATATAAATATAAAGTTATGACAATTTTTCTCTTGTACCGTCTCAAAGAATATGAAACTGACCACATGCATCACAGGCTACCTAACTTACCACTGCATTACGCTTAGTTATTCGATCGTGTTTTAGTAAATTTGTTATTTTCCTCCAGCTAACACTAAATATTACTTTTGAGCCAATATATTCGACTTTCCTGAACTCATACTCTATATAGGTTGTAGCAAATGCTGTTCCCCGTTACATTTAAGTATTGACACTCCCCCAATCGTCACCGTGAACTAATAATCAACGTCTATTTTTTAAACAGAAGTGTCCATTAGTATTTACAATTTGTCTGCTATTAATTTACTACATAATACAAAACATGACGCAAACATTTAATGGACACTCCCATTAATTCTGTTTATATTCCGAGAATATCGGATTAGGTTACTTCAACCTATTTGTATACATTCATACTCATTTCAGTGTTCAGAGAATGAAATTAACAAACATAGTTCCTTCTGTATTCCGACATTCAACGTGGCGGCTACAATTTCTTTACCGACTCGACTTCCGAATCAAGTCCATATACGCAAGGATACTCAACACTCACCATAAAGTGGACATTTCCTTAATCCTACCACTTTCACACGCATAATCTCAACAAATAAGAAAAAGACATCGATTTCTTGTAATAGAAATGATCCAAAACGTGCTAACGATGTCGCATAGATGTGATTGCCTTATGGCGTATCGTAAATTATAACACATGCCAACTACCGACTGTCTTTGTTTAGATGTCCTAATTTTGCTAACATTTTATATTCGCGTTCGTGACGCAACGTTAACAGCGTAGCTCCAAGGCAGAAATGTTTATGGTTCGATCATGTTTTATACTATTTATTTATTTTCTATTTTTTCTTATATCGTTATACTTCCGCCTTTGAGGGAGAAGGGAGGTTGGACTTACGGCTGTTTTTTATATTCAACGTTACGATGTAGTAATTAAGAAAAATACTGTAATATGTAATATTTTACTTATTATAAATATCATTTTCCTTCAAATCAACCTTATTTACTACTGCTTTGCAGATTTCCTTAATTATATTTGTGTGTTTCAGTAGTTATTAGAAGGCATACTAAATTTGTTTGTTTCTTTCTTCTTTTTTCCATTTTTTCTTCCTCTCTAAAAAAATGGGATTTCTAAACGACGATACCCGGGTAGGAATTAGAATTAATACGGCTCTGTAGGCCTTTTTATAAATTTTAGATAGAGCGGGTGTAACATCCCAAAATAACATTCTGAGTAAATACCGGTACGATGGGATAGACAGGAAGACTCCTACAACCGCGTCTCCCTCTTTCCTACATTCCTTTTTTCTTCCTATCACCCTTCAACAATTTCAAAATGTGACCTATTTGCGTTCGGCCGGATGTTTACATTTTTTAAATTCGTTCTTTTACATTTCACACGGGCAACGCCGGGGGACGGGCCCAGCTAATATAATATAAACGTAAAGTAAACTAAATATAGACTGGGTTTCATTACCAGGTAAAATCAGCAGGCTATTTCTTACTAATATATGGATGGTTGTTGAAGAAAATAACGAAAGAAAACATATATACACAATATATTGTAAGTAAGTTGTTTATATACACCCTATACTTTGTATAATAATCGATGTTCCGAATTTCCATATGCCGATTCCACTATAGTATAACATATAAATACTGGCATTGCATTCATTGTGACATGTTACCCACCACGTGTTGTTTCTAATCGTAATATAGGATTAGTTTTCAATTGAATATCGGCGCTGACAGCCCTGTAGATAGTCACAACATTTATAGAATTAGATTAATATGATATATTATCATATCTAGATAACTGCATATACGAATGTAAGAGTATATAACAACACCGACTACTACTACTGATATACTGCTAATACTACTACTAATAATAATAATTATTATAATTCTAATAATAATATTTACAATAATAATGATATGCATGTCTATATATATACATATATATATACATATATATATATATATATATATATATATTTCATAACTATATTTTCCTAACTTACTACCAAGCTCTGCAGACGTATAAAGCACTGTTGAAGTAAAGTAGTCAAAATTGATACATAAAAAAGTATGTGTTTTGATAACATTTTATGTGGATACATGAAATATAAACAATAATATATATATATATATATATATATATATATATATATATATATATATATATATATATAATTTCATATAGTTCAGATTAGTTTGTATGGGAATAAGATTCCGGTTGATTGCGGAACGCCCTAATCGGTAGAATGCTAGGTCGCTAAGCACTTTAATTAAACGGTCTCCAAGACACTCGACACGGAAACAAGTATTTGATTTTAAGCTTTCTCATGGAATTGTAAAAACAATTCTCCCCATGTATCTAAAAATGCATCCATACAAAATATTGTTCATGCTGGAATTCAGCGAAAAACATAACATGACAGTCATATAAAAGTAGATCTCCCCTTGATCAGCTCATTTGAACGTGTTCGATTTTAATACTGTGAGGATTTTTAATTAAAAAAAACATATATGTGAAGCCATTGATTTATTGAAGAATTACAATATGCTATTTGTCAAGAATTTGCTGCCATTCTACATGCAATGACCTCGGGGTTATTGATAACTTTCAAGACCTTCTTTGACCGTTTGTTTACAATAACGGTTATAATTTTGTTGATGTCATATTTATAACCTAAAATGGTATCATATCTAAATTAAGAAAATAAACCTACTTTTCTCTGTGTTTGTATTCATGAGTCATCATCTACTCGGGGATTAGAGATAATCAGATATGTTTATTATTAGTTAAATGGTCATAAATATTTTGAGACGATTGAAAATGATAAATGAAACGGATATCTGAACAACAATTGAAGGGTTTACGTCAAGTATTTAGTTATATTGAATATTAAAACTAACAATGTTGTAGTCTGCACAAAAGTAGTTCCGCGATAATATGTTCCACAGACTGGGAGTTCTTTGAAATAAACTCTTTTCGGTGTAACGTTTTATTTGATGCACGTCGCACGAAGGGAGAATAGAAAGTTATCTGTGGTGTTAGTGATAAGGCGAGTTTGTTCATGTCTTGACATATTTACCTTTCAGTAAATGTAAAAATGTCTTCGATCATTTTGCCACAATCTGTGCATCGCTGCAATTTTGAGTATACACAGCAGTGTAAGACTGTGTCATCAGTATGCTGCACAACGGTGCAACTCAGGGTCATCATTAAGTTCATGTGGAATCCATTTTTCAAGTTAGTTTACTTACATTGGTTTTACTGTTATCGAACTAATAAGAGATAAGATAGGAACGCTGGTTAAACAACGAAGTGTTGAAAGTGTTATCGAGACGCTATTCTTGAATTATATCCCAATGTTTACAACCAATACGAAACCTTACTTTGCATTAACCTGATTCTTGTCGAACTCGGGAATCTTTATGTCGAACTTGGGAGTTTGTACAGAATTTCATACGAAACCCTTTATTTGCCCCACGCAAAGATAAGTGCTGAGTATACTCAGTTCTAAGTTACAGTCCTCTGGAGGTGGATTACTAAGAATACAATTACGAATTACTGATCACTTCTATCCGGTCATGACTGAATGAACAAGAGAAAGTTACCTAGTGAATTAAATAAAGGTTTCCGTTTAAAAGTCTGCACTGTTTCCTGAGTTCGGCATAAACTTCCTCGAGTTTGATAAGACCAACTAAAAAAGGTCGGAGGTCTTATCGGTCGAAAAGTTATCATAATAAGATTCAAGAAGAGAACAAGAGTCTAAATAATAATAATAATAATAATAATAATAATAATAATAATAATAATAATAATAATAATAATATAAGTTGTATCTACGCGACGTTGCCCGGGGGTGTTTTCAGTTTTGTATCGTTTTATGTTTATCTATACCGTTGTTTACAAAATTATTTTGAAATTATATTTTGAAACTAATACTACTACAAATGATTACAGTAATAGTTACACTAATAATAATAATAATAATATAACCAATAATAATAATATGTGTGTAGATATATATATATATATATATATATATATATATGTGTGTGTGTGTGTGTGTTGGTGTATGTGTATATATATACATATATATATATATATATATATATATATATATATATATGTGTGTATATATATATATATATATATATATATATATGTGTATGTATGTTTATAAGTATATGTATACATGTATATGTGATAATATAAACACAATCAGTTAATATAATTCAGATCGATTGTATGCGAATCAGATTCCAGACATAAAGTAAACTTCAGAATTCAAAACTTTCAAAAGTTATTTTTATTTTTTTAATAGAGCTATTAATTAATAATTAACAGATAATAATTTTATATTAAGTTGGCTAAGTTGGTTACGATGCGGACGATGACCTTGTTAATGTGTTTATGTATACATACGTTTACTTAAATTGTAATTATTATCATATCCTTCGGACATTCACTTTTAAGGTGAATACACTTGTTATAAAACTATAACAAATTATCTTAATGCATTTTTCACGCTGTATTTATTAAATAATAGGATATAAATACCTCCCAAATCTCTCAATTGTTTAATTGAGGAGGATTCGCCGAAAATTAACATTCTTACCAAAATTCTACCATATTAAGAAATGGCATGTTTTGGAAGCTGTTAACTTCCGATTATTTTATATAAATATATATTAAAATTACGAGTTATTCCAAAACTTAAATGCTTACAAATTACTTTCAAATGTTAAATACTCACAATGTAATTCATTATTATTTTCACCTATTACACATATAAAAATGTTCGACTTGTTGAGGATATCATGACACTTCGACATTTTATATTAGTTTAAGGCCTTTAAACTGACGGATATGAATCAATTTCTGCTTTGAATTTGCGTTTACAATTAAACAGAAACTATATGCGTTTTTTGTGCTCTTAAATGAAGAAAATAATTCACTATTTATTCAAGAATGTGAGATTAAAAGTGTAATATTTTATATTTAAATGTTGGAAGTAGGTTCTTTAAAATGAATAATTGGAAATAGTATTCAATAAATGAATGTGTGTATCAAAACAGTTTTGCAATCAACTACGAAAAATTAAAATTTAAATCATATAAATACTTTTGTTTTATTTAAAATAAAAAAAATAATTCATGAATGAAAACTTGCTAAAAGCCAGAGGGCATGCTGTTTTTATTTATTAAATTCTTATTTTTAAATAGGATTTTAAAATTTAAATTCATCCATTGCTTTGTTCATTTTGATTGACCAATACATAAGATTATTAATAAATACATCGATTTTCATTTTTATTTTATTTTACAAATCACAATTACACATACACGATATCTGAATAGATCATTTTATAAATAGATCAATTCATAAATATCAATTACTTATGAATAACCCTCTCATATATCTGAGATAAGTAAATACATTAGTTTGGTAATTAAATCATGAATCAATTATTATAACTATAATTTTCTTAAAAAGCATCGATTTTAATGGATTCTAATTTCATTTTTGAAACATTGTAAAATCAATTAGTCATGCTAAATACTATAGTCACAACTAATTGCAAACGTAATATTTGAACTAATTAAAGCACATATGGATATCATATTTTATTTTACTAATTTGTTATTTTTTTGTGATTAATGTAAGGAAATATGTAATACTTCAAAACGAAACATTTCATGATGATGCCCCTTTTTACGCATGAAACGGGATTTATATCGTAGAAAGTCACTAGAAAAATACAACCGCGAAATAGTCCGAATTTCTCACAGCGACATATTGATTCATTATCGAAAATCAATAGCGTCGAAGAAAACAGGGGCTATTACTTGGTGGACCCTTTAGAAATTAACTATAAGGGAATACAGACCTCCAGCTACACATTTCTATTTTACATGTTTAACTATAAATTAAACTTGTTTTCTCCATGCCTTTATCATTTCTTATATTTAAAAATAAAATAGTTTTATAATCGTATTTTTTTTAATATTCACATGTATATTTCATAAATAACAGCAAGTATAAGTAGAGTACTACTATTCTGCTGCTGTCGCTACACCTCTTCCTCCTCCTACTCTTCCTCTTCTTCCTCCTCCTACCTCTTTTCTACTACTACTAATACTACTACTACTAGTACTACTACTACTAAAGTTGCCCCCTCTACAAAACCCAATAACAGTGTAATGGCACCAGCCTCGGTTGGTATCACGGGAAATAGCCGTGAAGGTTCAAGAAAGATGGAAAGACCGATGAAGAAGAGCACTAAGTGGACATTCAGTGGAAGTGGACTGTGACATTCGTAAGGCTTATTGTCACCCAATTCCCAGAGAAGAGCAATAGTCGTTGCCAGCGAGATACCAATAGTAATTGGCTGTTGTGATAACGCAAAGTCATTTTCAATGATAATCGAAATAAGTGGAGAGTACTGGAAATCTGGGAAGACCTGTTGTCACTCAGACTTCAGGGAACACCACCGATTATTATCATTGATTATGAGGTGTGTGAAAATTCGTGGTTAGTAAATAAAAATAATAACAATAATAATAATAATAATAACAACAGCAACAACAACAACAACAACAACAACAACAATAATAATAATAATAATAATAATAATAATAATAATAATAATAATAATAACAACAACAATAATAATGATAATAATAATAATAATAATAATAATAATAATAATAATAATAATAATAATAATAATAATAATAATAATAATATAGGTACGTGCAAAATCAATGGCCGATTCCCAAAATGTAAAAACATGTTAAACCTCCCTTCACCTTTAAATTCACTAAAATTTAGGAAATCAACCAATTTTAACGAAATTTTCAGTATGTATTAATCAACGATTACGTAATATGATAAAGCCATTTAAAAATGTTACTGAAAATGTATTATTTTTTTAAAAACGAAATACACCTTTACTAAAGGTATATTTTTATGTATTAATTAAAAAAATGTATGAATAAAAAATATATAAAATATGGAGTATTGTAGATGTTTAAAATTCATAAAAAATGTTTAATTATTTCGTATATATTACGAAAAAGGCCCCTAAATTCCGTGTTGATAAAATCACTATAACTCGCAGAAAAATCATTTTATTTTAAATTTCCAATCTTATCATTGAATAAAGCATTGTTTAATCAATATTTTCACCCTAAAAATATAATTGCAAATAATGGTTAATGTGATTTTAATTATTAGAGTTTCTGGGAAAATATATTATGCGATGTAATTAAATTTTTCTTTCATACATGAACGTAAGAATTTTTTTAATAACTGGAAAATAAACCAAAAACTGAACATTTTGAGAATCAGGATTCTAACGAAAAAAAAATAAAAAATTGGATAATTTCTACTAACGATTGACTTGGGAACGTATGGTAGCATTATTCTGTAATAAACAGACCGGATTAGCTCACCAACAACCACTCACTCCCCAACCCGGTCCTCAAAATGTTATTTTCAGAAATCCAACGATTTCGTTAATTTCTCAATTCATCGTCATTTATTTGGAAAGATAAAACGTAAGTTTGTATTTGCTTTGTCATTTTTTCAATTAATAAATATGATTTAAAAAGTTTAAAACAATTATTATAAATAGAATTCAAATATGATATTTTCTTTAAAAATTGAATTCTATTTATTATTAATAAATAATTTGTAATGTTTTTAATGTTTACTTAATGAATATTGTCACACTTAAAATAAAAAAATACTCTTAGCTTTATTTTAAAAGAATTGATGTAATTTATCGTTACGACACATGTAAGAAATGTTTACATGTGTCGTAACAATACATTAGTTAGTTATTATTTAAGAATTACTGTAATTTCAAATAACATTAATTCTTAAAGAATAAATCGAGTAATGTAATTTTTCAAAATTTTAATCAATCATCATGTGAAAATAATTAATGAAATTGATGCAGTTCGCAATGAAAACTTAAAAAAAATCTATTCCGGCAGTTGGAACCTTCCATACTTTGAAATGTTGTATACGTATTCTGTGTTTACATTTACGACACAGGTTCCGGAAAAGATTTAACTAACTTTTTTTTTTGGAGGGATGGATTTTTAGTAAAAAAAAGAGGTATATATTCTTTTGTAATTCACTCTCTTAGTACTTTTATTGATACTTATCTTTGAAAACGTTCCGGAAAACTGATATTTACTTTCCCAGCGATTTTAAAACATGTGTTATTGAATCTTCAGTTCTAACTGATTGTTCGCTGTTTTGATAGCATTTTGCATTCTTTTTATTTTCACACGTAAATATAATTTTGTTTTCTTTTTAGATATTAACTTAATGCGTTTAACTTTCAAACACAATTAAAAGTTTAACGAAAACTACTATAAACAATGAAGAACATACACTTTTAAGAACTATAGTCAGTTTAAGCGACGGCCATGTTTGCACGTACCTATAATAATAATAATAATAATAATAATACTAATAATACTACTACTACTACTAATAATAATAATAATAATAATAATAATAATAATACAATTAAAATAAAACCTGGAAAAAAGACTAAAATAGATGGAAATCAAAAGGATAACTGTGCCGATACAATGATGAAAATAGCTGGAATCTTAAGGAAAATCCTCGAATGCGAAAACTATCCGCCATGAATTGCGAACGCTTACCAATCACATTGATGTTGCAATGTAAATGAAACAAACACATAGAAAGAACACAATCACAACTCAATGGAACTGAAACTGCAACACATTTAATAAACTGACCCCTCCTAAAAAAAAACAAAAAAAACAACAACAATGTAATAGCACAAGCCGCGGCTAATACTACACACATAATCTTGAAGTTTCTAATTGGATTGAAATACTAACGAGAGAAACCACTAACCAGGCCATCACTAGAACGGTGCTGGGGCTACTGGGAATTTTGGGAGGCTTATTGCATCCCAAACCCCAGAAAAGACCAATTATCGTTGTCAGCATGTAATCAATGGTAAGCGGATGTGTCAATAACGAACAAAAATGTGTATGCTTTATCGAAAGAGATGGAGATTTATTAGGAACATGAGGAGACTTATTCTACCTCAAATTACAGGGAACCCTTCTTGTTGTTGGCAGTGGACAACTACTGTTAATGAATTGTGTTAAAGCCCTTGGTGATTAAATAATATTAATTGAAAGATTGAGGAGAGAGATAACTAAACAGACTTCTACTAAATAGTGCGAGAGTACTGGGACCTTGGGGGGGGCGTATTGTCACTCGTATTCTATAGAAGACCAATGTGTGTTGCTAGCGAGACATCAATGGCAAACGGCTATAGCGATAACGCAAAATAATTTACAAAGGTTATCAAAAGTTTAAAGTGATGGAAAATTGAAGAAACATGTAACTTGGACTCTAGAGGAATACCACTGATTATTGTCAATGAGAAATTACTGATACTGATTAGTGTGAAAACTTCTAGCGAATAAAATGTTATTACTACTCGTATAAGGAAACCAACTTACATAATCAGTGTGCGCCTACCAAGCACAGATAATCTGAAATAGTGTTAGCACTAAATATAATAAAAACGACATCAGATGAATTTAAGGAGACTGAAAATATCTAATCTCCCATAATCTAATATTCACTCCGTCCGAAAGAAATTGGCCCCAACCTTGGTTGTTAACCCGCACACAATGAGAATGACGGGCTATGGAGGATGGCAAGATCGAGGAAAGCGATAGAAAGCACCATCTAGACTTCTAATGGAAAGACGCATGGAGTACCAAATTCTTGGAAAGGCTTATTGCTACTTAACTACCAGAGAATGTAAGGGTTGTTATCAGCAATGCATCTATGCTAAGCCGCTTTTGCGATAACGTAAGGTGACATGCATCGGTGATTAAAAGAGGCGGAGTGTTCTCTAGATATGGATAGATTTGTTGTCACTCAGATTCAAGGGAACATCGTTTATTATTACCAGTAGGTAATCATTGATAATGACTCGTGTGAAAACTCCTAATGAGTTAAATGATGATGATGATGATGATGATGATGATGATGATGATGATGATGATGATGATGATGATGATGATGATGACGATGATGATGACGATGCTGATGATGATGAGTAGGAGATAATATAAGCTGATCCACATCTTTTTGTAAAACAGTTAATGGCCCTAGTGAGTCCGAGATGTGGAAATACGAACACGAATAGACAAATAGAAACGAAGAGTTATGGATTCCCGAGGAGGCTTATTCTCACTGAAATTCCAGAGAAATACAACAGCTGTTAACAGCGATAACTCAATGGTAACCGGCTGTTGAATGAGAAAGTGGTCAAATGAAGCGGATAGTGCTTTACATATGAGTAGACTTGTCAGTTAATCTCCAACGAACACCACATGTGTTTACCAGTGAGCAATCACTTGTAATAATTCAGATTGGCACTTCTAGAAAGTAACTAATAATAATAATAATAATAATAATAATAATAATGATAATAATAATAATAATAATAATAATAATAATAATAATAATAATAATAATGATAATAATAATAATAATTATTATTATTATTATTATTATTATTATTATTATTATTATTATTATTATTATTTACTGACGAGAAATTTTCATATGTTATTATCAATGATTGCTCACTGGAAATAACATGCGCTGTTCCCTTAAGTGTGTAGTTATCACAATTCTACCTAAAATTAGCGAACTCTCACCCTTTCCCTATAACCGTGGCACATCACTTTGCCTTATAGGAACAGCAGTATACCATTGGTTTCTTGCTGATAATGGCCGTTGGTATTCTCTGAAATTTAAGTTATAGCATTCACAACAATTTAAGTGGAACTCCTGATAGTACGCTCCCTCCTTGGGCTTTCGATTCTCTTTGACACTTCACGACAATTTTCTATGGTATCAATCAATACTGATTCTGCCAAATAAATTTAGGGAGTAAGTATTAGTATTTCACTCACTTGGAGTTTTCACACAATTTATTAGCAGTGAGTGATCACTGTCAATAACAACTGGTGTTCCCCTGGATTCTGGGTAATAGCAAGTCTCCTTAGATGTCCATCATAATACTACTACTACTACTACTACTACTACTACTACTACTACTACTACTACTACTACTACTAATAATAATAATAATAATAATAATAATAATAATAATAATACGCATCAGCATAATCCTAATAAAATATAGATATAGTTTTCTGTATCCATAATAAGAACACATTTCAAGAATATTAAAAGTACACTTAATGAGTACAGTATAAAATAAGGATTAAATACACTGTATTTCGATTATTGTGATTTTTCCTTCAAAATATATTCTATTTATTAACTTATTTATTAATATATTGCATTAAAAAGTTGTAAATTGACGAATGTTATATAAACACATAGTATTTTCCAGTATATACAACCTGTAAACGTACTACTACTACTACTACTACTACTACTACTACTACTACTACTACTACTACTACTACTAATAATAATAATAATGATAATACTAATACTTCTCGCATTATAATGGAAATGGTGTGTTTGGTAAAAATCGAAATGACAGCATATTTCCAAACGATGACTTATATACAAGTGTTGATTTAAAATAAAACAGATTATAACAAACGGATTGCAGTACTTATTATAAATATTATAAATATTATAAATATTATAGTAAATAATAATACACTATTATTATTTACATAATTCTATAAAAATATAAATTCTAATAATTATGGGGTTTTAAGCATTATTATGAATATGTTTTAACATTGCAGTATTTTATAATGTTTGAGTCACAATCTTACTAATTGTTAAATATACTACTACTGCGATTGAATAATAATAATAATAATAATAATAATAATAATAATAATAATAATAATAATAATAATAATCAATTAAAGATACTCGACATGTTTTATTATTTTGAAACCTGAATTAGAAATGGTAACCACAACCATCTCAATTGTAGTAGACGAACTAGGTGTTATCAATAAGGGGTGTTCATCTTCCTGCTACAGCGGGAACATGTGACACAAAGTCGGGAAAATGGGAGTAGAAAACAACGGCGTGGACCGAACAAATATGGCCTGTGCAGCTCCGTCGGCATTCCAATAAATTAACTCCTTTGCAGACGGCGAGAAGGCAAAGCCTGGAAAGATGGACCTCATAGAATTCACAGGACCATACCCCATACCGACCGAGAACAAGCTATCCTCAAAAATAGAATAGATTATGTCGGTCTGAATTTGGTATGAAAATAACCTCGAAGGCTTTTATCAATAAGTATCTGGTTTAATATAAGTAAAGCATATACACACGTTGGTGAAGGCGTATCAATTTGACAAATAATTATATATCATAACAATCTCAAGTACACGGTCGCAGGTTTATATTTAGTTAGCAGAATGTGTAGTATCATTGTGTTTTGTTTTTTTAATAATGAAGAAATATATGATAATAACAATAATAATAATGATAATAATAATAATGATGATAATGATAATGATAATAATAATAATAATAATAATAATAATAATAATAATAATAATAATAATAATAATAATAATAAAATTAATAATAATGAGCATGATAATAATAATGATAATAATTATGATAATAATAATAATAAAAATAATAACAATAATGATAATAAAAATAATAATAATGATAAACATAATGGTAATAATAATCATAATAATAATAATTATAATAATGATTATTATAATAATGATAATAATAATAATAATGATAATAATGATAATGATAATAATGATGATAATAATGATAATAATAATAAAAAAATAATAATGATAACAATAATAATGATAATGATAATAATAACAAAAACAACAATAATAACAATAGTAATTATAATAATCGTAATAATAACAAAACTAATATAATTATATTTACAATAACAAAATAATAGTAAGCGGCATTTATCAGCGATAATTCGATGGTAAGCGGATGTTGAGATGATGCAAAGTTATTTCCAACAATGTTCGAAAGAAGCAGCGAATACTAGAAATCTGGATAAACTTGTCATTCACTCTTCAGGAGAACACCGCCTGTTTTTTTTTTGCCAGTGAGCAATCAATACCATCTAACTGGTACAAGGAACCCCAGAAAGTTACAAATAATAACCTCGGAAAACTGGCTGTCACTCAGACTATAGGGACATTTAGCGATTTTATCAGTAAACAAATTGCAACTAGAACTCCAATTGATAAGTAACAACAACAGAAACAACAACATTAATAATAATGATAATAATAATAACTGTAATAATAATAATAATAATACTAATACTGCTACTGCTACTGCTACTACTACTACTACTACTACTACTACTACTACTACTACTAATAATAATAATAATAAGTGTACTAATACAAACGCAATAGGTGTGGTCTCATATGAGCACGGGATGGAAAGGATTTGGTGTTGCCATATTCGTTCTGCTGTCTGTTCGACTGCTGTCATCAACGCTGCTCCAAACCAGTTTAAGGCGAAGAACGACAATGTGTGTTCAATAAACGAGCTGGGTTAATGGCTGTAGTAACAGAGTCGATCGTTATGCGAGCAATAATACCTACAGCAAAATCAGCAGGAGCGCCTTTCCGGCTTGCGAGACGTAATACTGGCGAGTTTTACCGTTACTTTCGCCTTATTTTATTACAGCCATGTTCATTTATTTTTTATTTCTGGATTATAAAAGAACAAACACGGCGATAAAGGAAAGAGGTGAACGGAACGATGGAGGAAGCTGAACAAATTAGAGAGAAAAAGAGAAGGCTATAAAAAACGGTGGTAGGAAGGAGTAGTTGTCAGTAAAATAAATAATAAAAAGGGGAGATGGCGCTGAATTGTGGAAATAAACAGAAAACATAATCCAAGGAAGTGTGAACTTTTAATAAAAAAGCATTTGAAAGGTCCTGGTGAGAATAAGAGAGAGAGATAGAGAGATAGAGAGAGAGAGGGAGAGAGAGAGAGGGAGAGAGAGAGAGAGAGAGAGTATTGATTTACTCTTCTCCAGGAGTTAGGCACAAGGCCAGTTTTTATCTTACTCCCACGAGTAAGATGTGACCCAAGGTCGGGTCGGGAAAGTGGGGTTTAAAAATTGCCTGAGCCGCCCCGTCGGCATTCCCCGGTAGGGGCGCCTCAGGCAGTAAGCAATAAACTTACTCCTCCCCAAAGAGGGGAGGCGAAGCCTGGGAGGGTGGACCTCCTAGAACTGCACAGGACAGACCCATAGACCGGCGTAAATCAAGCCCGGAAGGCCAAGACAATACCAGTTTATGGGGTGCAGTATCCATCGGAACAGATACTACACTTTGATCTTAGCCAAAACAGAGTAAGAGCGAGGAAGAGAGAGAGAGAGAGATAAAGAGAGAGAGAGAAAGAGTTAAGGGGGCTGCTCAAAAGTATCAAACGTATGTTCAAATAGAAGTTTCAAAAACAGTAAATAAAGGATGTTAACAAAAAAAAATGGTTGCACAATTGCTAACCGCACTTCCAAACTAGCATTGGCCAGTAGAAATTCAGAATGACAGAATAAGCTTTGACATCTGCTGTTATTTTGGCGTTTTCCCGCGCAAAAGAGCCCAACCAAGACTTGAGGGTTTTGTCTAATATACTAGTAAATTTTACATGATACGTAGGCAACAGTCTGACATCGGAAAGCGCGAAACTGCAAGGCACCATGAGCTGTTTCCTTAAAATCTTCAACGTTGATATAGAACTTTCATCGATATTAAACAATCATCTCTCTCTCTCTCTCTCTCTCTCTCTCTCTCTCTATATATATATATATATATATATATATATATATATATATATATATATATATATGTATATATATATATATATATATATATATATATTGTGTGTATTTAGGCAGCATTTTCTCATTTATGCAAACATTGTTAACATTACAGAATTCGTTGTTTTTTTTCAATCTTTCTGAAGGACTTTTTTGTATTAGAATATAAAAATAAAATAAATGTTCCTTAGGTTTCCCAGGTTTCACGAACGTTTTCGATTCTTCGTCGAATCCTCCTCATGGTGTCAAAAGCAAATGAACAGAAAAGCTGGAGAAGGAAGATCATTTTAAATAGGCAGTGGGGAAACGCGCAGCGAACGTTTTTGCATTGTTCCAGGAAGTCGTTGGCGATTTAAATTCAACGATGCTGGATGGCATCACATAACAACATCGCATTAAGTTAAGCATTTTAAAATTTTACAATTGGTTACCGAATTTTATCCTCTGATGAGAAGAGTTTTATCTTTAAAACACCATGATTAGTGTAATCCCTTGCATCTGAACTTTCGATGTAATGAAATTTGTATTAATTTTATGTAATTTTATGCAATTTTGATCTTCATCTTTCCTTCTTTAAAATTGATTGATCTACTCATCGTATTGAGCTTGGCCTTTTGGCTAAGATCAACGTGTAGTATCTGTTCCGATGGATACTGAACCCCATACTGGTGTTGTCTTGGCCTTCGGGTCTTGATTTACGCCGGTCAATGGGTCTGTCCTGTGCAGTTCTGGGCGGGCCACCTTCCCAGGCTTTGCCTCCCCTCTTTGGGGAGGAGTAAGTTTATTGCTTACTGTCTGAGGCGCCTCTACCGGGGAATGCCGACGGGGCTGCCCATGCAATTTTTAAACCCACTTTCCGGACCCGACCTTGGGTCACATCTTACTTGTGGGAGTAAGATAAAAACTGGCCTTGTGCCTAACTCCTGGAGAGGAGTAAATCAATACTCATCGTATTGAGCTTTACTTTGTCACGATGGACCACGTTACGATACTTCACTTATCGTAAAATCTATTATATATATATATATATATATATTAATTTATACTACATGATAGTTACATATACATACATACATACATACATACATACATACATACATACATACATACATACATACATACATACATACATATAGACAACTGCCCTTTATATAAGAGATTAATTTATACTACATGATAGTTACATATACATACATACATACATACATACATACATACATACATACATACATACATACATACATACATACATACATACATATAGACAACTGCCCTTTATATAAGAGATTAATTTATACTACATGATAGTTATTCATGTATACGTTTTTTCTAGTTCACCGATCTTCAGCATGGCTGACTTTGTTAAGAATCGAACACACGCGTACATTGTCTGTAGTCTCAAATGTTACGAGTGGCCCCAAAGCCTAGCCTGAAATATTTACGATTCTTTATCGCCTAAATATTAAGTATTGCTTTGTTTTTGTTTAGTTTCTGGCAAGAGTGATAGCATAGGGAAGCTATTTATAACTAACTTCCGAACTAATTAAATAGTGGTCTTCCGTATACGCATTTTCTGCATGACGTTGTCCAATTAAGAGACGCACTTATTTATTTATTTATATATTTATGTATTTGTTCATACATAAAAGTAATTAATGGACACGTGTTTCACGTTTCAACTTTTTTGTACGTATAAATAAATGAATATGTCCCTGAATGTGGTGACGTAATGCAAAGAATGCATTTAGGGGAGCTAATTCTCTCATCACTTAGAAAGTGAGTTATAATAAGATAGCGTTCATACACTGTCACTAGCGCCTCCTCCTCCCCCCCCAAAAAAACAAACAAACACAAAGAATAAAGTAACATTTGGACGATAACAAATCGTACATTTTTCAGGCAAAACGTCGTAGCCCACTAATAACATTTCAGATTATAGACAATGTTGTCGTGGTTTCGATTCTTGCTGAGTCGGCTACGCCGAAGATCAGTAGAGCCGTGAGACACGTATAAATGGATAACATTTATGTACGAATAAAGGAATGACTAAATATATATCGGTTAAAATCGACAAAAACTAACACACCCATTATATATATATATATATATATATATATATATATATATGTATATTAGTATTTCATGTATCCACATACAATTTTATAAGGATATATACTTTTTTAATGTATCAATTTTCAGTATTTACTTAAACAGTGCTCGATACGTGAGTAGAGCTAGGTAGTAAGCTATGAAAATCTATTTATAGCAATTAAGCTACACAAAGGCTCCCGCGTTTAATCCCCGGGGGAAATCTTCAGGCTAAAATGCCTGACGATTTTCCCTGGGGATCAAACGCGGGAGACTCTGTGTAGCTTAATTGCCATTAATATATTTGCATAGCTTACTATATATATATATATATATATATATATATATATATATATATATATATATATATATATATATATATGTGTGTGTGTGTGTGTGTATATATATATATATATATATATATATATATATGTATATATATATATATATATATATATATATATATATATATATATATATATATATATATATATATATATATATATATGAGGATAAAATGCACGATCTCCTATAGTCTCTAAGGTCACTACTTTCACTAGCCGGCATTTACAAAATGTATGTGCTGCATATTCGTTGTTTGATATTGGTGAAACGACTAGAAATATATATCCCGCATTTAAGAACAGAAACAGGACCTCAAACACAACAATCCCACACACGCACTAATCACAATTTCGACTTAACAAATTGCAACCTCCCAAAGATAGAATACTCTCTCCCACGTCAGGAGTAGACCAAAAGCGCTATAATACTTATTTCATCAACACTTCACATTAACCTCAGACTCAGATCTTAATCCGTAGGAAAGCATACGGCATACACCACACTGAAACGATGAAATATTTTACGTCAGTGCTTAAAAAACTTCAATCTCGGTTAAAATAAAATTTCTTTTTTAATACATGTCATTCATATTTCAATTTTTCCCCCTTTTCTTTTCTTTTTTCTTTCTTCCCCCTTTTCCCAATTTAACTTCTCTCCTAATCATACTTTCTTTTTTTAAATAGTTAAAAACGTGTCTATCACATCACGTTGTGCTTTTTTTTCTAACGTTTACCGTCATCGAATAAAGTTTATATCTTCACTTGATCCGAACGACACCGGAAAACTCTTTAGTCTCTTGACGATTTATTCTAGTATTTAAACTTATTTTTCCGTTTGTCTTTTCCCCCTCCACACACATATATATATATATATATATATATATATATATATATATATATATATATATATATATATATATATATATATATATATATACATATTGCGTGTATTTTCGCAGAATTATGTTCATTTAAGAAAACATTTTTAAACATATTATCCAGTCATAAATAACATTACGTATGAAACCAGCAACAACATTGTAAAATGAATAAACTAATACAATTAATTATGTGACACTAATACTGACGTCCCAGATTTGTAATTGTGTGCGTCTCTCCTGAAACTGCACTGTATGTTTGACGTCTAAGTGATTCACATGCTCGTTTTTGGCTTCTTTTTTTAATTATCTTCTTTACTCAAGATTTTTTGTTCATTTGCTTTTGTCAGATGTCGTGAACATTATTCAACTGATAATTCAAACCGTTATTGATACAAATAGAACATACATTAATTATTTTAGATTCTGACATAAAAACATTCTTAGAAAGATAGAAGAAATAAAAAAGCATAAACAAGCGAGAAATTACATTATGTTTAAAAGTGTTTGCTTTAATATATATATATATATATATACAGCAGACATGAATAAGCTCGTTCATCTTTCCACCTGATGACGATTGAGAGAATCAGTCGAAAGTACTCGAAAGGTAATGACACCAAAGGCATACTCACGGAGTTTACATCTGAAAATTCGACAGAAATGAGCGAAGGACTATCCGAAAAATCGAGAAGATAACAAAAAGACTTATAAAACAAAAACATTCCGTGCTATCAAATAACGTTTGTATATATATATATATATATATATATATATATATATATATATATATATATATATATATATATATATATATATATGTATATATATAATGATAATAATAATAATCATAATAATAATCCAGGTAAAACATCCACAGGGTAGTAATCCAAAGAATTTAAACCGGGTTTATAAAAAATGCTCAATATCAAATAGAGCTTTTATATATGATTATTTTTATTTACACAGACATGTACAAAATCTACGACACTGGCATGTTAATGTTATCGATCAACAGTTATTATAAACTGAGATCTCATCAGGGAGAGTTACAATCCGATCTTAACATTACATCATATTTTGTACATGTCTGTGTAAATAAAAATAATCATATATATATATATATATATATATATATGCATATATATATATATATATATATATATATATATATATATATATATATATATATATATATATCTTTTCCTGATTATTTTTTGTATTTAAATGTGTTTTTTTCTGTTTGTGTTTTTCACACATCCTGTCTTTCACGGCATTTCATTTTTATGATACATCATGCATTCTATCCTCACACACACCCACACCCACACACACACACACACACACATATATATATATATATATATATATATATATATATATATATATATATATAGTATAAGTATAATTACTCAGCTAATAAAGATAACATTTTATCTTTAAATTAAAATTGTATCATTAAATAAAATTACTTTCACATTTCTCTTATCTTAAAAGCCAATGGTCAATATATTAGATCGAGCAATAACAAAATAAAATGAATGATTTAAAAATATTGGAAACAGAACAATATTTAGTGTCTCATCAAGTAGTTTAAACAAGAAATATAAAAACACCTTGATCTTTGCCTAAAAAACGTGCATTTATATATTCCGTGTTACAACTTCCTAATGATTCAATAAATATTGTTCTTTATCGAATTTTAATAATCATCACTCATTTCATTGTATATATATATATATATATATATATATGTGTGTGTGTGTGTGTGTGTATATATATATAAATAATTGTTTTTTTCTTCTTTTAACATAGGGCACCCTAAACAAGGCAGGCCGGCACTGTAGTCGTAAAGGTACTACTGAGAAAAAGTGTGAAAGTCTTTTGGCGGCAACCTAAATTGGGAGCTGTGCAGCGAGATGTCTGTTTACATTAGTTTTAAATTCTTGCATGTCAGTACCGTCAGGAAAACAGGGGACAGTGAGGGAGTTCTAGAGTCCAGCAGCACGGGGAAATAAGTTTTTGGTGTAGAAAGCTCTTCGCATCTCGGGACCTCCACAGTGAATGGATGTGATTTGGCAGATTGTCGGGTTGGTCTAGTCAATTTACGTCGAGGGGGCAACAGAGCAGCAAGTTCCTCAGAGCACAATCCATTGAAATATTGTAAAACAGGCACAATAAAGCTATATGTAAGACAGTAAAGTGTGTAGGTTGTAGTCTGAATATTGTTGGAATGAAATCAAGCGCGTAACAGTGTATCGTCGTGTGTTAGTATTAATTGATCATTTAGGAAGCGGACATACTCAATCGAAAATAAACTATTGTGCGATTGTGATTAATGAGTATACCTTCTGAAATGAAACATATCGTAAGCGCATAACTTCAAGCTTTGTAAGCTTTAATTTAACACGCTTTTGAAGATAACAGAATGTTATTGATTTCCTGTAAGTATTTAGAGATTGACACATTTTAAGCTGTTAAGAATGGTTCCATTGTAGTGTATATGATATAACAAATAAAAGTTAACATCAGGGGTCGAAAGGTTCTATAAATGAATGTAAGTGTTTTTTTTTCTTTGACAGCGATTTAGTAGTTACACAGGAGGATTGTGTAGACTCTGGGCGACACTTTCATTAAGACTTTTAAGAAAAGTATACATTCCAATATTCTCTTTAACCTACGTGGTAGAAAATACTAGATTATCATGGTTTTATAGTGTAACTACGCTAAGAGAGAGGTAAGAACTCGTCTAATGCTTATGCACGTATTGTTTCAAGTTATTATTATGCGAGGCATGCAGTGACTGTACAGTAAAAAAAGTGTTTGGTGAGTGCGCATCCTTTGCTTTAGTAAATAACACCCAATCGAACACGTAGATATTTAGGGGCATTGTTTCTCGGGCAGAATGTTTGGCTCTTTATATATTGTATATCTTTTATGATATTGCTTGTAAAACCCTCTCAGCTGGCGTCGATTTGCTTCATCTAGTTCTAAATATAAATATAATAGATGGCAAACATCCTCTGTATTGCGTTAACTCATCAGGGGTGCTCGTTTAAACATATTCATTCCATTACTGGATAATCGCTCTCGAGATTAAACAAATCACCCTAAATCGATATTAGAAAAACAAACTTATTACATTTTATTGACCCCTTGTTATTTATTGGTGTTACTCTTTTGTGGGGTCAACGAACATACAGTGTTACGTTAAAAAAATCCACCTATCTTATTCATAATGAAATTCATAATACTTTCTGCAATGAACTAATTTAGCAAAAATAAACTGCCGTATATGCCGGACTTGTCGACTATATCAAAGTCATGAATATCTAACAGTATTTATTTAAATCGTCCTGCAATGTACTCCTCCGCTCAGGTCTACCTACTGGTCTGTAGAAAGGGTTAGAGTGATGAATATATATCGTTCGGTATAGACCGTGGTTTCAACAGATTGTAACAACACCCCGCACTTGAAATTACTTTTTGGAATGTCTGCGGGGACACTTTGGTGATTGTCATATAAGCAGTATATATGATCCTGAACTGACTTCATTCGAATCAGATATTAATTTCGAACACTTTATCTGCTAGTTTATTACACAATTGTGTTAGCAAAACAATCACGAGACACCTCCTATGGTCAATAAGATTTAATATCATCTAATTAATCTACCCCCACAAGGTAAGATGTGACACAAGGTCGGGAAAGTGGGATTAGAAAAGCCAGCGCCGAAGAGGTAAGCATTCTGGCCATTTAAAAAATTGCCTGGCCAGCCCCGTCTATGGGGTGCAGTATCCATCGGAACATATACTACACTTTCATCTTAGCCAAAAGGCCAAATATGATTTCCTTTGTCAGTGAAAAGATATGAGTATTTAAGAGTCATTGACATATAAGCACGGCGTATCCATTTATGTTTGAAGCGAAGAAGTGCATATTGTGAGCATATCATTGTTCGCCACTAAAAGAAAAAAAAACTGTCTGATATTAAAAACTAAAACTTGGTCGTTATGTCAGGCATGGACTGAAATGTACCAATTTGTATTGACTGAATAAAATATTAAACACTTTATTAATTATTCCATGGGTGGAATTAGAGGAAGTTAATAAACCTATAGCGAAGTTTATTCGACAGATTTGTTTAGCGACGAGAGGAAAATAGTTATTTTAACATGTATCTGTTTTATCGAAGCATGCGTGTTCATATTCTTACTCTAGCTTATTTTAATCTGTTTTATTCGTTCATTCCAGAATATTATCGTGCATTATATACAATCTTCAATGATTACAATGGTTACATTTGTCATAGTGTGCAGAAGCGTTGTTGATTCAGACGGCTTTAATCAGCGCAAACATTGGATAACACTTTAAGGCTTATGCGAAGATGTACAAAGTCTCGATTTCCACAATAAAGAATTTCCGCTCCCATATTAGGAATAAAATTAGTGATACGAGCAAGTGACATTAAATTCAAATTTATGTTTCCATGTTTATGCCAGATTAAAACTTAGAAACGATGAAAGATGGACTTATAATTCTTTATATTCCGAGTTAATCTGATCCCGATCTAGCTATAGTAAATACATATTAAAATGTATTCGATTGAAGCCATGACGCTCTATCTTATTGCATAGGGTGGGGTGAGAAAACTCTACTTAATATCATTCTTACTAGTAAATATTCAGAAAAACACAGTTAAACTAATTAAACAAACATATGCTAATAATGTTCTCTTTTTTAGTGGCTTGCTTTTATTTCTCTTATATCGAACATGTTGCAAAATTTAACATACGAATGAGAGGGAGATAGATACATGTTTTTAACAGAAACAAGACTAGGGTTGTATATAGTGTTGTATATTGGTAACGAGAAAGATATGACACCCGCCTTTTAAAATGATTAGTTTCTTATACATGGCCCAGCGTGTAGCAACGTAGGATAGCATTCTTAGTATTCAATACAAGCAACCTATGAACCCTAGACTGGATAGCATGCTGGTCGGCTAAGACGCTGTACTCAGAATGATGCATGTTTGTTTTGTTTTCTAGAGATTCTAAATGTGTAGCACCCTATTAAACTAGAAAGAATCGAGTTGACTTGCACTACTTATTCCGTTCTTTATCATCTAATAGGCGTTTGTAGCTCTCATTAAACCGTAGTCGTTTCAAAGTTACATTCCGCCACCAACAACTATAAGAGTCAGCCACGTTTCATCTTCTGGAACAAAACCGTACAAATGAAAAACATCTGTTTATTTTTCATGTTTACTTATTTTTCACCTAGACTCTCACAAAAAAACAACATACGCACAATACTAACATACATATAGACGTATAATGTCAATACAATAGACAAGTGACATTGTCGATGAGGCCACCCAATAAGACTTAAAATAACTCTCATGACAATCCTAGTGGCATGGCAATGTATTATGGACTAAAGAGAAACAATTAAACTTCATTTTCTATGATTTGAATGATTTAATTTTGAAAGATACCAACATTTACCGACTTTAAATGACATTTCATTAAATGCTCTTAGTTTATAGTTCCATGAAGTCAAATTAGGAACAGAGAATAAGCCACTCAGATTTGGTGTGTTTCCTTTGATTACGCGACTTACATATTTTTAAATAATAAGCAACCCAATGGTTGTTATATGTACTAGAAAATATATGAACCCGTCAGGTGTAAATATGTGATGATTTTATTAATACATATAAAAAAATTACTCATATTCCAGCGTTTTTAAAAATTAAAGATACATGCTCTGTGCCTGGCATTACAGTCTTTCTGTCGGTGATACCCCGATTTGTAAAATGTGGCTTGTACTGAACAACCTGTAAGTTGACATATCTCCCAGGATTACTCTAATCCCGAATAGTAGTAGCTTTTTTAAGTTTCCAACTGTAGGTAACATAGAATATGTCCTGTAAATGTCATTTTTACTGCATCCGCTGATATATTATGAATACCTAGTATAAACAAACGGACATAATACATATTACATATTACAAAACATTAATACTTTGAAGAATGAATACCTTTACAACAATATTAAATTCGGCATTACACCCATAACAAGGGTTGATATGTCGTATACTAAACACATATATGCATACTTAGTGATGATACATACATAATTGCCGCATTTACTTTTTGCACCAATATCTTTACAAACATGCATACGTGATATAAAGATATTTGAACCAATGTTCTTAGTACATAGATTTGTTAATTCAAGAATGAAACTAAGAACATTTATATTAAATTGCGGCAATTTTTCTCCAAATCTCAAGAACCTCTTTTGATGGAATAGGTAGTTCAGCATGTATAAACTCAACCCTGTCCATGATTACCGTTGTGGGAAAGCAAGGGAAATGGGGTAGTTCACTAACAGCTGTTGATTAACTCAATTACCAGAAATTGGATCAGATATTGTAAATATAATTAGGTGCATCTTCTCATAACACGACCATTTTATTTTTCGTTAGGACATTATGTAATACCTAAAGTAAAATAATTAATAGCCCTAGACCTTTAACTCAAATTGACCGAAAAATACAAATATTTACTAATAAAAAACATGATTTTAGAAAATTAATAAGTTAAGAGAGAGATGCAAATAAATTCATCACGTGAAAGAAAGGAACGATCGTAAAACAAATAAAACATGGGAGAAGGAAACGTTGTTTTTGCGTACTGCTACTATTTAAAAATAGTAGCAATAAGCAAAAACAACGAACGCTGCAATCACCAATAAAAACAATTACATACACATACATTAAATATTTAGGTGATAAAACTCGTACATATTTCTACGCAAGGCGTCCATTGCAAAGACGCTGGACTACATACATCAATATCGAAGGTTCACTCCCTGTCTAAGTTAGCCATGCTGATGACGGCTGTGAGCCAGAAGCACGTGTCCTTGGATTGTTTTTATGTACGTACAAAATTAATAAAAAAATATGTATATTAACGAAAAATGCGTCCTATAAAATTGAGGGTGATTAATAATGCAATCTTCTGCATCTTAATAACTCAGGAAGTGAAACAATCGAAAGAGTAGCAGTAAGCAAGAACGACGAACGCTGCAATAAAAAAATAAAAACAATCACTATATATATATATATATATATATATATATATATATATATATATATATATATATATATAGGAGTATTTTAGTTTGCAATTTTCAAGATCTCTGTTCACACTTGTAGATGGGAATGATTCACGAAATGTCTCACGAACAATCCCAACACACACACACACACACACACACACACACACATACCCCCTCTCACACACACACACACACACACACACACCCACACACATACCCCCTCACACACACACACACACACAATGAAATTAGGACTTTCTTTTCCTCCTTGATTATCAAATAAACTGAGTACGAAATTGTAAGTTGCACATTTATTTCTTTATTAATTACGTAATAAAATGGTATACATATATATATATGTATACATATATATACAATTTTCTTACCTTATGTATATACACTTATCAAGTTATAAGAAAATATAATTTATTCCGTATATATTTTGTGTTACTGTTTTCAAACAAGAGCTTAGTAGTAGAATATATTTATGGTAAATAAACTATACAAACACATTCATGTGTCATTTCCTATTATTTCCTTCGGGAAGGAAACCTGAAAATATCTATGTAGCTTACTTGCCATGAGTAAGAATATATATATATATTTATATATATATATATATATATATATATAAGGAAATTCAAATAGACAAAATAAATAAAAATAATTAAATCATGAAATACAAATGAAAAAAAGCGATTATAAGCGGTGATAAAATGAAGAGAAGTTAAAAGGTTGCAATAGAACTATTTATATATTTTGTTTAGGTAACTGTTTATGGCTGACTGCAAAATGGCGGTAACAGAATAGGGAATATAAAATGCGAATAAAAGGGAGATAAACAGGGATGTTAAAAGATGGCCGAAAGAAGATAGTCTCAACTTAGACTGAGTGGAAGATAAGCGGGTGATTTTAGAAAATTCCCGGAAAGAGAGGATAGAAACATCAAGTTTGCAATTGAATACAAATGACATTAAGAATAATTGGGAGCAAATGTTGGAAGCGGACGTGCGGCTAGTGAAATGAAAAAAAAATGGCGAATTATGGTGGTGGTTATTAGATGGAATAATACACAAAAATAAGAAATGTGAACAAAAAATATGAATATAAAAATGAACAAAAAATGGAAGGAAAGGTAATTCGTCAAGCATATAATACTTTCCCCCATTTTTCGTTTCCGCTTTCTACCACCCCTCTCTCTCTCTCTCTCTCTCACTCTCTCTTTCTCTCTCACTCTCTCTCTCTCTCTCTCTCTCTCTCTCTTGCACGAACACACAGGAATAGATAGACACGCTCTATTTCTCTGAGGTTTTTCTTTGCGTGGTAGTGAATTTATTGTGCGACACTAAATTTACAGTATGAAGGTTATTGCTTTTTTATAAAGATCAAAATAGATTTGAGATCAGAATACATACATACAAACACTCCACCCTATATATATATATATATATATATATATATATATATATATATATATATATATATATATATATATATATATATCATGGATAATGAACTACAACACAAAGTAAAACTATAACATTGTATTGCAGTTGTATGCAGATTATATGTGTTTTATTTCATGAGTAATATCTGAATGTAAAAAAAGAAAGAAGCGTTATAATCCAGGTTGTACTCGATGACCGTTCTTCTAAGCAATATGGCATAAATGCTAGTGTACCCCAGGGATCTATTCTTGGACCGCTACTGTTCCTAATTTTTATAAATGACCTCCCTGATGCCATTGCGACTGAGGTAGGAATATTTGCTGACGACACGAAACCACTACTCTCGTCATGTAGGCAAAACCGACGTGCACATATCTTAGGCAATAGCTAAATCCTTAGAGAATGACCTCCAGTCTGTAGTGGAATGGGGTAAAAAATTGATGGTAACTTTTAATGCCGCAAAGACAAAGCTACTTTCCTTCAATAACTACAAGAAACCTCTTCAACCGTCGATTGTCATGGCAAATAACACCCTACCCGAGAGTTCATCATTCAAACTCCTCGGCCTAACTTTCACAGATATCATGAATTGGAATAAATACATCGAAAACATTGCCAAGGATGCTGCAAAGAATGTGGGCTCTCTATACCGTGCCAGTAAACTTCTCACACCTGACATTATCCTATATCTCTACAAAGCCACCATCCGCCCATGCATGGAATATTGTTGTCACATCTGGGCTGGTGCATCATCCGCTAGTCTCTCCCTCTTAGACAAGGTCAAAAAAAGAGTTGCTAACAGGTCCTTCACTATCCACCAAGCTCCAGCCTCTGTCCCATCGCCGCAATGTTGCTTCCTTGTGCCTGTTTTACAAGTACTTCATGGATTGTGCTGTGATGAGCTTGCTGCTCTGGTACCCCCCACGATGTAAATTCACTAGAACAACCCGACAATCTGCCAAATCCCATGCATACACTGTAGATGCCCCCAGATGCCGTAGAGCTTTCTCCTCCAAAAGCTTCTTTCCTTGTGCTCCTGGACTCTGGAACTCCCTCCCTGCTTCCTGCTTTCCTGACGCTACTGACATACATACATTTAAAACTAACGTAAACAGACATCTCGCTGTGCAGCTCCTAATTTAGGTTTAATCCCCCCACCTTTTTCATTCTCAGTAGGTGGGGTGAACTATGACTAAAAAAAAATATTGGGTACTGATTGGGAAACCTCAGAATTGTAGATGTAAGATTCCTGCCTTATGACTACATTTCAGCAGAGAATTAGGCGATCAGGCTGCGAATATCATTGTGGACTCGCCAACACGTCTAGCTACACAGAAAATAGGTGATAGGGCGAAACAACTTCTTTTTGAAACTTTATATATGTATATAAATGTAGGTATGTTTTTAATATTTGTATCTACACGATTCACTCTTCAGCTAATAAATCAGTCATTGTTTATTGTGTAGCTGTTGTTAGGGGTAAGGCATCGTAATGTAAACTATATTTAGTTTAATTTAGTCTAATGTGTTATAATAGAGAAAACCCCCTATCCTATTATTCGGTCCCTTTTTGTCACGACTGCTAGGAAATGAATGAGATACCGGCGTATTTTAATATTCCTTTTACTTCTTTGTTTTTCCCCCTCCCTTTATGAGAGACAACAGATAACCTGATTTTAGCTTTACATTTTCTCCCCTAGATGAATAGAAGGTTTGCCACAGATATAAAACAATGTAGAATAATATACATTGCTATATGGTAGATTATCTTAATTCCCGCGCCAAGCCATGTGCGACACTTTTAAATGACTTTAATAAGTCAGTTTGAAGAAAAGATTCTGAAGGGTTCTCATCGGACGAGAGGCCTGTCCCAGGAAGCATTCTGGCTTGCCTGTTAGACTTAATTTAAGACGAATTAATTCCCTTTGGTCTGCTGACGCTGAACTAATACAAGGACTGCTTGGTTATCAGCATATCTCTAATTAAGTAAATACACCTCTATCCTCTCTCTCTCTTTCTCTTTCTCTTTCTCTTTCTCTCTCTCTCGTTCTCTCTCTCTATCTCTCTCTCTCTCTCTCTATATATATATATATATATATATATATACATTTTTTTCATCTGATGAATTCTTCTGATGATGTTGTAATGTTGCAGAGACGATATTTACATAAACATGGTGTTTGGCACAGGACAACTGAAATGAACCGTAAACAAATATATCTCACAGAAATGTGATGTTTTTTGGAAATGTGAAAAGATAAAATATTGAAATGAAAACATGATTATTGGAATATAATAAGAACCTTATATATATATATATATATATATATATATATATATATATATATATATATATATATATATATATATACATACATTAACCAAATAGTTGTTTCTAATTTTATGTTATCATATATTGCATCACATCTTAACATGTGCAATGATACTTCTGTTTCCTATTCAACCATTCACGGATCTGTCTCTGAAATAAAACTGTCTTCATGTTCATACATATTTGTGTTTTCTTTCATTGTGGATCGTGGTTAATGTTTTTTGTTGTTGTTTATCAGTTACTGCCAGAAAGATAACTTTGATAGCAAATAAAACGTCGGTGTCTACATTGAATAAGTAATAACAAGCGAAAAGATCAAATTGTATTAGTCGCGAACCCAGGCCGTGACAAATGCAAAAGCGGCAAATAGGAGGTCGAACACCTTAAAGAAAGTTCAGACACGTCATGTTCATGTGAAATTTGTCAATAAGTGTTAAGCATCAATTAATAAATGGTCCCTACATCATAATTACTTTAGAGTATTTAAATAATATTTAAAGTGATATTATATTATATATATTATATATATATATTATATTTTTCTCATTAAAAAATTCAAATATTTCCGATTTTCATTGTATTTGATAAATAGCCATTAGACATGAGTCAATCTATTTTGCCTACATTTAGATTCAACCAGAAGCCCACTGAATCGTGAGCCTTAAATCTTAAACCTTTCTTTTAATCCAAATCATTTAATGGATTTTTATATGAACTGAAAGGAGGGGGCAAAGCATATATTAAACTAGTGTTATATGTTTATGTTTATTTTCGGAACGGGATTTAAACGTATTTTAAACTGTTATTAACGGCAAATTTATCTCACCAATCCTAGAACGCGTATTCCATTAGTTTCTTATAAAGTTAGGTGTATATATGTATTCGTATAGAAACATTATTCCTAAAGATAATGGAAAAAATCATGATAAATTCAGTAACACAGCTAGTAGGCGTAAGGGTGGTTAATTTCGGCTATGTTTAATTTAATATAGCTTAATCCAAATGGAGAAAATAATGGGTAGAAAATGAAGAGAACTCCGATTTTTATAAAATGTTAACAGTAGTTAGAACACATCAATACTCTTATAGAAATTGCTCCAGACTATGCATGATGCCACTTGATGTAAGGAGCTAAATAGAACTATGGATATTTAATGTAAATACATGAGCTACCTATTGATATTCGTCTTTGAAAGACCCAGGCCAAAGGTAGAAAGAAAACAGTCAACAGAAAGAAGGTACCATAAATCTGCAGTTCTTAGAAATAAGCGCCTGGAATAGGAAGGTGTATTATAACGAGGTATATAAACAGCGAATTGGTGAAGGCCACTTGAGCAACGCGTCAATCAAGCTGAGGCAATGGAAGCAGGGAATAGATCAGGCAATTCCGAAAAGAACATATCATAATTATGTTTATAGAAGAGACTGAGACTAGCAACATTACGTATAGGAGAAAGGGTGTTGAGAGAAGAAGAAATGATTAAGCCAACCAAATTGCAGGTACACGTCCAAACCTTATTAAGAACCGTCAAATGAGTCAGATATTCACTTGCCCAAATATGGCAACAGTACTCCATACAAGGTATGATAGTAAGTTTATAGAGATAGAGTATAGCCTCAAATGTAAGAAAGTGATTAGAGCGATAGAGAGTACCGACTTAACGAAACTCACAAAGAGGAATGGATTTAATGTATGAACCCCAACCAAAATGTGATGATAAAGAAATACCAATAAGTTTCAGAGTCGATTCCTCCTCAAAAACAGAGCCATCCATGAAAATATCAGGTTCAAATGGACATGCCTTAACAGAATCATAGGAAACAATCTATTTCATACCCCAATCCACAACACAACACTAGTCAACTTCTAGATCAGTTGGATATTCCATCTGATCAAAGGCAGATGGGCGGAAAGAAACACTAGAAGTAAGTGTTGTCATAAGCATAGATGTTAACCATCTGAATTATATCCTCTTGAAAACAGCATTAGACCTACAACAGAGCCCCAAGGCACACTAGCATTGATAGGAACACGATTACAGTGTTACTCGCAAGCTTCGATCAGATATAAAGATATAATAATGTAAAGAACTGTATCACTAATACCAGAACCTTCAAGTTTGTCTGTCTAACACCTTTTAAATTTAAAGCGCAATGGCCCTACTCTCTCCTAAATGTAATATAAACAGACAAATCCGCTCGGTTATAATAGTTAAAAATCAACAATTGAATAAACACCAAGAAAGCCATATTGAACACCACTAAAGAGGGCCAGGCATTCGCGACGGTGAACAAGCTTGCTGTTGATCAACCTTTCAAAAATGTTGCTAATAACAGAGAGCAGACAGACTTACAGGACGATACTTATTTGGGTCAGAACAATCATCATCATTTTTAACGATAGGAAAGAAGAAAAAAAGAAAACAAGACTGAGAAATAGATTGAATAATTCCAAGATTATGGATTATATTTCAAGAGAAAATGTTTGAGCACGACAAAAGGAATTGAATAAGGGCCGGGAGCCTTAGACTCTTCAAGATCAGAAAGAACCTTAGCAAACATCTTCATAGTAATGATGACGCGATGAAAGTGATTTCCCGAAGGAAAATCAGGAAGCAAATAACCAGAATCATCTAGTGACGAATTGTTAGAAAAAGGAACACAAAGAGATAAACATGATCATTAGAATATAAAAATTCTAAAGACAAATTAAAATGAAGCATTAGAAGAAGTGTCACTATTTAAAACACTATGGTAGATTTCTCTAAAATCACGAGAACAACCCGTTTGAGATGAGATTAATTCAGAAATATCTTGATAATAGCTAAACTAATCCTGAGAGATTTCTTGATAGCAAGCATTTCTGCATAACTGTCTGGAAGCATCGGAACAATTCTGACGATATTGATTAAAGTAATGATTACGATGTCTAATAGCAGAAGCACAAACAGAGGAAACACATTGAGGAGAATGAGGTTTTGTTTGAAACTCACGATGAGAAATGAACATGTCTATTCCAACAATAAGCCAGTAAGCAACTTCCTTAATAGAACCAGTATAAGGCATACCAAAGATAGGACCTCATGATACGTCACATACTAAAATTACGAAGCATATCTGAATCAACCTTCTTGTAGTCAAACGTCTTCTTAGGAAAGAGACGATCAACCTCAATATTAACAATATGCTGATCGAAAAAAAAGCAATGTTAGAATATAAAGACAAATCAAGGAGGGGTGTTTGATGAGGCTCATGATCAGGAAAGCGTGTGGAGAAAGTGACACATTCGAACAAGTTATAAGCTATAGAAACGGTGAGACAGATGTCAGCAGCTAGATCTGTGGGATTAGAGTGGGGGAGCTCATCACAATGAAGATAATTACAGTCATCAATATAAGAAGATGGCGGTTGGCGAATATAGCTGCAATCCATTATCCACATTGTTGGATATAGCATCAACATAATAGCTGTAATTCTCAATGGGAGAACGGTACAATTACATAAATATGAAATGAAGTGCGTCATAGACAACCTAAACAAGATAAAAGGACACGAATGAGACTCAAGACTGTGGACACGGACAATGAGGAGATTGCTGCGAAATAGAAGAGCAAGACTATACAAATGCGTGTAAGGGTCTAAGCGGTTACGAGGCAAAATAACCATCCATATGTAGATGGTTCCATCAATAGTATGATCCAGATTAGTATCAAGAAAGGCAATTATGTGAGCAGATTACTCCAAGAAAAATCACTGAACATCTGGACAGTTTTACTTGAGACATTTGATGTTACTATAGGAAATATAAGGTATTATTGTATAGATTTTAAAAGGGCATCACGATAAACAGGAAGATAAATGTAGAATCACTTAAAGAGATACCTAGCTTGAAAAAGACTCAATCATCAGCGTTTACTCTCCGGAATCAAAAAGTGTTTACTAGGCTGACTTACTAAAGAAACTTACCCCATAACTAGTGAAGTGGCTGAGCAGAAACCGTATTTTCATCGTGACACCATATTTTGATTAAACGAAGGGCTCATAAAAGTGATGACAAACTGTATCTTTGCGGAATTAAGTTTACCTTACTGGAACAGGTATTATTATAGTATTTACATATACAATTAAGCCTGTCGAATTTTCAAAGTTATAGCTCAAGAGAATAATATATTATAAAAAAAAACGAAAGAAGGCTGATTAAGTCGTCTTCTCTCTAAAGAGGTAGTTTATAGGGAATATTGAATCTATAAGCTATCCCCAGTCGAATGTATATCATAGGCAGAAGAGATGACGATGTGAGCTTTTTCAGTTATTGCAGAGAGAAGTAGACGCTCCTCTTATACAGCGGATGTTATTCCTAAAATGTCATCCTTCTAATACTGGTGTCACTGTGGTTAAGTGGTTAACGACGCGAACTGAGGATCTGGGTGTGCGGTGTTCGAAACCAGTCCGTTCCACAGAAACAATTTCATCATAACAACACCTGACTTTGTGTTTAACCTCCTGGGGAAAAGTTTTAAAACATACTGACTATGCAAAATAATAGAACACGGAACATGAAAAAATAAAACAAGCCATAATGTCTGATATATATAGTGTGTCTGTCAAACTTTTTCTTTCCAGGGGAGCAACTTATAAAAGAAACACTCTATAAACTCATCTTTTCTCAGGTAAGAATTTACTAAGAATACAATTCTAGAATTAATTTAGTAATTACAGGGACCTTGTGAAAATTCCATGGTCTATTTTTCATTATTCCATATGTGTTATTGCTAAAAATAATATTAATTTTAAAATATTAAATTCATGTATATTTTAGTAATTTTGAAAAATAATTGTTTCTTTGTTCTTACCGTAAAATAATTATAATTCTTTGAATGAATGACATAAATGCCATGTCTAAAAATCATATGTGAAATTCTAGAGATTAGATTTACTAAAATGACAGTAAAAGGTATTATACTGTAACGTTTTCTAAAACTGTTTAAGTCAATTGACGTAATATTTTTATAATGGATGAAATAGCCCATTTTTAGAATGTCGACATCAAATATTTCTCGATCACTTTTAATATTTAGCTATCAGATTATTTAATTTTTCAAATGTTTTATTTAATTATTTGTCTGTGTCATCTTTTATATATATTAATGATGTATATATTATTGTATTTCAGATCTTAATTAACAGTTATGCTGCTACGCGATGTTTTAATCTTTGTCGAAAGCTTTTAATGATTCGTTAAACTATTCTCATAATTATATATACATTTTCATGCGTTTCTTTGTAATACAGTAAGGCGACTTACTGAAAAGTTTAGGAAACTGTTTAAGTAGTTATTACTTCAAGAGCCTGTCTGATAAATGTTTTAACTGAGAATAATTGCAGAGAGAATGGACGGTAGCTCTTAAAGTTGTATTCGATGATTGCCCCAACAATCTCATGTGCTGTATGGATGCCCACATGATAATAGTGGTTTAGACTGCGCCCTCCTTAAGACTAATTCCTCTCTCGCAGGCTGCAATTCAATCGAAAGCACTCTGACACTTTTTTCGTCACCATTAAAGAGTAATCTTTGACTTTGCTCTTATTCCTTGACCATCGATATTGCAAATATTACACTTAAAACAATTTAATATTCCCTGCGACTGCTCTATCAACTTCGATTCGTGCCAATTACTGCTCATATTTTATCGCGATGATCTATTTTTCCTTTTATTCTTATTGTTTAATTTTTCATTTCCCATGTAACGTCTTCTCGACCCCACTGCATATTTTCAAATAGTAAGGCACGTGCAAAAAAATCACCTACCACGTCTTTTTTTTTGTTTTGCCACTTTTCTCAAAAACATGTTAATTTTCACTTTTTAAGATTAAAAATTACTTTTTTTTACTGGTGTTTAATTGTTTGATTATAAAAGAGTGAGGAAATTGTATAATCTCAAATCTTATAAGGGTGTGGTAGACTACGAGGTAAAAATAAAGAACTAATTAAAAATACATTGTCTGTAGCTCATAAATCTAGTGGAAAACATGATAAAGAGATATTTGACTATATCTTCCTCGCTGCTGATGCTTGGTTATATCTGTCTTCCTATGTGAACAATCAAAACGAGCTAAACAGGTTCCTTGAAATTCGTCACACGATGCATTGCCTCAATTGCATCATCTAAAGAGTTGAATTTGACATGCAATATCACACCCAAGAATTATTGGCATATTATCTTGTTCATAACACATGTAATTAAGATCGCTACATCAACATATAGTTAAACAATTTTAACAAAATATATTTATAGAAAATATATAAAAGATCGATTATATTCAGCAATGGGTTGCAACAACGTCAACATCAAATGCTTTACGGAGAGTGTTAAGGATATGTTTAAGCAACGAAATGATCGGTAAGTTCTCAGTTTACAGAAATTTCCGAATCAAGCTAAGATTGAACCCCGGCATCCCGGCTCATTACCCCAAAACTCAAACTATTATACTACATGGGCCGGTAAAAGTAGAAAGAATTCAGTATATAGTCAAAGGAACGCTAGCCGCAAATATCGCAAACGTAAGTATGACTGGTATATATCATATATTTTAAATATATTTTTCAAATAATACAACATTATATATTTTAATTTTAATGTTCTTATATGTTAATCTTTAATTACTACTTAAATATTTTTTAATGTTATGAAATATATTTTAAATATAATATATTACATATTTTAATTTTTATTTTATTATATGTTAATCTTTGATTACTTTTGGAATATTTGTAAATGATATTTAATATATTTTATGAAAATTTTTTGGAAGTACACAAGCCAGGATTGAACCCGGCACAGTTCATTACCAAGCACTACCCATTATACCAAATGGGCAAATGTGAGTAGGGGGAATTCAGTATAGAATCAAGCGAACGCTAGAATATTAAACAGCTGCATTGCTTGCCTCGTACTTGCAAAGTAATCAATACGATCATTGTGTTTGCCGGGGGAATTAAAGAATAAACTTGGAATTTATTTAGAAAATAAAACAAGAATTGTACAGGAAACCGATTTTTTCTATTTCTTTTACATTGATTACAAAATATATGATTTTGGCGTAAGTATATTATATTTTATATTTAACATATTACACATGTTGAATTTGTTGTTGCAAAACTATTTGCATATGCAGGTATGTGCATTAATCTATTAAAAAAACGAAATCGCAACAATTAACTGAAAAAGCTAACGTTATACCTGAGTATTGTTTGTAAACAAAATAGCAATTATATTTATTCGTAAAACTGGCAAAGTGTAACCAACCATGCAACACGACAGTTAGGTGTGTACGTATGTATGCCGTCTGAATGTTTTGTCAAATGCTACTTTTATTTGCATATAGTAGACATTGCCACTACCTCTAGTAGGCTGTTTGCCGGAACAGAAACATGGACAGAGAATGATGCTGCCTTTCTTCTAATTAAATGAAAGCGAATATGGTACATGTTTTGCTGAGTCCAATGGTACTGGGGTGAAACACTTCACGAACGGTATATTTAAATCAATTTCAAAAGCCTTGAGTTTAGTTAGGACTCAATAATAACGACGTAGACTGATATTTTAATAACATAGCATCCATATATATATATATATATATATATATATATATATATATATATGGCTTGAGGCACTAACTGGTCTAGCCGCACTGATGAGATGTGATACAGCAAAACAATCTGTATGTGGATGACTATATGAAGCTCCCTCCCTGGGTAGAGCTTATTTGTAAGGATATCGCCAACTGCCATTAAATAACACTAATTCGAGCTTTCGGCACTTGCAATGTTTACATTGAGATATTTCTTACATTCAATCAGTGTCGTATGATGGCGCAGGGGTAGGATCGCCGACTGCCAGCTCGACGGTTGAGTTTCAATCCCGGCTTGAAATGGTCTAGCGGAAGTGATGAGCTGTGATACAGCGAAACATTCTGTATGTGGATGACTTTATATATATATATTTATATATATATATATGAATATATCTATGTGTGTATATATGTATATGTGTGTGTGTGTGTGTGGGTGTGTGTGTGAGTGTGGAAAAATATATAAAGTTATGTCATTTTTACATGCGGAAGTAAATAGATATACATCTATTTACATGTTAAAAATATTGGCATGTAGAAACACCAAAACTAAAATATGTCAAACACACACACACACACACACACACATATATATATATATATATATATATATATATATATATATATATAAATATTATATATTTATCTTAGATTATATTGTGAGAAGTAAATGCTCGATATACTAGATAGAGCAATAATATAATGACATTAAAAATTAAATTGAAATATTTATTTTTTCACAAAGTATTAAACAAGCGATATAAGCATATTTCTCTTAATTCATGGATTTTCAAAGATAAGCTTTTTTTCATCAGAGGAAAAATCAGTAAAACATGTATTACTGGTTATCACAAATTTTAAAATATTAAAATTGTTAGCAAAACACATTTTCAATGAAATATAGTAGAAAAATATAATGTGTCCATGTAAAGGTTCAAGCGTTAAACAAAAGAAGTAGAGATGAAGTGATTATTGAGTTGCAATCCATAGCATCCAGATGGACAAATTCGAGATCTCAGGTATTAAAGGATCAGAATGAAGTTCAAAATAGCAGATCAATTTATAATGAAATGAGCGACTCACCAAAAACTATATTAAAAGTTTGTAGGAAATCAAAATATAAATAAGCTGTTCGTACATGGTCCCCCTTTGTATGTGACTCGATTTGGCGAGTGAAAAATGCAATAAATTTGGGCAACTTGGGGCATTTTTGACCCCCCCCCCTTTTACCCCGTAGGGGCGCGAAACAGAATTTTTCTGAGGTCAAGGATGCTCATTTTATATCCAGAACAATTGCCTCTACATTTTGGCCAAGTTTCAGAAAGATTGAACGGCTGGATCAAACGTTATGGAAGAAAAGGGTCATTTTTTGCCATTGTGGGGCTTTTAACCCCCCTGGGAGCGCGAACAAGATTTTTTTGTGCTTTATGTACATGCTATACATTGAAGAATCCGTCAAATGTACTCGGATTACACATCCGTTGATTTGGCTAGTGTTAGAAAATAAGTATGGTTGCCAGGTTCTCAATGAACGCCCCTCTGAAAAATAATTAGAGCGGGAAAAGTTATGTGACGTTACAGGTGGTGAGGATTTCAATTTATCCTCTTAAAAAATAAGTGTCCTCTCGGTAACTCATAATGTATTAATTATAGATAGAACATGAAGACTATAACGGCACAAATATTAGTGGTGCGAAACTCTTATGACATATATCCTGCTGTGGGGTCACAACACAATTGTTGGTTGAAGTTATGAAACATAGGCGCTAGGATCGAAATAAGAAAATACATAGAAATGTTCGTTTCTGTGGCTAGAAAGCTAGATATATAAGACATTCGTTGAGTATTGTCGACTATGTGAAATTCAGATATAACGATAAGGATATTAAATAAGATTGTATTGTTATGATAATTATTTACTGGGGATATTAAGTACATGACGTTTTGATGTTATGTAGAAATGAGCACACAACAATTGTATGCATATTGGAGTATTGATTTACTCCTCTCCAGGAGTTAGGCACAAGGCCAGTTTTTATCTTACTCCCACAAGTAAGATGTGACCCAAGGTCGGGTCGGGAAAGTGGGGTTTAAAAATTGCCTGGGCAGCCCCGCCGGCATTCCCCGGTAGGGGCGCCTCAGGCAGTAAGCAATACACTTACTCCTCCCCAAAGAGGGGAGGCAAAGCCTGGGAAGCAGGACCATATTTGAGTAATCAGATGGTCAGTGGACAGATACGCGTACAGTCCTGTTACTCGGGTTTTTCAACCGGGTGATAAAGACTCAGATTCATAAGAAGATTACAATTTAATTGAGAACAGGGTTTAATTAAATTATTATGTGGTTATTATGTAAATGTGTCTAGTTTCATACGAGGGTATTCTAAGGATGGTGCGTGATCATTTTAAGAAAAATACTATGCAAGGACATCGGAATTAAGAGTTGACATTATGAAGAGATGAAAGGAAAGTGGAGAGGCCAGGCTGTGAGAAACCACAGCTACTACCTTCCTTCATCTCTCCATAATACCAACTCAAAATTTCGATGTACTTGCATGACATTTTTCTTGAAATTATGATCCTAAGGAATCTTACAATGAAGAGGAAACTTTGATGAATATATACCAAGAAATGTATCGTGGTTTTTCCTTATTCATTTCCCATTACGTCGGATTACTCTCATCCTTCCTTTCTCATATATATATATATATATATATATATATATATATATATATATATATATATATATATATATATATATATCACCGAAGTTAATCGGCGTCGAGCCTGACCAGTACAAAATGGGTGACCATTTGGGAATACTAGGTGCTGCGTGTGCTCGCTACTTATCTCGGCAATGTTTCCAGTCGTCCTGTATTACTACTTGCCATTGGAATCAAGCAATGTCGACTCAGGAGAGCGGTTGTTGGAGATTGCGCAACCCTTGCAATTACAAATTCACGCGCGGGCAGCTCCTGGTTGGGAACTCATACGTCGAAATCGACGGGAGAGTCCATCATATATATATATATATATATATATATATATATATATATATATATATATATATATATATACATATACATATATATATATATATATACATATACATATATATATATATATATATATATATATATATATATATATATATATATATATACATTCATGAAATTATATAACTTTTATTAAATTATGTTGTTTTAGTTTGTAGATGTGTTTACGCGTTTGTAAGTGCATACACTTCTATTCAATTAATTTATATGGAGTTGTGTTCTTTGTAAACGTATAAGTTACAGTTGTGCGTCAGATTGTTTTTTTTTCCTACGCAAATACGCTTGCCTGCTATATACTAAGGTACGAGCTGGTTTGCTTTCTTGATTTTCCAGCGAACGTGTACGCACTTATGTATAGCAGTGTAGCACGTGCATGCAATAAACCTATCTTGAAAGAGGCTCAAGAATTGGTGGAAACCTCCACCGTCGAAAGGTGACAAAGTATTGAATGAGTTATTGTTACACGGGATAAGGAAAAAAAGGAGGCGTTGAACGAGAAAAAAAACGACAAGGTTTATGACCTTAATTGTTAAAGAGATAGACTAGCGGGGAATAAAAGTAAGACAACAATCCAAGATACACGCATTCACCCATACACACAGACACACACACGCATATACATATATATATATATATTTATATATATATATATATTTATATGTGTGTGTATAAAAGGATAGATAGATGAATAGCAAAGTTGTTAACATAAATAATATAAATAATATAAATAATATGCATACAATAAAAGGCTTTATATAGAAATAGAGAGTTAATAATCTCTCTCTCTCTCTCTCTCTCTCTCTCTCTCTATATATATATATATATATATATATATATATATATATATATATATATACTGTATTTTTATGTCATTATTTTAGTGGTGATTTCAACGTTCGTTGTTTTTTGGCTTACTATTATTTCTAAGTGATTAAGATGTAAAGCAAATGCATTATTATTCCCCCTTAACTTTATAGGACGTATTTTTCGTTAATATATATATTTTTACTAATTTGGTACGTACATAAAATTAGTCCATGAACACGTGTTCACAGCCGTCATTAGCATGGCTAACTTAGGCAAGGATCGAACCTTCGCTATTGATGTCTATAATCCAGCGTTTTTACTCTTGGACCAAGACGCCCTGTCTAGAAATATGACCGATTTCTATCACTTAAATAGTTAATGTATGTTTATGTAATCATTTTTATTGGTGATTTCACCGTTTGTTGTTGTTTTTTGTTTGCTTACTATTGTTTCGATTGTCTCACTTCGTAAGTAATTAAGATGATTAAGAAGTGCATTATTAGTCGCTTTTGACATTATAGGACGTGTTTTCGTTAATATACATATATATATATATATATATATATATATATATATATATATATATATATATACATATTATTAATTTCCTTACGTACATGAAAATAATCCATGGACACTTGTTTCTGGCTCACAGCCGTCATCAGCATGACTAACTTAGACAAGGATCGAACCTTCGATATTGATCTTTATAATCCAGCGTCTATACAATTGGACCAATACGCCCTGTCTAGAAATATGCACGGTTTCTATCACGTAAATATTAAATGTATTTTTATGTAATCATTTTTATTGGTGATTGCAGCGACATATCATTTCAAAAAAATGTAAGTACAAGGAGGAAACTATAGAAAAAGTAAACCGAAATCAAACATTACCTTTTTTATCGCTTTATTGTAGGAGTTTGTCAGGAATATTCACATAATTAAACATGCGTTTCTCACCTGAAATATATAATACATGTCAAAAATCAATTAGAATAGGCATTCCTTATCCGAATCAATGCCTTTCAATATGATACATGTAGAAATATAACACTTTTATAACTCGGTTAATTGTAAGTGAAAAAAATATGTTTACGTTATTGGTTAAGCATACATCCCACCACAATGTTACTATTAGTTTGTAACAACACGAATAAAGATCGGTCACTCAGGCTCAGAAAAAATTGTAAATTACAATGTAACGGGCCAACAAGGTTGAATATCTTTTAATCAGAATACAATTCATGTGCAGCGTTGCAATTACATTTTGTATTACATGCGTATTTTCAACATATAAAAATGTGAGGCTGTAAGCTTAGTTTATTTCACTATTATATCATCAACAAATAACAGTGAACTAATGATTGTAGTGTTCTAAACTTGATTAAATATTAATTTTAGAATTTCATTCGAGGACAACCTGTCAAAGATTACATTGATTTTTGCTTATATCGGAACACGTTTTTTTTTTTCTGGCATGTTTCTTCCGTAATGAAATTCCAAATAATACGAAATATACTGAGATGACTAGAAATCGTATTGCGTCCGAGAAATTAGGAACTCGTGATTTCTAGAAAATGCATAATAGTTTAATGAACAGTGGGCAACCAACAAATGGCCCACTATCCCACCACCATGCAGACGCTTCCATGGAACCGGATTATGCTGAATTTATGACCCAGTTATCAGTCAGCAACTCCAAATTGAACTCCGATAAAATACTCAATATTTTCCCATTACGAACTTGAAACTGCATTCGATGATCTGATCACCGCTCCATCTCATGTACTGACTATCATACTGCTATGGTTTGATGTTGATCTATTCTGGGAGTAGAAGGATTCTGCTAAAGACTATGAATAGAGTTATGTAGCAGTCATGGCGGCCATCATTGGTGGCAGTCATAGCAACAATATTGGACGCAGACTTTCACATACTATTTTGTACTTCTTTAAATACACTCTTGTAAATATACCACTGTGGTATCGTAGAATGTACCTTTCAATGTCGCAATACTGTCAATGAGGATTCGAACCTATGTCCCACAACACTGTCAACGTGGCATACGAATTTTTCTGGACAAACATAACCCGAACGTATGTCGCACAACACTGCAACAAATAACTCGGACTTATTCTGAAAATAATCTGCGCTTATGTTGCATACAACACTGGCAGCGAATGTTCGGATTTTCGTTGGAAACTACATAACCATTAATACAACTGGAATGTTGGATTTTCGTCATAATTTATTTGGTAGTATTCTCTCGATAAGAATAGAGCCAAACATTGAAATCAAACTTATTATGAACAAGCAAAGTGTGTCAAATCTACGAAAAATAAAAACACTTCAGCTTCGGGAAGTAGGATAGAAGAAGAAAATGTCGTGTCTGAGTAGGACAAAACCCATTCTCAAATCAAGGTTGTACATAATTACGGTATACATGTAACACCATGTCTTTTCTCGTGATCTTGCAAATCGGAGATTGTGTCTTAGACATTAAACATGAACAGATTTTAATCAAAATATGTTAAGCTGATACTTGACGATATAGTATCTTACTTAAGCCGACAAATTAGTCAGCTAAATGTTTATGAAGGAATTATATCTTCGAAATAAATACTTAATTTAAAGAGATATTTTCTATTGTCAATGTTTACAATGTTGTAAATGTGTGTTTATTGGCCGATACAGCCATTGTCAATTTCTTTCAATTTCATTTCGACAAACATTACCATGTTTTCTATCTGATTGAAAATAAATTATTAAAATTAATGTTGCTTTTTGCAGCTCAAGACCGTGGCCATTTTTATCTTCATTAAAATACAAAATGAAAAACATAATGGAAGATTATTAATTATGTTTAGAAAGAGCGCATTCAGAATGCATGAATTATGTTATAATAACGTGGCATGTACCACATTTTATTATTAGTAGTAGTAGTAGTATTATTATCATTATTATTTAATAGGAGCTCTTACACAGAGCATCATCAGTTATTGCTCACTGAGAATAACCGGTGGTGTTCTCTGCATCATAAGATTTCCAATAAACATTATTATTGACCTTGTTATTATTATAATCATTTTAATTATTATTATTAGTATTAGTAGTAGTAGTAGTATTATTATCATTATTATTATTATAATTATTATTATTATTATCATTATTATCATAATTAATATTATTATTTAATAGGAGCTCTTACACAGGTTATCATCAGTGATTGTTCACTGAGAAAAACCGGTGGTGTTCTCTGCATCATAAGATGTCCAATAATCATTATTATTGCCCCTGTTATTATTATTATTATTATTATTATTATTATTATTATTATTATTATTATTATTATTATTATTATTATTATTAGTAGTAGTAGTAGTAGTAGTAGTAGTAGTAGTAGTATTGGTATTATTATTTACTAGGAGCTCTTACACAGGTTATCATCAGTGAATCCTCACTGAAAATAACCGGTGGTGGTCCCTGCCTCATAAGATTTCCAATAATCATTATTATTGACCTTCTTATTATTATTATTTACTCACTAGGAGTTATCACACTGGTCATCGTCAGTGATCACCCACTGCCAACAACCTGTGGTATTCCCTGGAGTCTGAGTGACAACAAGTCTCTTCAGACTTCCAGTATGCTCCACCTCTTTTCGTTCATCACCGCTGATGACCTTGCGGTATCGCAACAGCCACCTACCACCGATTTCACGGTGATAAGGGCCATTGGTCTCCTCTGGGGCCCGAGTGGCAACAAGCCTCCCCACGGTCCCAGAACTGTCCGCGCTCTTCCAGTGGAGGTCTGGTTTGCGCTTTCCCTCCTCGACCCTCTGTCCATAATTTTCGTGGTGTCAGCCTATGCTTGCGCCTCTCTCTCGCGGTTGTATTTTCCCCGGTTCTGTTGTCTTGTGCTTCCATGTGTTTGTTCTCCCTTCGTTGCTTATGTGGGTTGGTTTCCGCATTCGAGGACATTTCTCAGGATTGTAGCTGTTTTGATCATTACTGTCCTTTGTATGGTCTCAATTATCCCTTTGATTCCTATTTCTCCTAGTCTTTTCTCTATGTTTTTGGGGACTGTTCCTAGTGTTCCTATTATTATTGGTGTTATACTGACTTTCTTCATGTTCCATATTCCTTTCAATTCTCTGGCAAGTTCAGTATATTTGCTTCTTTTTTCCGTCTCTTTGATCTTCACTCTGTGGTCCGCTGGAACGGCAAAGTCTACGATTTAGCAGGATTTTTCTTCCTTGTTGATTATTATCATATCCGGTTTCCTTGCTGTTATAGGTTTGTCTGTTTGTACATTCATATCCCATATGATTATTATTATTATTATTATTATTATTATTGTTAAGAGTTAACGCAATTCATTTTCAGTGATAGCTCTCTGACAAAAACGGATTGTGTTACCTGGTGTTTGGGTGACAGCAAACATTTTCACATTTCATATAATCCGGATTTTCTCGATACCCATTGTAAATCCGTTTGCGTTTTTGCAATAAATCTGACCATCAGTGATTTTTTGCTTCTCTTGAATTTGCGTGACAATCAGCTTAATCAGAATTTAAGTAATTTTCGTAACTTTCCATCATATTTCTGCATTATGCTCTCACTTCTCCCCCCCCCCTTAATTCACTTAGGAACAACATGGTCGTGAATTGTCTACAACATAGAATACTCGACACCATTTTATGGTGTACCAATCCGTGATAGTACCATAGTAATTAGTATTACTGTTAGTACTTGTACTATCTTTATTAGTAGTAGTATTGCTATTTTCAATTCTACTATTTGTATTCTCCTACTACTAATTACACATAAAAACAAATGTATAATAAACAAAATGGAAGAGGTAAAATAACAATCAGCACTATTTTGATACGCTGAAGATGACAACTGACAAAGAAGAAGAAAAAAAAGAAAAAGAAAAAAGACGACGAATGAAAGAAAAGAAAACAAGAAGTCACCTAAGAAGTCAGAAGAAAATCTAATAAAACCCCAACTGACCAAACACTAAATGATTTAAAAGCAATGCTGAAATAAATCAGGGTAATTTGATTCCTTCTCCGCCATTTCTTCGTCGGATCCATTCTGTTGAACAAACATTTTTTGATGCTTCCATTTGCCAGCCATGCGTACACGGCCCCTAGCTTATCGACACGGAAAATTTTAATTGGATCAGGAGATTTCTCCTGATTTTGCGTTCTTCCTTATTTTTTCTTATCCTGCCTTTCTTCTGTCTTCTTTTTTTTTTCATTACTTCCGCCGTGAAGCCTTTCCTTCTTTTCTACCCTGTTTTAGTATTCTTTCTATATTTCTCTTTCGCTAGATTTCATTATTTCTGTTCCTATTTATTGTTATACTTCATCCTCAACGAATTAATATACAATTTATCAATTCATAACCCGACCTGCCTTTAAATATCTCTGGAAACTTGAATAAAATTGTTATTCCTCCTACCTAAAATAAGTCAATTCACACACTCAATCATTAACACATGTCTACAAACTATTTCTTATATAAATACAGCTATACAAATCAACATGTTTTGAATATTATTGTTATCTTTAATAGTCAGAAAGAAATAAGACAATAATTTAGTATTTAATAAGCGTAATATCGAGAGAAAATACAAAATTAATATCATAGCAGCGTGTACCGTGGCTTGTTAAGATGTTGTGTCGTAGAGAAAATGCAAGGATCGATGCTTAAATAAAATTTGTTATAAAATGTTTAAAACTGAGGAACATGCATTCATGAAAGATGAATTAGAGAAAGAATACATATTGTTAACAAGCACAATAAATGTATATATATATATATATATATATATATATATATATGTGTGTGTGTGTGTGTGTGTATCATATACAATACAAAATGTTCATTTTAAATTTTCAGTTAGAAGTACAAAAGTGCATGTATGCGTTCGACGGCGAATACATTTGGTAGATGTTTAGCGTAAGAAAGCTTAAGGTATGAATGTGGGTGTTGCTTTTGTCAGGGTGCGTAATTGAACGAGTGTGTGCGCGCGTAAATTGTGACTTTATTGGGAATGTTTGTATTTGTATGGGTGTTTCGCTTTTCTCAGGCTGCGTAATTTTATGTGGTAGCCCAGGAACAACGAGAGAAGGTTAAACGTTATATTCTGGTTAAGCTAGTGCTGATATGTTTCCAACCTTCTTTTTCTCGACGAAACTCTCAGCTTGAATTATATCATATCGGCTCGCAACGCAGGGTGTTATTTTGCCGCAAAAAACAGGATTTGTATTACAATGCGTGGCGAATGAATTTGAAAACACATCACTCGACAGCCATTTTTTTTCTTTTTCGATGAATTTGCCGTGAGAGTCATTTTTTTAACCGAAAATCAAACTTTGTTTTAGATTGATTTTTTTAGGGTGTTGTCTTCTGTGTTTTCGATCACGCCGTTGGTCTGTTAACATTATTAGAGTTTGATGCATATCGTTTAATAAGACACCCCTAAGATTGAAAAATATTGAACATATGTATCACTATGTGAAGTTGCAATGAGAATCGCATTCCTATTTTGTGTATCTTTTTGTTATTGAAAATAAAAAAAAGTCGTGTTCACGATACTTTTGTCTGTAGATTTCCGTCTAGTCGATGTTTTTGATCTAATGATTTGAATCTTTGTGTTGAATAATTGAGCGGGTGTGAGTCTGCGGTTAAATGCAAGTGCGCGTGCTAGTTTGCACTTGAATCATTGAAGTCATGTGAGCCTACATGTTTTAATATGTAATATGTGCATGTGAGTTAGCACCAATGCATGTGAGGTTGAAGGTGATGAAATGCACGTGCGTCTGCACCAGTAATTTACGGGCAATTCATTTTGCGCCAAGTTTGGCTACAATTGAGTCTGCACCGAATTTGATATACGGTGTATCTTCGTTTTGCCAGTGAAATAATTATTAGATGTTGGTTCATGGATGTTGTGGCAGGATTTGTGAGTAAGTCTGGATATTTGAAGGTACAAGTGTGTATGTACGTTTGTTGGAATTGAAGTCCATGATTATCCGGTGGATTATTGATTTGTATTACAGTGTAAAGCTATGACGTATATTGTTATCCCTGTTTCCTTTTGATTCCGGCGTAGCGATGTATATTTTTATTAGCTGACGAAAGCTACCAGAGTTAAAATTTGTGTAGCTTCGCGTAACAAAAGGTATTTTTTTAGCTGGATGAAAAGATTCAATTTCTGCGCGTTGTAGAAAATGTTTTCATTATGTTGTTGTTGATGTTATCGACGGGATCGTCGCTTCACAGTTTCTTGTCATTTTTGTACGTGAAGTATATTAACGTCTGCAATTACGTATCCAATATGTTATGAATGTTTAATCTGAAATAAACGATAATAATTTGGTTTGATATTGTTGGTTTGAAGTGAGAGATTTCTGGGTGTTCGTTCAGTTGTTGCTGGTGTCAAAATCAATGAATATATATTCGTATACTCTATTCTTTAGTTTAATCTTTAATTTTAGTGTATTTTGTGTGATCAATATATTTCTTAGAAAGTGTGCGTGATTCAGATTTCGCGGTCACCATTTTCATGTAGCGACCATTACAGTTATGTTTAATGTTTGAAAAACAAAAGAACATATATTGCTTCTAAATTGATGATAGTGACCATCTATTATCATTAGTATTAATAATTTAAGGAAGAGACTATATAGTGACGCAATAGGATAGACAACCATAAAAATCACATTATTCCTAGAAAGAGATATATAGCTTAAAACTCGTCACGTTTTAATTATGTAATATGGACACTTAATTACTAAAAAAAGTGTTAATCTTGCATAAAATAAAGTAATGAACACCTCATCTATTTTTAAAAAGAATATCATTTTCATTATCATTTGTTATTTCCCCTTTTCTTCTGATTTAGTTTGTATCTACTCTTTCTGCTTAATATACAACATGAGATGACAACCTTTTATATAAAACATGAAATTATACCCGTTAAATTCTTAATCAAATCCGCAATTCTCTCTGCAATCAAACAATATTGTGCGTACAAAAAAGATAAGTACATGCCTAAATAAGCTTACCATTACCAAGACTTTAACCCTCACAAGTATTATCTGTTGTGTCATGTCAAATGTTATACGAATTAAAACGATACCCAGACTATTTTAAAACTAAACATCTTCATCACATACATAATCCGGGCAATGTCCGGAGAGGGATGTGTTAGAGTTATTCACGATGTTTCACGCCGTATTTAGGTGTCCTTATTATTGCACGGCTTAAAAAGAAAAAATGTTTGACATTGATGAATGAAATATGTGGACGGTTCAGGCGTAGACTGAACTCTGTGCCTCGTATAGTTGATTGGTGAAATGATAGTGTTTTATATTAACGATTCTATGGATGGTATTTTGATTGTAAAATGTAATGTTTACTCAATAATTCCTTTTTTCAATGTTTTCCCTTTTTTACGTAATTTAATTTCGGTGGCACTATTCTAGGTGCTTTTTAATTATTAAGAAATTGATTCACACACACCTGTCAAAACACTTACATCTGTTTATGAGACTCATGTTTTAATATTATTTATTAAAACATAGCGTGTGTTCTGTCGGAGAAAAATGCATTTGAACGCGTCATAAGTCAGATACTTTTTATTCTGAAGAGCTAAGAACGGCATGTGAATTGGTGTCTTAGAGGCGTCACCTGGTGATCGTTCCGAAAAATTCGAGCGTCTACCTTGCTGACGAGTATCAGAAAGATTGTTAACTTAAAAGTAAACGAAACAACAACGAAGGAAAATGAATGCATTTTTTACCAAAACAAATACTGGTTTAATGTTTTCTCATTTGATAATAAACAGGAACATTTCAACAAAATACCTAAAATCTTTAAACCAGACATGCATCAATGACTACAGATGCAGTAACAAATGATATTAATACTAATGTTTCAGTTTTAGTTGAATTACTGGTTTTACTCGAGAATCAATTCATGATTGACTAATTGTAAACATGCTCCCTATGCAGTACCTTATATTACCATTTCTGTCTTAATTTCTTTTTTCTCAAATTATAAATGAAATAGAATAGAGTTAAACATATGTTTTGCTGTTTATACATAACGGATACGAACACAGAACCAACGCTATCATTGTGAAATCTTCGAATACAAAAGGAAAACCACGAACGCATTTCTCGTACAATATTACTCGGCATAGGTTGTGTGTTTTACTGAATAAGGGCTTCGTTTTGGATTGCATCTCGGACAGACAGACACAGAGGCAGACAAACATACAGAAAGACACATACACCAAACATTAGTATCGTTTATGTACTATTTTATATTCGATATATTTTACATGGGCCAGTTAAGTGCTACACTATTTTGGTCTATTCAGCGCTAATAACAATGGATTATAATGTACTAATGCTAAGGTCGACTGATAGTTTCTACGTGCGAATGGTCTGATGTGCCTCAAAGTTTTTTAACACAATATCAGAAATAGAGCGGAAATCATATTAAAACATAATGCATAATAGTACATGTCACTGTCCTAGCAGTCCATTGGGTAAAGTCAAACCGGCAAAAAAACTAAGCAAATACGAGGAACGTGCCAACTAATTAAAGTTAATATGTAACATTAAGGCAACTTTCATAATAAAAGTGTGCGTAAGAGTATTGGGAGCAGCCATTAAAAGCATGATATAATGCTTACTAGCAAATCAAGAATTTAAAATACCCCATACATGTAATTTCTGATGCAGGAAAACACTCTCATAATATTTCATGAACAATTACGAGCAGGACTTTTTATTTTTCCTACAAACATACACAATTTACACATCTGCAACACTCTATCCAAATAATGATTCCTTATTTTACACATCTCACACTACTACACAAACAATCCAAAATCTAATTAGCAAATGCAAAACTAGTGGTATTGGCCGGAAATGCGAGTAGTATTTTTATATTAAAAAAACAAGAGAAAAGCATGTATTATAATCTATTTTTAATTTCTAATATAAAAAAATAACAAGTTAAAAAAAAAGGTTTATTTATTATACTTAACACTAATGGACTCTATGAGTATTCTTGTATGTGTTATCATTACATTCCAAGAATTAGATGCTCGGATTGAATAATACTTACCATTCTTTGATTCCTCGGAAAATTATATGCAACAAATCTGTGCTTCAGTTTTTCATGTGGAGTTGTTTTCAATGCAATCACATTTAAAAAAATGTAACGCTAGTGGCCGGCTTCTTTGATGTTTCTTACATAAGTGATTCTTTTAAAAATACATTTATTTAATCCGATTTACTAAGTACGCACAATCACAAACTTGGACACGAGTGAATCGAGATGGATTTCAGGAAAATATTAATAATGTAACAACATTTCTCGAAAATGCTTACTTGGGTCTAAATAAACGTAATATTGTAAATATTAGAATGTTGACTCTTATAACCATCATCAACACAATAAAACAACACAAAAATCCCATGATTATAATATATAAATATATATATATATATATATATATATATATATATACATATATATATATATAATATTTGTTTTGTGTATTGTCTATGTATGTATACGTTTCGTGCTTTATAATAAAAACTAATCAGCATAGAGATATGACTATTCACTACTGGTCATGCGATTCAAAACCACGGATTCCGAATATTTTACAACTCAAATCCCGACATATATATATATATATATATAACTATTACCGTTTTAATTGATAGCGCACAGTAGATGCACACAACTTTCCGTAACATAGTTGTTTAAATGGGTTAGCATATCCACAAGAGATTTGCGACACGTATTTTTGACTTCAACTTATACGTAAACATAATGTTAAGCCTAAATAAGTTGTTAGTCTTCCACTCTTGTTATTGTGGTAGTATTGGTATTTATCACTTTTAGATGAGTTTTTGTAAATACGAATATATTTTTTATGAGACTGCGAAAAATTACATCCCATAATTACCCATATAACGGCCCCTGGTTTACAACGAAACCACGATCGAAATTGAGTGGAGATTCCTTTTTTGAAAAGGAGGTATTTATCGAAAATAACAAATAAAAAAAAATAATAAAATATGACACCATACAATACTATCTTTATTCGATACATTACGTTGCTTAATAAATGTTAGCAACAAAAAAAAATATTGATTTGTCTATATTGCATTCCGAACTTTTTAAGATGCGTATTGATGATTTGTATTATTTAGGTAAATCCGACAACTGTTCTAATGTTGTATGTTATTAACCCAACATTCCAGTCAGGGTAACTTCCGATCTCATTCAGGGGCGTCTCGTTGAGCTCGGGAATCTTAATGTCGAACTCGTAAATCAGGACAGAATTCCGAACAAAACACTTTATTTTACCCCAGGAGAAGCTTGCATCAGCTGTAACCGGGTATTTTAAGTACAGGGTGGGCCAAAATAAGGGTCCTATCTTTAAATTTGAATAACTTGAATTTGAATAACTTCCACAAAATAAAAGTTAAACTCACCAAACTTTATGTGTGTGTAGACTGACCCTTCCGAGATTTTTTGAAATAAACAAAACAAATTTTAGCCGAAAAACACTTCTTAAAACTTACAAAAACTAAAGTATTGTTTTTTACACTGTTTTGAGTTTTTTAAGCAAAAATAATGTTTTCTAAATAAGGGTACGTTCCTTAGGGCTAATACGGCTCATGCTTGCTTCGGAAGGGGTCCTTTACTTATTCTAAAAAAAAAAAAAAAAAATCAATAAATAAAAAGGTTATGAATTTTTAAAAATAGGACCCTTATTTTTGCCCACCCTGTATTTGTTTATGATATACTAAGCATTGCTTATAGTGAGGACTGAACCTTCAATTTCTAGAAGACTGCCACGTAAATTTGAGTATAGTTACTTAGATTTATGACTTTAATTCTGTCAGAGTCTTTGCTTTCATATTGTATCATATATATTGATTAAAATAATAAAATATTATGTTATTCCCCTTCATCACTAATAATTCCTCATTTTTGTTTGATTATTGCAGGATATCAAAGCGATTCACTAAGATTAATTAAAGGTGATGACCAAATCCCGTAGAAAATCCGTTGAAAACATGTGTAAATGTTTTCCAACTAAGATTTAGTCTTTGAATATTTTAGGGTAAATCTATGAGCAATGCGTGTAAACATTATGTACAATTAGATTTCTGATATTTAAAAAGAAACATTTATTCGCTGACACTAATTATCACATCCTATGTTTATATATTGCATTCAATTTAATAATTATCAACTTGTTATATATGAAAGTATAATCATTGGTAATTTGTTCGATGTTAAATAATACATTTACCACCAAAAATGTGTTTTTAAATTGCATCACAAATATTGAATGTGTGTGTCTATTATGAATGTTTTTTTTTGAAACATATGCATTTAGAATAGAATAGTTTATTAACTTGAGTGTTTTGCAAGCGTCTGTCAGACTTAAAAAGTATATTCTTATATATAAGTGTTCCGTAAAATGGCAATAATGTTGTGTTAGGAACTAGTAAATTGGCTAAATTTGCAATGTAGATTGAAGTATATATAGTACCGTCTTAAACTCTCGGGTTTTTCCTACCTAAAAATTATTAGTTATATAAATATCCTATATATATATATATATATATATATATATATATATATATATTAGTACTTCATGTATCCACATCAAATATTATAAGGAGATATCATTTTTTTATGTATCAGTTTTCAGTATTTACTTCAACAGTGCTCGATACGTAAGTAGAGCTAGGTAGTAAGCAATGAAAATATATATGGCAATCAAGCTACACAGAGGCTCCCGTGTTTCATTCCCGGGGGGAATCGTCAGGCTAAATGAGTTAATTTAGCCTGACGAGTCCCCCCGGGGATGAAACACGGGAGCCTCTGTGTAGCTTGATTGCCATATATATTTTCATTGCTTACTATATATATATATATATATATATATATATATATCATAACAAAAATAATTAATTACAGTGATCTGAACATTTTGCTGCAGTTTAATAACTTATATATTTCTCAGTATATATTGTATATTTTGAAAAAGTGTATATAGTTTAATGCACTATTTATCAGGGAATACAACTAACTTCTTATTAACGTAACTTTATTTTTGTTTCAAGTGTAAATGTCCTTGCATTATAGGTGGCTATTTCTATTGATAAACATTCACGTATTTTAGAGGTCGAATTTTATATATATATATATATATATATATATATATATATATATATATATATAAATGAAATTTTATAATATTGGACAGGTAGCTATGATTACCGAGAAAAAGGAAGATCCTGATAAGCAAAACACACATAAAACGAGTGAAAAAGAACAATATTTGTTTTCTATTTTTACTTCAGTAACATTGTTAAAACGAAAATAAATTCATGTACGGAGAGGAAAATATGTAATTACTACTTAGATGTCTTTCGGCCGACTCCTTGTAAAGGTAGTCGTCGACAATATTATGAGGGTGAAATTACGGATAATAGTGTGGTCAAACGAACTATATATATATATATATATATATATATATATATATATATATATATATATATATATATATATATATATATATATATATATATGCAGGGTGAGCCAAAAGTAGGTGGACATCATTTGGAATAGGTTTATGTATCAGTTATATTAATGCAATTATTTATTATAACTTTGTTATAACTATGTTATTTGTGTTATTAATATGTTGAATAATTAAAATTGTATAATTGTGTTGTAATTTTAATTTAATCTGTTTTCTTTCTTTTCATGTTGTTATGAGAACCCACAATTCCAACTTTTGGCTCACCCTGTATATAAATGATACTCTGATTTATCACACACACACACATATATGTACATATACATATATATACTTTTAGTTTTACTTTTTCAAAGCTTTCATTCGGTTTCTAGTACTTTTTCATGTCTCGGATGGTTGCCTGACCAGGTGGTGTGTTGTCATTGAAAACAACTCTAGAAGTGCCGTCTAAAGGCCGGAAAATTCATATCGTTGTACCTACCTGCATGCCCCTTTACAAACCCGAAAGGCTTTGATAAAAAAAGAGGGCGATGACTTTCTAACCCAAAGTTGACACCTACCACCTCCCATTGTGTCGTACATCATGAACCCAAAGTCACACACTGCTGTTCAGGTGATGGAATTGCAACGCCGGCCGCCACCTTGGTGGCCGGGAATGGGACGAACACCCCCAATAAAACTTCTTACATATCCAGTTACACTAAATAGACTTTAGTTTATTATCTCACCTTCATTTCCTAACAGGACCAATTCGAACAATGAAACATCCGACCGAAACATTTTCACTTTTTTTCTGTACTTCTTTCTTTTTATTGGTATTTTATGTTTTAGAATATTTCAGATGATTATTTGCATCATTTATATTATTCAAACACAAATTTTCATCATTGTTGTTACATTCACAAAGTTGATTACATGTTGTTACATTCACAAAGTTGATTACATGTTGTTACATTCACAAAGTTGATTACATGTTGTTACATTCACAAAGTTGATAACATGTTGTTACATTCACAAAGTTGAATACATGTTGTTACATTCACAAAGTTGATTACATGTTGTTACATTCACAAAGTAGATTACATGTTGTTACATTCACAAAGTTGATTACATGTTGTTACATTCACAAAGTTGATTACATGGTGTTACATTCACAAAGTTGAGTAATGAAAACATATTTTTGATATTGGATTTGAAGACGATTATGCCGTAGTTTACCAGCTGGAAGTACCGTGGTAATGTGTTTTACATATCGGAAGACTTTGGGAATGAACTCTGTTCATAAAAGTTCCGTTTGATTTTCGGCACATGAACGGCAGAAGGATAATTATTTGAAGTTGGGGTAGAAGGAAGAGTCCAATTTAAGCAGGGAAACGAAGTCTAAAAATCATACAATAAAAACGTTAAAAAGAAAAAGGCGGTGATGATTGTATGTGTACTTTACCGAATATATTTGAAGTTCACTTTGTGAAAAATCTAATAGGAGTCAGAACAATCGTCGTACTGCAACTGACATGTGCATCCATGATAATAGGAAATCATTAGGCTGACCGAAGAGTTTTACTTCATCTAACAGTTCCAAAGAAACCCAAAATATCGGACGGCGCCAAGAACGTAAAACGGATAAAAATTTAAAAACTTCTCCAGACACATTTCACCCCGTAAATATCGAAGGAAAGGCTAAGAATAATAGCAAGGACTAGTCGAATAAAAAAAAAAGGTTGTTAGTTCGTATTACATACTTTTAAATTCAAAAGTTTAACATTCAGGAAAAAACACCAGTTATGCCGTACGATTATTGGCTAGTGTTAAAATTTAAGAGGCATTCTAACATTGTTCGTAGATAATTAACAACGCAAAATAACCTCGTGACAAATCTATGTACGTATTAGCGAAATTTGCAAGCATTTTGAGTTATAAAAAAGGTCGATAAATGAAAGACAGGTGTATAAGATCAAACAAAATATAGCTTGATTCCGCAAATCGAATAACACATATGACATACGTAATGAGCAACGGGCGCAAGCGTCAATCTATTTTTATAACAAAGTTCAGGTATAATCCGGCATGAAAAAGTTGAGAAATGAAATCTTGAAGAGGGACCGAAGCGTAATACATGTTTATTAAGCTAGCCTAAACACCTCTGAAAAACCTTTCTCGGAATATGTGGCAGACATGTAATTATTTCCTGAGCCATTTTGCTTTTTCTAAACCTTATCTGCTCGCCCCGTGAAAAATTGCTCCCCCCAAAATGTTTCCCTTGCGAGAGAGGAGGTGTCACATTCTGAGCATTTTTTAAAAATAGAATTTATATAGCATTCACATTTTAATTAAATAAATGCATACAGTTCTCTCTCCTTACCAAAGTTCCGACCAGCCCTTACCATAATATCGAATTAACTGGTGTGTCGAGAATAGAGTAGTCAAATGCTCTGGCCATGCTATCTTGTTAGGAGGGGAGATAACAGAGTCCACATGTATCTCTTATATGATGAAGTCCAGTAACTTATTGTTTCAAAGACAATATCCAAACCCTATGCATGAACGTAGTGAACTGGTAAGAAATGGCTTTAAAGCGATCTGTTTGGCAAACGTGTGTCTATCAGAAGATTTGAGGTAAATTGGATAGAGTACTTTGTCTTGAAACACCCTTTGCAGAAAGCAGTCAATGTAAACTACTCATACGTTTTAGCCTGCGCGGTAAATGTGCAAGAGCATTCTACTAATTCACCTGATATCTCATGGCAACAATCAACAACACAAGAAGTCGAACGTTGGTTAATATATGTCATATGGCCAGCAACAGTTGTGAAAATAAATGCTGAGTCGTCTATATTTCCGCAACGGACATATTTTAATGTAAGGAAGTTTTCTCATAACTAATTCCTTAAATAAACTGTTCAATACAAGTTTCTTAAACATGTCTAACAGTTACTGTTACAATTGAGAAATCATCATAAACACCCACTATAATAAAATATTCAATGAGAGTAGTAAAGAATAGGTTAAAATTCGATAGAAATTTGACCAATATAATAAGAATGACAAAATTAATAACACCAATTATACAATGATAAGAAATACTTAGGACTTTGAGAGAAATCGAGCTCATCCTAATGTAAAAGAGTACTTATGAAGAAAAACTACTGAAACTGCAAAATTAGAATACATTGCGTATTGCAAAATACATCGCTTAAGTAAATGTATACACACATGCGTCTAATAATGATGGTATGTATTTATATTCATACTAAATACAGCTCTACTTGTCATTGGGCAATTGTTATATACACTGGAGTGCCACTGGATTGATATATAGAAAACAACAATAGTACATGCAATATATATATATATATATATATATATATATATATATATATAGAGAGAGAGAGAGAGAGAGAGAGAGAGACATAGAAAGAGAGAACGAGAGAGTGGTTGAGAGAGAGAAATACGGATATGAATGGTGATATATATATTAGCATTCCTCTTTTATCGAGAAGGTCTTCTTAAATAAGAGAAAAAATACGTAAAGTCTTACTATCTCATATACATTGATGATAGTGTATAAAAGAATAGGAACTGTGTAATAGCCTGCTAATAGTTCGAACTTAGACATCAGTTAGCAAAACAGACATCAAGTGTTATATTGTAGTAGCGTGCAAAGCCAGTTGTCTGAACAACCAAACAGAATAGATAAAATGTGTATGTAGTATTGTTATGAAACCTCTCTACATGTATGTTTCTACTTTCTCTATCTCTCATTATTTATTAATTCTCCCCTGCCTTTCCTTGCCCCTTCTTTCTATCGACACATATGACTGACATATTCCCCTCTTAATCCCCTTATCGTAACTTTCCTTCTATGACATATACCATTTCGCACCATAACTAAATAGGGGTGTTTACCCCGCCTAATAAACCGGTATTATCCGGGCCTTCGGGTCTGGATTTACGCCGGTCTATCGGTTGTCCGTCCTGTGCAGTTCTAGGAGGTGTACCCTCCCAGGCTTTGCCTTCTCACCCTTTGAGAAGGGGTTAGTTTATTGCTAATCGCCTGAGGCGCCCCTACCGGCGAATGCCGACGGGGCTGCCCAGGCCATTTTTTAATAGCCAGAGTGCTCAAATTCTCGAGCGCTTTTTTTCCCCACTTTCCCGACCTTGTGTCACATCTAACCTTGTGGGAGGAAGATAAATAGAATCGACAAATTAATACCTGTTCACCGCCAGAAAGAAGAATATTACTGAATATGTGACCATATTCTGTGCGGAAAATGAATATATAAGCTTTTACGATTTCTCGTGTCAGTATTATTACTTTTTCATGAATACACACACACACACACACACACACAGACAACTGTTTTTAAAACGTACATTGACTTGTTCCAATGCGTCGTCAAGCTGTACTTTATACGCTTTTGATTTATTAATTAATGGCGACAATTATGAGTGTTATCATAATTACGCGAATGCTGTATAGATGCCAATTACACTGCTGGTAAAACTGACTTTCTTACCGGGATTGATGACACAAATAATGAAATTATTGAAGAATGTCATAAAATTAACATGAACATTAGCCAATGAATTTGATGTTAATGATGATGCTATTGCTGTTGATGATCAGATTACACTTAGAATAAAGATGCGAAATGTATAAAAGAGGAAAATGAGTATTTGTGAGTTGGAAATTATGTCAATTGTGTGACTCTTGTTAATAACGCTGTTTTTTACATTGTAATCGGTGGTAATATTTCTGTTTTAAAAACATCTGCCGTGTATATGTTTGTTGTTTTTATTATATATTTCAGAAACAAGCCTCTCTCTATTTTGTTTTACTTCATCCACGAACGGAAGATGAAAAACAATTATAAGTGATTCTCTGGGTAGTAAATTTAACAAAGAGAGTCCAATTTAAGCAGAGAAACGAAGTCTAAAAATCATACAATAAAAACGTTAAAAAGAAAAAGGCGGTGATGATTGTATGTGTTTCGCCGTTATAGAGAAGTTGCTGGTCTAAAAAATCATAAAATTCTCGTAATAACGTTCATCCTGACGACTCGTTTACGACAGAAAGCTATGGCGGTAAAACTAGCAATCTAATATATGCATTTTCGTAAGGGTGAATGAAGGTCCATTTGTATGCAGGACTCTTAAATTTTGACACTAGCTCTTTAAATTTTCTAATTGTTGTTACACTGACAAACAATATCTCTTATGCACTTTTTTCTCTTACACTTTTATTATTTCGTCCCAAATATATCAACAAAACACAGCCTCATCAGGTGCAAGGTCACAACAATTTTGCTTTAATAAGTGTTGTACTGTTTATTTTACTAATTAGTCATGAACGCTAAACATCATTCGATTAGAAGTGAAATGGAGATGGATATATTGACAGTTGAATGATGAAGCTTATGATGAGACGATTAAAATGATGGAACGGAATGAAAAGAGTTTCGTTACTTATGAAAAAAGTCATATGGCAAGTATTTGTACAAATCGTATTTAAAGAAAACAATGCCATAAAGAAGGAATCAATGTAGTAACGTTTCCCTCGGACCAAACGTTATTCGAACGTTATTTGCAGTGCATGAACGAACATCGGAGCTCAATTAAGCACCTTCTCTTAATCAAGTAGGGATATTCTTAAAATACATCCAGTCAATGGGCATGTTAATAAATAGAAATGTTATTTTAAATGGGAGGTTGACAGACTGACAAACACACGCTCTTATAAAATGGATTAGCCGCATCCCCATCTTATTCTACTTGTACGTGTATGTGTATGTACGTCCTCTGTGAAAATAGAAATAAGATCTCTCACCCATGTCGAAGATCTTAGCACATCTGAAGAAGAGACTAGACTACATCTGTTGACCAGACGGTTAGTAAATGCCCCTGCCCTACTGACATGGACATCCTCATTTCTGGTTCAGAAGCACCCTTGCTCCAGTGGGAAACACTCTACTGCCCGAGAATCGGAATGGAACGATCACAAGTGGCTAGGACCAGATGAGACCACAAAACTGTCCCAACCATCTGCAAATATGGAGAGGATGGTAATGTTATGCACCACTGTTTTGTACGCTCCCTACTGCCCAACCTGTGCGACTAAAACTATTTTGGAAAGTACAACAATAATGCAAAGGACTGCGTAACAAAATTGGAAGCTGTTGTATGACCACATGCTTCAGAAACACGCAAAGAAAAATAAAAATATAAATATAAAATAATTACTAACGCTCATTGAACACTCAGCATCCTGTGTTTACGTGCTGAGATATACTCATTTTTCAGTGAATAATTAGAAAGGTTTTATATCATTTTCAGCTTTGCTTTAATTGAAAAAGCATCGAAAACTATATTCTCAAATATTGTTAAGGAAGATAGTCACGGAGTAGATAGAAGATTTACATACACCAGTCGCGACAAGGGAGTCTTATCTCACGTAACACGTATTGAACGCTGTATTCATTTACTCAGTGGCCAGAGGTGGGTGTATAAATAGGTGTTACAAATGATATCATACAAATAGCGCCTTTATTCTCAGGACTTTTATTACATAATGGAAGTTGGTATGTGAGTAACATGTAAAGGTCAGACGTGACCACAGCATAAAGGTTGACGAAAGCACTAAACTTTCGAGCGGAGTAAATTCTGTCTTTTCTTGGTTACATTTCAAGCAGAACAGACGTGTCTAATGCGCTAACGCAGGTGGTAACAGGTACTACTTTTATTTGGACACACCCTTTCACAAATCGTCACTTTCCCTTCCAGCCTCCAAGATTATGAGTATTAGCAACCCTAACTTTTAGACCTATTCCTGATAATCCTACATGAGAATTCTGAGGCGGATGACCGTAGCAAATTCGAGCACGCTAATCACCTTCCGACCAAAATGTGAAGCTTTGTTGCTACAAAAAAATAACGAGATATTCCCCACGGACCGATTGGCAATCCCTCAGAGATAGTTTTTTTCCTGCTGAAAAGTGCGCAAATGAATTAACGGAATGAGTCAAAGTTGTCATAAAAGCATTTATCTCCACGCAGAAAATTCTATAATTAGTCCCACTCTTCCGAATGATTCAATTCGACCTGTCCAACTTCTATGACGCATAGGAAGTAAATATTCCAACGTTTAAACCGACATAAGTCAGCTAGAAATAGGCAATTTATATGATATAGAAACCGTTGTAAGAGTGGCATAACCGCACCTAAGCGTGGACATACCGGGAATACCTAGACACGCATTTGATCGTCGATAATTAGGAACATCTATTATAGTATAGTGAAGATTTGGCAATCAACAATTCTCCTACTATCAAACGATTATAATGTCGTTTGCACGGATCCAGGTGAGTGACTGCTTGATAGGCGGTTCACCTTAAACTCCACCTTATACCCCGCAGAAAAACTTTCTCCAATATTTCCCAGTACGGACAAAAATCATACTTGATTATCTAATTCGCATGTCTTCGATATCATAAAAAGAATTTAACATTTCCAAACATGTGAACATGATCTTATCCCTGCTATAGTAATAAAATGCTTTGCTGAACTGGGCCCTGTTTTCTCCCAACTCTATAACAAATGTCATCTCGAATGTTACCTGATAGCTGCAAAATTGCCTATGTTGTTCCATTTCTAAAGAACTTTCGTGGAAGGTCTGATCAACAAATGTATTGCCCCATAAGTCTCCTCCTGCTTTTTGATAGACTCTTTGCATCATTATTCAATCAGGCGAAAGTCTATCGTCTCGAAAAGGATGAACTTCGTTCTGACCAACTGTAGTGATTAAAAAAACATCCTGCACTCATCTCTGAACACTGGTCAAGGCAGGTTAATCTAGAACAGTAACGTTTTAGATAACTAAAGCCTTTGCTAAAGTTTGGCATTAAGGTATTCTTAAGAAAACAAATTCGTATTACTTGACGAACATTTAATTAAATCAGATCGTTCTTAGTATAAAAAAGAAACAATCAAAGTCGCCCTTGATATTCGTGTATCTAAACAACATCACATTAATTAGCGTATGATACACGACATAATAATTGGTCCGTTATCCGTACTGATACTTGCTCATGATAAAACGCTCTATTTTCGACATGCGGACAAATCACACTCACATATACAATGCAATGGCTAAATTCTTAAACAGTTATATCCAGTCTGTAGTAAAATGTAGCCAATACTTGATGGTTACATTAAATACTAACCAAGACGAAGCTGGTTCCCTTTGATAATTATGAGAAACATTTCCAGCCATCAATTTCGATGGGTGAAAGCATCTTGCCGGAGAATTCAATGTTAAAACTTCTGCACATTAGATTCAGACGCAACATGAATTGGAATGAATACATAGAAAATACTACTAAGTCGGCTGCAAATAAAGTTGGCTTCCTCTAACGGGTAAGGAAAGTTATCGAACCTGCTACTATCCCATATACCAATAAATTTACACTTCTTCCATACATAGACTATTGATGCGATGTCTGGTCTAGTGCAACTTCGACTCAACCTTCCTTCATAGGCAGGGTATAAATAAATAATTGCAGACCTAATAGGTCAGACACTGTCTACTAAGCTCCAGGTTATGCGTCATCACCGCAATGGTGCATCCTTGTGCTGGTTTTATAAGTACTACAGAAGAATGTGTTTTCAAAACGAACTTACTGCACTTGTACCCCCTTAACATAACTACCCCCGACAAGCATCAATGCCCCACCCCGTACATGTAAAGGTCCTAATATCACGGAAAATATACTACTCTTATAGTTACGTTTCTCGAACAGTTTCCCTCTGGAATTCCTTCCCTACTCTTTTTTCCCGACTGTATTATTATGCAGACACTGAATTGTAATATGAACAAAAATCTCGCTGCGCTACTCCTCACTAAGGACCTACCTATACATCTGGTACCTAATGAACCTCATTCTCTTACGTTCCAGTGACACTGTGCTTCTTTGGGAGTGAACAAAAGTACAAGATAAGACACTTATAAAAGTCAATTTTTTCTAAAATGTATTTGTCGGTTCCGTCGGCATTCTGTCATGTATGAAAGCGCCTCAGGCGATCAGAACTAAACCTACTTTCTCCAAAATGTAGTAACAGTGCCTGAGATGATACCCTTCTGTTACGTTAGCAATGTGTTCCATTAATCATGAACAGTTTAATGTCCGTATAAAATCATAACTACGAATGAACAATCTTCGTATAAACGTACTTACGTCTATGTTTTCTAGTAATTTTCCTCGTTTTATTGTAAGTAAGATTTATTGTAAATAACTGTATCCGTGTTTATTACTCAAACGGAGATATTATTTGATAGGACTAAGGCTGTTATGCTTTTGTTCCCCAAAATCTAAAAGGAGATTTTACAACTGTTAAGCGTGTACATGTAAACCACAAAATACAAGATGGCTGTCAACATTTATATGTATATTTTTAAACTGATAGCTTATAAATGAAACGAAAATTAAACACCCCCTTTTGAATACGGTAGCATTTTTAGAATCAATAGCCAATTTTCTTTTAATTGTTGACAATAAATTATGGGGATCTTCTGAGAATATATACTGAAATATGTTAAAAATAAAATTATTAGGTATTGTTTTGGAGTCAAATTGACGGGTGACCGTCATGTAAACTTTACATTGAGTGGTGCATCTTCTGTTATACACAATTTGTCTTTTTAAAATATTAATAACTAATAATAATAATAATACTAATAACGTAAATACGTTTTAAAAATATTACAAATAGAAAGCTGATAATGATAATAATATGTAAACAGCCGTTATTAAAAGTAGTTTGTCATAGTTATCATGGGCTCACTCAAACTACTGATTTCCCGAGCAAGGAAACGACCTCCCGCTACCTAGTTGCGATCGTAACAGGTGTTTACGAGTGTAACTGCTATGTAATGAATCGTGCCGAAAAGGGGGCTCGAGAATCCCCAATATAACTTAGTAGACAACAAACGTGGTTCATAGTGAAGATAAATATTGTTATTATACGAGGATATTATATAGAATGCAGTAAACAAATAACAAAACGGAGTACCAATTTGCGATTGTGTCAATTTATTCGAAGTCTAAATAATGATGATTTAGTTATAGAGCAGCATTTTTATTCTTATATTAAATTATTTAGTTTCAACCCATGTCTAAATAAGCCCATTAAACTCGATACTTGAACAGATAAAATGCAAATTGAAATAATCAGCTTAGTAGACATTGGGTGACCCAGGAATATAATATATGTTGTGCATACATCATATGATCTGAGAAATATTAAACGAGTGTTAAAATAAATATAAAACTGACGAGTACGAATAATGTAAGGGTATAATACCGAACCATTATCGTGTATTCGGATAACTATTAAGTGTTCTTTGAATATCAATATGCTATTCCTGTATTCTGTCAATTGGGAATGTTACAGAAAGTTTGTTAACTAACTAATCAAAACCTCAACAGAAATAATTGATGTGTGAATTAAAAACTTGCTTGTTTAGACAGAAAAATATAGTGTCTGACAGATAATATAACAGATACGAAATAAAAACAGTGATGTTAAAAATAGATATATCATAAAGAAGGTATCTCGGGGTAGGTTGGTTGCAGTTGTAGTAGATCTGAGCGTAAGAGTGAAAACTAACCTATTCAGTTTTTAAATAGAAAGCTAGATTATCAATGAAATATGGAATACCTCACTTCAAAATGTAATAAAACTAAATTAAATATTTTAATCTATGTTAAATTATCCTCGCAAAATACCCACATACTTGTTTTTATATATGTTTACTTAAGAATTAAGATACTATGCACAGTGTTGAGAGTTCTGTAATATATTAAAATATCGTAGGCTATTAGAAATAATATCGATGAGCTCGAACGGAATGACGCAAATGAAAATGTGGTCATATTATTAAGCTATATTCTTATGTTAATATTAGTTAGACGTTTCCTGGGCATGTTTAAGCGAATGCACATTACGCCTTATATGTACGTAAATATGAAACGGTAAAATATGAAATTATATACACATTATAAATTGTCCATATTACATAATTTACATTGTGATATGTATATAATATGATGATTTGCTTTTTCAAAATTGTATTTTGTTAAAAAAATGTATTCAACTTAGACTGTTCCCGCTCTCGTACTAAGGAAATACGCTGTTGCAAACACAGTTTTTGTTATATTATATGAATTAAACTAAACATATTTTGGAAACCTATGTAAATTGCTAGGTTGGCATTGTATGCACCTCTTTTTTGGAATATGATGTGATGAACAAAAATAATATATATATATATATATATATATATATATATATATATATATATATATATATATATATCAGTTGTCTTTTAGAAAACAGGTTGAACTGAAACTAATACAACTGCGCCTATGTAAGAGCATGAATGCATTTTTGTAGTCATTCATGTTAGTATCATTATAAAGCTTACTGCATATATGTTAGAACTATATAAGTTTAGATTAACATAGTTCAGTATATTTCTATAATTATGCTAAAACTGAATAAGTTAAAGTTGTTTTCCTACATATAATTGCATACATACATACAAACATATCCCTTAGCTTTAGGATTGAATTATGTTTGAGTAGACATACATTTAAAATGTTCTAATTACTCGTATTTGATATACAGGGTGACCCCAAAAAACGGGGCCCACCTCTAATTAGGCCCTGTTTCTTAGTGTTTCGTCCGAATGAAATGAAGTTTTGGTCATAACTAGTTTATTATATTCAAAACATCATATCAAAACACTAGAGCCTTTGGCCTTTTTTTCCGTTCTACAGCATGTGTTCTAGATGGCCTAGATTTAGCTCCGTGCATTTCTTGAGGCGCAGAATGAAGTTGTCCATGACGTTCTTACGGACTGAATTGGGAATGGCTCTCATCTCCTCCCTGATGGCTTCCTTGAGTTCCGTAATATTTATGGGTTTCCCTGCGTACACTCTGTCCTTAAGATAGCCCCACAGGAAAAATCAGTGTAGCTTAGGTGGGCACTCAAAATTAGTCTTGAAACTGATCATTCGACCTCCGAAGTTCTCTTTCAGACAATCTCGGGACAGGTTTGGTGTGTGAGAACTTGCTTCGTCTTGCTGGAACCAGAACCTGCTCATGAGCGACGGGTAGAGGGTATGGAGCTCACTCTTGAAGGTTTTGAGGACCTCCACATACCGCTCCTTGCTGACTGTCACTGCTGCGCCAGATTCTTCGATGAAGATTGGTCCGATGATGCCTCTGACCGAGAGTGCAGCCCACACCGTGCACTTAGGAGAGTGCAGGGGCTTGCTGGCTACTTCATTGGGTCTTGAGGACCCGCAGAAGACATTTGTCTGTGAGTTCGCCTTGGCGTCAAGATGGAAGTGGGCTTCATCTGAGGTCCAAAGGAGGTTAAGGAAATCTGGTGTCTCCTCGATCTTATCGAGCATCTTGAGTGTCATAGCGCTTCTCTGCTTCTTGTTTGAAGCTGTAATGGTCTGTAGCGTCTGTATTCTGTATGGGTAAGCCCTGATATCGTTCACCAGAACTCTCCTGCAAGTCTCACGGGAGATACCGAGGGACTGACTTCGCTTACGCACGGAGCGTTTCGGATTCTCCTGGAGAGACTCTACCACTTTCGACCAGCTCGGCTGTCCGCTTCTTGGAACGTCCCTAGTGGCTTGGACGGTTCTCACTGGCAGCGTTGAGGTTCTCCACGGTCCCATACTTCTCGAAGTGGTCCACCCAGTTCTGAATTTTGCTTTTGGATGGAGCCTTTTCACATTCGAACTGATGCATGAAACTGTCCTGGGTTTTCTTAAACGAGCCCGTCTTGTAGTAAAAATTAACACAGTGTATTCTTTATCCCAGCTCCTACTGAGGCCTTGGTGGACTCACGGTCGTTGATTCTGCCATGTCCTGTAAAATTAGGGCAATCGGTGAATAAATAAAGGAGATATAACATGAAGTGTACATGGGGGCTCGTTTCTTTTAGTCACCCTATAACTCATCAAGTTTTTAAAATCTTTCTTTCTATCTCTCACTTTCACTCTCTGAAGATATATGTAGTTTGACTCTCACTATCACTTCAGTCTCTGTCTCCATCTTTATATGGCCGCTCTTTATTCACAGTCGCATCATGAACCGAAATAAACAAGAAAGTAATTACCTATTATAAAAAGATAAATATTACAACTTATAATGACAATAACTAACGCGTACTTAGAAAGAAAACCACAAACATATACATATATATATATATATATATATATATATATATATATATATATATATATATATATATATGCAAGAAAGGAAGAATGAGAGTAATGCGACGTAATGGGAAATGAAATAGGAAATAAGCAAGAGATCGTTTTAATTTATATAGATAGTTTATTTTTATATATTCATGAGCATTTCGTCTTTAGCGACTATTGACTTCTCCAGCCTAGACTCTCCTCTGGCGCTGATAGTAGCCGCTGATACTACATTCGCTCATCTCTCCAAAAGGTCGACCCCAAACTTCGATGTACTTGCATGACATTTTTCTTCAAATCTTTACCCTGAGAGAATCTTATAATAAAGACGAAACGTTGATGAATATATATAAAATATCTTTGGGTGTTTCCCTTTTAATATCCCATATATATATATACATATATATATATATATATATATATATATATATATATATATATATATATATATATATATATATATATATATACATATACATATATCGGCGCTTCTATCCCCTACGCTATCATGCGACACTGACTGAATGTAAGAAATATCTCAATGTAAGTAAACATTGCAAATGCCGGAGCTCGAATTAGTTTTATAAATGAGCTATGCCTTAAAGCTAAATGGCAGTTGGCGATACCCTTACAAAACAAGCTCTACCCGGGTGGTGCTTTATATAGTCATCCATATATATATATATATATATATATATATATATATATATATATATATATATATATATATATGTATATATATGTATGTATATATATATATATATATATATACACACAGATGTATATATATATATATATATATATATATATATATTCATAGCGAGCATAAGAATGGTCATTTTGGATTTGTGTTTTTTCTGCTTTTCTTATTAACTGGTTTTAATAAATCACATTTATATTATCCAAACACCATAACCGCAACCCAGTGATTAGCTAAGCGGTTGACATTTTTTCTATTACAAATGTATATATATATATATAAATATATATATATATATATATATATATATATTTTAGAGGTAGCATTATTAAAATCAATAAACAGACGAGTGGGAAAAAAACAAAACAAAAACAAAAAAAAAAAAAAGGAAAATTGTTAAAATTACCTTAAGGCCTTGTCGTCTGACCCTCTGAGAGGAAACGTCAGAATGGTAAATTAAAAACTAAAAGTCGAATGAGAAATGAAGGGGGGAGAAAAAAAAAAGAAAAAGAATAAAACTAATTTCAGTTGGAGGAAACGAATGAGAAGGGGAAAAAAAAAAAAAAAAAAAAAAAAAAAAATTAAATCTCTCAACGTTATGGTGGCTTTGAATCATTAAAAATCTCCAACTGATGTTTCAAAATCTTTTGTCTACACAGGCTAGGTCGATAGTTGTTAATGACTAGCGCCTCAAGAATATTGAGATGGTAGTTCGACCTGGCACTGTGTAAAACAGAAAACCACCCATCGGAATACCTGTCAGAACAACTATTTGTACTAACGAGGTGATTACCGATGGCTGATTCCTGTGCCTGGAAGTTCCCGGATGATCTCGAAACCTTGTGTAGGCGAATATCACGTGGTATGTGTTGGGATATTCTAAATTCTAATCTTTGGGATGTCTTGCCAACGTAGTCAGCTCCACACTGACACATGAATTTATAAACTACAGAATTCTTTTGAATGGCTGGCAAAACATCCTTACGAAAAGAAGAGAAAAAGGTTCGAGTCGTGTAAACTACCCTCAACATGGTTGCCGGAAAACAACGTTGAGTAGAAGAAGAAATCCTTTTAACAATGTCAAGGCCGTCAGAACCCAACCAAGGGAGTTTCAAATAAATAGGGCAACGTGACGGGCCAATAAATTTACCACCATTAAATAAAGCAACTTTACGTGCAATGGTGCCTTTTATAGTATTGATGGGATATCCATTGGCAAGAAAAATATTAGTAATCTCACCAAGTTCTGCATCGAGTCGTGTTGGTGAACAAATCATAAGAGCTCGATGAGTGAGAGTACCAATAAGATTTATTTTTCTTGCTCTTGGGGCGAAGGAAAACCAATTTAGATAAAGGCCTGTAAATGTTGGTTTTCTATACACACAGGTTTCAAATGATAAACCAGATTTAGACACCAAAACATCGAGGAATGGTAAGGAACCACAATCCTCGACCTCCATAGTGAATTGCAACGATGGATGCAAGTCACAAAGAAGAAGGAGAAACTGTTCAGCATCACTCCGAGAGGGAAAACAAGCAAAAGTGTCATCAACGTAACGTGTGTAGAAAGCCGGCTTGGTCACTTTGGAAAATAATTGGTTTTCCAAGAATCCAACGAAAATGTTGGCTAACGATGGACCAAGAGGGCTACCCATGGATATACCATCAATTTGCCGATACATTATATTATTGAAACTGAAGGAAACTGATTTAGTAGCAAGTTCCATCAGTTCAACAAAAATTCGTTCAGGAAACTGTGGAGACTTTAAGGGGCCGCGGTAAAGATAATCTGCACATATACCAATGGTTTCATCCAAAGGTACATTGGTAAACAGACTACTAATGTCAAAGGAAGCCAAGAACTCGGTGTCCTTTGAGAGAGATAATATATATATATATATATATATGTGTGTGTGTGTGTGTGTGTGTGTGTGTGTGTATGTGTGTGTGGGCATGGGTGTGTAATGCGAATGTCAACAAGGTTTACTCTTGTATACTATATACAAAGACATAGTGGGTAGATGGAAATAAATGAAGCATTCGACTTACATATCATGCATGTTCTTATATTATTGTTCTATCCAGTATATTGAGCATTTACTCATTACAATATGATTTAAGATAAAGATATAATATTTATGTTTGTAGTTTCATTTATATATGTATATATATATATATATATATATATATATATATATATATATATATATATATATATATATATATATATATATAAACAATAATATTTTTTATAAATATTAAATATTTAAAATATACCTATACCTATATATATATATATATATATATATATATATATATATATATATATATATATATATATATATATATAGAGAGAGAGAGAGAGAGAGAGAGTACACGTAGTGTATTAGTTTCTGTAGATGTACATCCGTTGAAACTCCAGCGTTTATAAATAGTGGTCATTAACAAGTAGAGCTGGTCTTAAGAATATTTTTTATTCATACCAACATTATTACATTATTGCTTACATATGTGCATACATGTTTCGGTTGTACTCTTCATGGAGACGCAACCTCTTTAGACCACAGAATACACAGGACCAACATAATTTTAAGAGAAGAGATTCAGTTTTGTGTATCAATTAACAAGGATAGTGTCCCAGGAGGACTAAAGTTAATCCACATAAACAAAAGTTTTGCGCACCTTTTATGTTTCTTTACAAAGATTAGAATAAAGATACACTGCTAGTAAACTTTATGTCTAGACTCCTTATTTAAATTTTGATAAAACTCTATTACATGATTTTTGTTCAAGAAAATGTCTAAGGCTTAAGTTTAAGGGGTCTTATGAAGAAATATTTTTGTTTTAAAATAGGTTACGCCCTAAAACTCTTTAAAATACTCCCCCCAAAAACGATATTTGGGGAATATCTATTTATCTGTGTCTAATACTTTTTGTTTAAATTTCACGAAAATCACAAGTATCTGAATACTCCTTAAAGTACTACCCCCCATTTGCCAACTTTATATACAATTACATATAGCACACATTACAGACTCTTTTAGTAACTTGGTTCCACACGTAATAATGATCGGTTAATTAGTTTAGGAGTGACTACCATCATAGAAATATATAAACATATACGCAAACCTAAATTAATATAAATATAGATTTTATTTTTAATTAAATCTTTACAAGTTTACATTATTATTGATGCAAAGAAGGTCCACACAGACATAATCTTCAATAAATGAAAACACTATCAATGTATGGGTATATGTTCCCTATAGAAAGAAAGGCTAGAGAAGCTACATAACACTGAAATCGTATTCATATGCAAAATTGAAGTGAGAATAGAAATGGTCTTGACTCACTAGGTTCCCCTTCCTCCAAAGGAGGTATGGTGACAGCAACTCCCTTAACACTTTGAATATATTCTATTTTGATTAAACCTTAAATCATATGTATCAAATCATCTGGGGAAGACAGTGGAAGTGGTCCCAAGTCTCTATGTGCCTCCTCTCATTGAGCTACTGAGGCAAAATAGGAGAGTAGAAAGTGGACCTTGGGTTTACTTTCGACAGCCTCATAACTCTCGCCTCCCTTATTTTGTCCTTTAGTCCTCACATTCCATGAGCGATGTTTTAAGCGAGGGGGGCGGGAGAATTGCTGTTTTCTTGAGCTGTATCTATCCACCTAACAGTTGTCGTTGGCTAGTGTTTGACCTTGAAGTAGTATTTTTGTTTAGCTCCTTACATCAAGTGGCTTCATGCCTTGTCTGGATTAGTTACCACCACTACTAAAAACAAAAATAAATGCAGATAAGTCATCAACAGGTTACGGATAATATTGTGAAGCCATATATGTGCAATGTATTATTATGATTATTATCACTATTGATTACATTGTTAAGAACTTAAATCGTACATATCCACATATAGCATATCATGTATATTATGATGATTACTTATTTTAATCGTAGTTTATGATACAAAATTAGGATACAAAATTAACATATGCATACTTTATATATATATATATATATATATATATATATATATATATATATATATTACATACTTACTCTCATAATTAGATTATCAAAACTGTTAATAAAAAAGTATAACTATTATGACAAGTGGGGTTGTGTGTAAATACATCTTTATGCCGACATACATACAGACAAACACATGCAAACACACAAACACGCACACCATACACACACACACACACACACACACACACACACATATATATATATATATATATATATATATATATATATATATATATATATATACTACATTAAACTAAAAAAAGGAAAAATATGTCTGTTGTAAAATCCTATTAATCGTCTCTTAAAACCTTCGTGTCGGTGTATAACTCCTTCGACATGTAGTATTTACATATTTACATTTGGCTCACTCACCTTAAAAATGGTGTTATTTATGGGCATGTTTATTATATGACACTGTAAATTATATTTAATAATTTACATAATGTGTTTTCCTATTAATATTATTTATCTTTTTTTACACCCAATATATTTATCTCTTTCTCTCTCTCAGTCTCTGCATATATATATATATATATATATATATATATATATATATATATATATATATATATATATATATATATTAGATTTTCCACTTAATTATATATATATATATATTGATATGTATATATATATATATATATATATATATATATATATATATATATATTGATATTGATATATTGATATTGATATATATGTATAGTTGTATCAAAAAGAAAAAAAATCGACATGTTTAAATATTATTAATTACATATATATATATATATATATATATATATATATATATATATGTGTGTGTGTGTGTGTGTATATATATATATATATATATATATATATATATATATACATATATATATATATATATATATATTCATAAATATATAATATTTACAAATAATATTAACATTATATATACAAGGTGATTGGAAAGTAACTCCCCATTATTAAGTGCTCGTAATTTATTACTGAAATATATTTTTTACAAGATATGAATATGATAAGAAAGTGTATAGGATGGAGTTTTATTCAAACTTCGATATCGGTGCCAGCAATCGGCATCAACTTCTAAAGCTGCTTTGAAACCGCATTAACTTATTCCACAAGGAACATTTTGTTCCCTTTTTTTTACTAATGAGTCAACACTCATCAAAACTAAACTCTAACTCGAAGATTAGGGTCATCAAGATGGATAGATTGACAGATGAATAGCGATGAATCCTATGAGATTATTGAAAACAGCATGTTTCCCCATTGTCAAAAAATCGGCCGTGGAATTTGAGGATTAAAGTCTAAAATAACGCATAATTCATAACTTTACCCTCTCCCATTCATTTCTTTTAAGAATTATATTTCATTAATAACTTAAAAGTGTAATTTACAAATACAGATACACCCGGTATATGAAATAAATTGGTAGATATTTTTTTATATTAAAGTTAAAATTAATTGAAAACTAAATATAAGGCGCATATATATATGACGATGAGCAGCTTAATAATATAACCACCAAAGCAAGTTTTAACACGTAAGTATGCGGGGTAAAAACGTGAAATATAAGACCTATAAAAATGGTCTAAGGGAACTAACTCTGAATGCTTTTTTTTTCTCGTGGCCGACAACAGAACATACAATAAAGATGATGCCCCGTATTTGGTCGTGTTGAGCTGTTATTAAATTTGTTTGATAGGCAAATGCATATTTTTTTCTCACTTTATATAAATGTATATTGTTGTACGTAAATTATATCTCTTTCACTGGGACATATTTAAATATTCATTAGATGTAAAATATTTTTAAAATCTTCAAATTATACATCCATATCGATATCTTTACTTAGGTAAAGATATCGATGGATACAACACACTCGGTCGTTGTAAACTTCTTTTTTTTTATTATTCGCGTAATTTAATGTGTTCCCATTATTTTTAATAGATTAATATATATCAAAGTTATAAATTGATTTATTTTGTATCGTTTTTCTTTTCAAATATTAGTTTTACGGTTTTATTTGCCATATACACATTTTCGATGACATTTTTGCTATTTCGAGAATGTATAGTTTTTTCGTAACATGCAGATTAAGTTTTCTTTAAAATATTGATATATATTACTGTAATTTTTTTTGTAGAATGGCAGTTTGCATTAGAAAATTTGAAACATTTATCATTTTGAAATCTTCATTAGATGTAAAATATTTTTAAATCTTCAAATCTAAGTAAAGATAGCGATGGATGCAACACACGGTCGTTCTAAACTTTGTTTTTATTATTCGTGTAATTTAAAATGCTCTCATTACTTTTAATACATTAATATATATAAAGATATTAAATTGATTTATTTTACATCGTTTTTTTTTTCAATATTAGTTTTAAGGTTTTATTTGCTATGTAAACATTTTCCATGACACTTTCCTATTTGAAGCATTTATAGTTTTTTCTTAACATGCAGATTTAATTTTTTTTTAATATTGATATATCTTACTGTCACATTTTATTTGTTGGCGTAATTGCAGTTTGAATTAGTTAAATTTGAAACATTTGTTTGAAAAACATCCGGAAAATATCGTGAAGATGGTAAATATGGCATTCAAATTCATATTGTTGTAGTATATTTTAGGATTATCTAAATAGGTCGTAATATCAAATTGGATATACATTTACACATATTTAAATTATCTAAAGCAGATTTATTCAATTTACATAAAATACTTTATTTCATATATGAATTTCTAACGTAAAAACGTTATAAATTATGAAAGTACAATATTTTATAGAAATTGCGTAAGTCCACTTTTTATAATCTGACAAGGATTAAATACAGTTTTAAGCTACTTATTTATATAGAACACGAAAATATATATTTTTTATGATCTGTAAATGTCAGCATATTATGTTGAATAGAGTGTTGTACGCTGACATTTATAGCAAAAGTTGCATAATTATTGTATTCGTTAATTATATTGTCCATAGATAAAGTTAACGTTTACATTAAAAATGAAATAGGTTTACTATGCATTGAAAAAATAAAATATCTGAATATGTTTTAATATCAATTTAATAGATAGTTTAACGTATAAATTTACACGCAAGAATGACCAATTTCAAGAGAAATTATCATTTTTTTTAAATCTGAATGTCTGGAAATGTTATGCTTGGTGTAACGCTTTACGTTAAAACATTTTTAAAAGTAGAATACACCTAACACAAACTTAAATAATAATCTTTATTTGTCAACATATTAAATTTCAGATTAACCATTTAATACTGAAACATATAGAAAGGCAAACTGCGGTGCCAGAAATAAAAATAAACAGCCTTTTTAGATGAGCTGAATATGTGAAATATAAAATCGTGTTGGTATTCTTACGTTAACATTTATATGTAAAACTGAAGAATGTAGCAGGAAATGTAAACAAAATGTGTTTTACAGAAATCAGGATTACGCTGCAAAACATTTTAAAGTTTTAAGTATTGTGTTTTACAAAAACAATTTACATACACAACAAAACTACTTGACAAGAAAATAAGGAATTATATATATATTTTAATAATTTGAATATATCGTAACATACACATGCAAAAACTGCTTTACATTAACAATATATAGAGAAACTGGAATATCTTGCTAAAAAGTATAATGTTAAAATTCCATATACAAATTCGAACAACATTGCAAGAAATCTAAACATTACTTTCTTTTATTCATACTATTATGAAGAGGCTTAACATTTTTACTACAGAATTCATCTGAATGATCATGCTTGACTTTATTGAAGTATTGCTCTTGATAATCTGAATATGCCGAAAACTTGACAATTATATAAGAAACCTTATGGAAGTTATATTGATACATTATCGAAAATCCTAATACGTCAACATATCAAGTTTGTTAGATCGTTATACAAGAAATATATATATATATATATATATATATATATATATATATATATATATATAGAGAGAGAGAGAGAGAGAGAGAGAGAGAGAGAAAGAGAGAGAGAGAAAGATAGATAGATAGATAGATAGATAGATAGATAGATAGATAGATATGTATATAGATATTGGGGAGAGTATATCTTCCCTTACTGCTAGAAGTAACTACTCGAATAGAATTAGAAATAGTGTGTATATGTAAATTAGGCAGTTGTTTGTAGTAGGTAAAGTGCACAACTTATACCGTGACAGTTTTCCCTTTAATTATTATATTACATATTTGTATTGGCGTCGTTGCTATTATAGTTAATGTTATTACTATTACGACCTATTTCTAGTATGTTTTAACGATGAAATGGAAAGGTTTGTAAGTTACAATTTAGTAAGTTTTTTTTAAATCATTAAATTAAAAACAAAACTTACTAAATTGTAGAGGCGAAATAGCAGTCAATTGTAAGCACATAATACACTTTACTTTAAGATAACGAAATACACAACAAATAATAAATGCATCTAATTACGACCTGTTTCTAGTATGTTTTAACGATGAAATGGAAATGTTTGTAAGTTACAATTTAGTAAGTTTTTTTTTAATCATTAAATTAAAAACAAAACTTACTAAATTGTAGAGGCGAAATAGCAGTCAATTGTAAGCACATAATACACTTTACTTTAAGATAACTAAATACACAACAAATAATAAATGCATCTAATGAAATAAATTAAAACAGGATCAACATCTAAAGTAGCAGTGAATAGCAAAACACATATTATTCCAATAACGCACGTGCTAAAACAAGGTTAACTGTTAACTCGACACACTCACAAAACAGATGTGCCGTACCCAAACAAAACCAAAGAAAACGGAAACCAAGTAAAGTATTTGTTTCAGCGAAGCTTACCCATTAAGTAGTTCGTTATATATAAATAACAAAGAATCTGGAATGTTAGTTAGCTAAACTAAACACCACGTAGACATATGAAAACAAACATCAACAAATAAAAGTGCACTTTACCTGACACATCTCTGACAAATATATATCTATATAGATGTGGGTCTATTTATTGTTTTAAACCCAGTTGGATTACACGTAACATCATGTAATTAAAGGAGGTTTAATGTTTAATTAACATGAAACACGCCCGGTTTTCATTTTTTAGAGCAGATATAACACATATAGCAATCTGTTTAACTGCTATAGTGTTTTGATTTCAGTTATAGACAAAGTCAGTCATAGTATTTTTAATATGAAATTGTCCTTAAGTGTCTTTGGTCTCTCTGTACAAGGGGTTATTTAGTATCAGCTGAAATGAGGAGAATTCTACCTACAAGTAAATCCTGATAAAATATTTAAAATAACATAGTATTAAAGGCCCAAATAACTTCCTCTTGACACAGCTATACACTGGCTCATCTTCTCCAAGTCATGTTTCCTCAAGTAACAGCGCTTTGCTGGATAATCACCATACCAGATGAATTCTTGTACTAGAATCCGGTCATATCCAGAGACCACAAAAAATATACTATAACATAGGTAACTGGTCAATTTGGGAGAGGAAAATTAATGTTCTCAACTTCTTTTCTAACTCAACGTTTGACAGGTAAAACATATATTTAATGGAGTATTCATGTATCTCATATAGATATCAAGTGTTTGCTCCAGAACGGGGCCACTTGATTTCTGAGAACTTCAACTGACCTAAAATATATGTGATAACAAATATTTGTTATTGTTTATTATCTATGTATGTATACGTTTCGTCCTTAATAATTGGCGCTCATCAGCACAGAGATATGACTATTCACAACCGGTCACGCGATTCGAACGACCGGATTACGAGTATTTTACAACTCAAATCCGACGCCTTAACCACACTGCTCATTTTAAATAGCGAATAAACTGTGATAATTTTAACACTTTATCGGCGGCTTAACTTCTGAGAGTGTTCTACTTTTTTAATGAAAGGAATGATGCAATTTTAAGCTATTGACGTCATATATATATATATATATATATATATATATATATATATATATAAATATATGGGTGTGTGTGGGGTGGGGGTGTTTGTGTGTGTGTCGGTGTGCATGTATGTATATAGTAACTTCTCAGAAGATTAGGAAATAAAGTAAATCTGAATTTGGCGAAATATAAGTATAGCCAAGAAGATTAATTGTTGTGTTTCTAGTGAATAATGTATATGCTTATAGTATATACTTTCAAAATAGTAAAATGCCATCTGATAGTGATACATTTAGAATATGGCTTAAAATGGGAATAATATAAAAGGTTATAATGTAAAAACATAATTATATTTTTTGTCGAAAGTTCGATTATTTTGATTTCTGCAAGATGTGTGAACTTTCCTATTTTAATTATTTTTACCTTTTCTTTCGAGAAATGTCAAACTTTGACATAATTGTCAAAAATAGGAGGTGTAATAACACATTGTGATTTACCTTGTTATGTATATACATATATTTTATTAAGTTCACATAGCCTTTTGCGGATGTATATATATATATATATATATATATATATATATATAGGTTTAACAAAAAGTATGTTTTGGGTTGATATATTTGATGGTGTATATACTTTTATGTATTTTTATAATTGTATTGCCTGCAGTAATGTCATTGCGGTAATGGTCCTATGAGGCGAATAATTTTCTTTGAAAACTCATGAGTTAAGGACTTTGAAGTACTTTGCCTGAACATTGAATTCTAATAGAATTTGATTCGCACCTAAGTTTATTCTTTCACTACATCTAGTGCTATATATATATATATATATATATATATATATATATATATATATCCATGAACAAGCACATATTCTTTTTGAATTTGCTTATTATATCTTATTAGTAGTTAACCTGTATCCAACAATTAGCATGGACTAGGAAGATATATCACACTGTTGTGTGTATAACTCTTACTACTTAAAGAACATTTCTTGCTATTTTTTTAAAGTTTGTCCATTTGTGATTTCACTGGTCAATGCTTTTGTGCGTACCTATCTTTTCTCGTGTTGTCTATCTAAAACACAGAGATATAACATACCCAAGTTGGAACAGCTATTATTGACATCACATTTAAACTGCTCTCTTTTGTATGTCAATCATCTGGTAGTATTTAGTAGGAAGTTTGGTATGGATCTTGGCCTGTAAGGATACATATAGGTATAGGTTTGATCCCAGATGTATACACTGTTGATATACATACACATCTTCTGTACGAATAATGTAATGTCTAGTAAATATTAACAGATCCATCAACAATGAGCCCCAAAAATTAGATTACCATAATTTGGACATGTTTTCATGCTATCAAAATATAGCTGTGTAAAGAAATCATATCACGAATTAATTCAATATACATCAAGATGAAGACTACCAAAGTGACCTGCCGATCAGATGATATTCAGACTTGATTGTCCCTGTCGATCATTGGCAAATAAAACTGTGGCTGATTTCCCAGGATATGTTCCTTTGTGCACTGACTGCATAAAGCCTGGTCATGCGGATCTGGACGGATGGGAAATTAGTGAAACCTCCCAAAAGATGTCAATATTAGCAGTGCAATCGACAACTTTCTTAGGCTGGAGCTCTTTAAATGTAACTGGTGGTTTGTTGGTGTGCTGTGAATGTAGGTACTTTATGTTGATCTTTCCAACCTTCATTATATCTTCTGAAAGTACCTGGATCCTTGGAACTAGTTTTGCTTAAACTTTCTCGGGCGTAAAAGATGCTATGATGCGCATACCGTAGAATTTGTTGAATCCATCAATACTTCTTTCATTATGGTCCACATTATCATCTACGAACTTCACAAAGTCAGTTTCAACAGGGGAGAGTTTCAGCGCAATGGACAAGAGCAGCACTTCTTTCGAATTTCTGGACTTCCGAGTAAGATGAAGAGAGTCGATGCTTATCCAGAGTGTCAATTAAGAACCTTGATCCAAATAGGGCATGCATTTCCACTGCTAAAGCAAACTACAAAGTTGCAAGGAGAACCCTGGGTATAGCAGCCGGCATTATTGCTTGACCAACCGATGCAAGTTTAAAATAATTGTCTTTGCCTGCGAATATCTTCCTGAGAAAGGTCAACAATGTTTTAGAAACATATTCAAGAATCGTATCCTGTTTAAAGATGGCGCCCGTTGACTCCTTTCCGCAAAGCTAATTTTGATAAACTTTTTTTATCTGAAAGAGAGGTTATTCATGCGTAATATCCAAGTTACACATTTTGTTAGCAATTTGTTTGAGGTTCAGCAAAAAGAATCAGTTAGTTTGACTATACTGAGTTCAATTATCCCCAATAGTGAACATTTGGCGTTCAGTAATAGCAACTTATTTGGCCGATGTGCTCTCAACACAAATCCATCAGTCCGATGAATATTGTGTAGATCTACATACTATGATCATTTCCATAGTTTAGACGTGTAACTTCAAAATGCTCACCAATAACATTATATTACCGCTTGCTACGTATTTCTTCCTTAAAGCCAATGAATGTTCTTCTTTTTTATGAGGTCACCCTTTGTTTGCCATGATATCGATGTGCTGAGTTTATTAATGCAGTTCAATTTTTCTCACTGTCGTTATTTGTTATACTTTCTCTATTTACTTGTATATGAGTTGTAAGGATTTTATTTTTAGCTATATATGGACCAATAAAAATCGAGGAGAATGTTAGCGAACTATTGCAATAACTGTTTCTTCTTCTTCGTTGTCAATCGGCAAAATTCCCGTCGCACAACATTCGCGTGCGGTATACATGCGTGTGTGCACTTTGTATGTGTGTTAGGCAGTTTTCAAATATCGTTTATTCGTTTATTCTTTATACATTTTGACTACACATTTGATTATCATTTCACGTTTTGATTTAAGTTTGTTAATTTTTTATTAGTTATTCCAAAGTAAATCATATTTAGTGTCTACATACAGTCGCTATATGTTGTGCCTTTAAAGGGCCGATAATAACTAAGACAATACGGTAGTATATTTACAACAGTGTCTTTTCAGAAGTATAGAAATAGTATGTACAGAAAGTCTACGTCCGATACTCTGGTTATGACTGCTCCTAATAACCGTCTTCACTGTTTTCAACTGCAGGAAGATGTGGCACAAATCCGGAAGGTTGGGAAAATCAAGCCACCGCCCCTTAACAAGAGGCAATCTGGCCCCCTAAAAATAGCTTGGGCAGCCCCGGTCGGGCGCCTCAGGTACTTATTAATAAACAAACTGCACCCCAAAGAGGGAAGCAATAGCTGGGAGGGTGCACTTTCTAGGACTACTCAGGACAATACCTACGGCCGACAGATAAAATACCAAGTTTCTGATTGTCGAGACGGAATCCTCATCTGATATGTATACTGATACAGAACGGTAAATTAATGTCACAATTAACTTCATTGAAACTTCGTCGTAACTTTCTTCATACTCTCTTGAAGAGTCAATCTACTCGCAAAATAAAGTACATCAATATCACACTATTACCCCCCCCCCACACACACACCTACTAACCTTTTTCCGTATGGAGTCAATACATTTTTTCGGGTTTATTTTCAGGAATACTGTAATCTAACGGTGTCTTCTTGATGTAATCATTTTTAACGCTTTCTGTCATTCTTTCGATCAGACCCAATATTTACCTTTTTTCTCATTTGTTTATCGTATGTCTCATCAAGAGACGCTTACAAATCTTGCATGTATTGAATAAAGATTTATTACTGTAATTATTTGCAAAATCAAGAGAAATGTGTAGAGACGATACGTTTGCCGGAGTTGGCATATTTCTATCGCATTCGCTCGCTTTGTCTTATTTTCTAAATTATATTTGTCTATATTTTATTTGTATTTCCGTAGACTGTGAGCGAAACCCACTAGCTCTATTCTTAACTATTTTTTTTTATCTATTTCTTTTACATATAAATTATTTTCCTTTTTTCTTTAATTTTTAAAAATTCAAAACGTGGCATTGATTTTCACTTTTGTATATCTGATTGTTACGCCCGACCTCAGACTTTCGCTCCCTTCCAAGATCATCCCTTACGTTCGTTTGACACGAGGGCCCAGACAAAGCTTTTCTCTCAGGGTTGAAGGAATAAACTCATCTTCAACCAACACATCCCTTCGTTTCTTAAAAAAATATCTGACGCGCATCCTTATTGCCTTCAGCTTATTTTTATTTTTATTTTACCTACAAACATATATATATATATATATATATATATATATATATATATATATATATATATATATATATATATAGTATAACCCATCTACGGCGGTAAATTGTATAGAGATTAATTTTTCATACTAATATCATTATTATTATCATTATTATCATTATTATTAGTAGTATTACTAGCAGTAGTAGTAGTAGTGGTGGTGGTGGTAGTATTTATAATAGTAGCATTAATAACCGTAGTAATTACATTTATTTGCTGAATGGAAAGGCATCCTAAACATCTAGCCGACAAGATATATACAGGGTGATTCGTAAGGCTCTTAGCTATTTATTTTTAAAATTCTAAAGTTAAAAAATACGGTAATACAAAACAGAAAGTTTATTCAGCAAATTCATTCTTGGGAGTTTAAAATAACAGCAAATTTTCAAAATTTCCACCTTCGTTCTGCATGCATAGCTCCATTCTTTTTTTGCAAGAAATTTACGACTTTTAGTAGCCTATTTGATTGATTATGGTGTTGTGCGAAGGAGGCTTTCTGTTCACATCACGTTTCCATTGCCTTTCAACAAGTGTGGGAGATTAATCAAATGTGGTCATATGAATAACAATAAAAATTCGCTCTTCAATTGTAAATGACATTTTTAATAGTTAAGTTACATGACTTATGAATCACCCTGTATATATGTTTTCTTTACGGCAAATTAGAAGAGGATATTATTGAACAAACCTATGTACGAGTGACGTCTCTGTCATTCTGTTTCATAATAAAAATGTATCATGAAAGGAAATGACTTAAAATAGCTTCAGTTATTATTGTACTATCATTCTAAATCTGTTGTCAATAATTCTGTAAATGATATACTTTTGCAGGCGTAGTAAATTTGAGTTATCATAGTAGACATTTAAATTACGAAATGAACTGATACGGCTCGGATCTACTCGCCGTATCTATAACTCGGACTCACAATGTCAACCTTAAGTGACTTTGCCTGATCTCGGAGGTCCTTGCAACCACCTGCTCACTGTACTATGATCCACTGCGCTTTCATCTTTCTGTCCAAGGGCAACCTCGTAAAGCATAAGTGTTAGTATTATGTTACATTGCGCGCTAATATGTACGAGTTTCAAATCGCACAAACAGCGAAATAATGTACACCGTGTTAGTGCACAAACTTCCACGATAGTCATACAAGGTCCGTTGAATTGTTTCAACTGACTCATAATCTATGACATCTGCAAATTGTAATAGTTTTGATTCACTTCATTGCAGATGAGGATACGATCTGCACGAATGTAATGTTGATGCACGAGTTTTTATAGTAGTGAATTATTATATCACTAGTAAAATGTACTGCCCCTGTAATGTTAGAGGCTACTGTGAATAAGAGGTAATCTTTATAGGGGCATCCTGAGTCGAGATATGTGCACTTTTGGTTTACATTACATTTACATGTCTGCATGTTTGTACATTTATGAAAAATGTTGTAAATAGCTACCATTTTGACGGAAAAGATACTAGAAAATTAGATTGTATGTCACATTGAATTACTTATTATTTAACCATGCTAGGTTTTTTTAATATATACATTCATTAAAACACAATAGAGATATAAATATGAAATATATTGCCGCTGGATAACACAATCGTAAAGCTGGTTTGGTTGGTATAATGCTAAGCTGTGCTCGCTCATGAGCTGATATACCAGTATTCAATCCTGCGATCAGTTTGAATAATCATCTGGACACGGACGATTCCCAAAAAGAGGAAACGTATACGTATGTTGATAACAAAATAATTATAATTATACATATATATATATATATATATATATATATATATATATATATATATATATACATACATATACATGTGTACATATATATATATATATAAATATATATATATATATAAATATATATATATATATAAATGTATATATGTAAATATGTATATATATACATATATATTTTAATATATATATGTATATATATATAAATATATATATAATAATATATATATAATATGAATATATATATATATATATTTATATATATATATATATATATATACATATACATATAAATATGCCGCCTTTGATAAATAATCAGTATTATAAGGTGGGTATTGAGTGTAATATTAGTCATTCTGGTAAAGGAAGTTCACATTCTCCTACACATCCCTGTGGTAGCTTAGCAAACAAGAGCTTTCGAGTCGCACTGAAATACGGTAAACCATTTCACTCTTTTTCAGGGTCACTCGTCTCATGATAGTTTCATGATACGAGAAGCACGTGTAATCAATGCTAGCAACTTCACCACAGATAATTCAACGGGGAAGGCATGTCGCTATATCTTATACTACTGAAATTTAGGATGTAGACATGTTTTATTTTTTTGTAAAATTATGCATATTAGCGCTACTATAATGTACGAAATTCGTATACAATTTGATACGTTCTTATTAATTGTCAACTCATATTAAAATAAGTTATGCACTAATTGAAGAGGGGGTACTTGCTAAAACACCACTTTAAAAAGCGAAAAAAAAACGAGTCCAAACATTCTCCAATACAAGCGATAATATTGCTGCAACTGAATTAAGACCAGTAAGTTACAAAAAGAATGATTATCCGACAACATTTGCTCAGATTGTTAGAATCTATTTGCATAATCTATTTTAAGTCTTTTTAATGTTGAGCAATGTAACTGGTAGAAAGCTACTAACAACCAGAGGTTAATATATTTGTTGTATCAGAAAAAGGTATGAATATGATACCAATACCAAAGTGGAAGTTAGTATTATTTAAAATAATTATGTTGACAACCAAATGTACATGAACTGTATATATTATATATATATATATATATATATATATATATATATATATATACAGTTCATATATATATATATATATACATATATATACATATATATATATATATACATATATATATATATATATATTATTTATATATATATATATATATATATATATATATATATATATATATATATATATATATATATACACAATTGCATAGCTTATGAAATAAATTCAGTTTACATCTAGTGGATATATCGGCAATCAATTTGAGAACACAACATTGCCCATATAACTATGTATATATATATATATATATATACTATTTGATGTATACACATATAATATTATAAGGAGTTATGATACATTATGAGTACATTTTCAGTATTTGCTTCAACACTGCTCAATACGGAATTATATTGAGGTAGTAATTTATGAAAATATATTCATGGACATTTAAGCTACACAGAAGCGTCATCGTGTTATACCCGGTAGGAATTATCAAGCTAAGTTCATGGAATTCGTGTTACCGATTGTTTTATATATTTAGGTCGTGTGTAGTCTAGCTTAATAACCAATCACATTTGTTGTTTTTCACTCGGACACATTAATTATTTTTATTATACACTAGCTGAGCTTCTCTCAAACAAATGTCCCCCTGATTATAACTTGGCATATGTGCATTTAGTTTTGTATGGAGGCGACGCAATCCTGTTGTTAATGTGCCGAACTAACAGATTACCTTATTTTTACACGTGTGTGCAAGGAATAATGTTTTCGCCTATTTATTTTGTTTTTTGTTGCTATATTAGGTGTTCGTTTAGTAATATTTATTTATTTTATTTTATTGTTATTACGTATTGTTATCCTAAAGTGAAGTTTATTCTGCGCATACACGCGTTTGCTATTTAACTTCTACAGTTTAGTAGGTTTTGAGGTACTTTAAAGTTTAAACTTCTCATTCAAACATAACCTACACGGGCCGTCTAAATATCTACACGTACTGACCCATAGTACTATTTACCACTCAATCATTGGCAAGCGTCCGCTTTCGTCTAGTTCCCCATAATGTGTCGCTAATTCTGTTTTGAGTCGGCGTTTATTGTTATTGAATGTGCTTTCATGGTCGTAATCCCCAGTTTTAAAACCTAAAGAGGGCATGTTTCGTTGTAGTTTTTGTTATTAGGAATTACCTTGGAAAATATTGTTGCTTGATAACCAATGCTTTGTGTAAGGAATTAATTTTGTAGTGGAAAATGCAACAGTTCTACAGTTACGTATTTTGTCTTCGTTATTAACTCTCTTATTTATATATGTGAGATTGCTATTAGGGGTTGGTGTATTACTATCTGTCGTAGTTACATTGTTGTTCTTACTAGCGTTATGTTAATATAATTCTATAAAATATGGGCATCATTAATTATGAGAAATAGTAGCGAGAATAAAACCTAAGATGATGGCAATTGTTCGAATAATCAAAATAATGCAGATTATAAAACCTCATCAGAAAAAAATTACGACACATAATAGTAAATATTTATTTTAAACTTACTTCGTTACTAAATTGTTATTTCTTTGTGTCGTATTTTCCTATTTATTCACTTATGCTATTTAATATGTGGTGTTGCCAGTGCTATTTATAACGGTAAAAGTACTACTGTGCTCCGTTATTATTATCAAAACATGCGTGAACTTTGTTTTAGTCGCGTAAAAAAATGAAACTTGCATACATTCGCCTAGATTCATTGAAAAAAAATGCATTAGGATTTACACATTTTTGTTGTCCGATGTCATTTTGTACGGTGGCTTTTGCCCAGTGAGATTTAGTCCAGCACCCCAGCGTTGGACACTTTACCATGGATAGATAAAATTCGTGAAAAACACATTGGACATATTTGGACTCGGATTACACACGAATAACTCATGGCTATCAAACATAAATCTCAACATTCTTTTTAAAGAAAAATAAACATGTTTCAACGGAATTTCTAGTCCCTATTAAGTTTCCTACCAATGAGAGAAAACGTTTTTAATAAAGGCACCTATCTAGAAAAAATAACTGCTAAACCGAATGTATTATATACACCACTGCGGTCAAATTCAAGGGGTACAAAAATAAAATCTACATTCACCTGATACAATGTAAGATGATGGGGGCTGAAAATCCAGCCCACACGAGTTGTGTGTATTCCGGCCGACACAAGTAACTGAGCAGCCCCGTAGGAATTCTCGCGTACACGTTCCTTATGCGACTAGCCATAAACAACCCCCTTCTCAAAGAGAGAAGTTAAAGCCTCAATAGATGGACATTCTAGAACTGCACATAAGCGTGCATGACCCTCACAGATGCGAGGTTATAACGTAGTCAAGAATTATCCAAACGGTTTCGGACTGATTTTCGACGGCGTATTATCAAATTCTACGAACAAAACCAACTCAGTTTGTGTCAGTTTATTTCGATTTAGATTAATTCATACATATATGAGCTTCGTTAAAATACACATTGAAGATGAAAGACAAATGCTTGATTGACCCAGTGATGAACTGGCAAAAAAAGTGTATTATTAGATCGGATTGCTGGCTCGTTCTATATATTAACCGGTGCATCCCCTATTAAAGCGCAGTTCTGCAATTTACAATAGGTGTTTTCACATAAAAAATTACTTTACTCTATCCACCGCAAATATATTCGATTATTATTTTTTGGATGATTTGTAAATAAACAAGCACGAACATATAATATACATAGAACCGTGGAAATGCACAGGAAATATGTTCATCATACCTTTTAAAAACGTGATAGTTTTAAATGTGTGTGTATTTTTATAACTGCATATATACACTAAATATGCAGCTATCTATAGAATAATACACTAATGTGTTTTCATGTTAGAACGTAGCAGTTAAACATTTAATTCAGATTAAGTATTTTATCAGCGAACATCCACACGCATGAAACTTTCTTAAATATGTACAGAATAAATATGGTTCAATGAAGATACTGTTCTGTATTCAGAGTCTAAAATATGTACATGAATCACAAGTACATTGTAAGAAAAATCTGGGGAAATAATTAATGAAAATACTATTTTATTTTTTAAACCATTCTATAATTATTTTCATTATGGTATTATTTTTATAAACTTACTAGATCAAATAATCTGGCGTTTCCCGGGTGTGTAAATATTACTCGGAGGATTAGAGAATAGTTATGCAAAATATAGTCGTGTTGAATCTATACTGATATACCCAAGGGTGAAATCGACATCATTAAACATGTAGAAGATAAGTTTTTATCAATAATAATAACCAATGGATAAAAACAAAATGGCAAACCCATTTGTTTAGCCATGGGTGCCTTTGACACTGAAGAGCCATATGATATTGTGGGGTTATTTATTTTAGATACTCTCACATATATATTTGATAATACTAATATCGGTCTATATAGATATAAGAGATTATGAATTAGATATAATAAGTTACTTTAAGAGGATCAATGTATAACAGTTCAAGAAAATTATATATATGGAAATGAAAATAATCAAGGGAGGCGCGAGAGTGTTCTATCCCTTAATAGACCTCACGAATGGCCTATGCTGGAAATCTTATTTCTTTGATCAATCATAACTCAAAAACCAATAAACAAAATTAGTTAAAACTTTGCAGAAAATTTTTATTTGATAGGTTCTATAAGTGTGTAGAATTTAAGCATCATTAGTCGAGGCAACCCAAGGATCCAGAAAGTTCAATCATGAAATCATGTTATCTGTGTGTGCGTACGTACGTATGTGCAACCCTGTATCTCATCAACTATTTGATGGATTCAGCTAATTTTTGGCAGATATAGAGGTTCTAGGGTCTAGTTTATTTTAGTTTTCCATATACCTTAGTTTTCCAAAAAAATCCAAAAAACCTTAAAAATGACCAGTATTCATACACTTTATTCTATATCTCATCGACCATTTGATGGATTCAGCTGATTTTTGGCAAAGATAGAGGTTCTAGTGTCTGGATGATGGCATTTTAATTTCAGTTCACCATATATCTTGATTAGTCAAACTACCAACTATATCAGTTATGAGAAGGCATTGTATTGAGGCATAGCCTTTACAAAATCAGTGACATTCCATGATATATGCCAGTATACTGAAATCATATGCCTTAATAGGGGTAAGATGAAAATTCATAAACACTAAATTTACAAAAGCAAGGAAATTCGCAAATGTTTACACTTTTATTGTCATTATGGGTATGCGAGCACAACTGGCATTTTTTATGGAATATACCTAAGAGTAGAAACAGTGGCTGACATAAAATTAACTCACTTTTTAGATGCCACTTTAAACTAAAATATAAATACTTACATCAGTTATAACATATTCCTAATTCTAATGAACGTATGCTTAGGAATAACTCTAGCAACGAAATGTATTTAAGACATCAATCAACATTTACAATACAGCTCTAATAATTAGTGGGTACGATACTATCGAAATTGAATATAAGAAACGGAGCACCAATAAGTATAATAACACAAAAAATAAAAGAAATATCATCTAATATATAACGCTACAAAATCAGATGCTACAAACTAAACTGGGCAAAAAATTCCTAAATCGCTGGCAATACATATTTCACATTACCAACATTGATCAACCCTATTTACTTTCTTATAAACGCCAAAATCTTTAGTTACACTATGTAAAATATAGGATATTTAGGCTATATTTTCTTTATGTCAACACCTCTATGAAATACTTAATTATTTTCGCTATGTAAAGACAGAATAGAATGACACATATGAAGTTTCCAGAGTATTACATATGCACCTGTTTTTTTAATGATTTTATTTTCATACACATGAATAAAAAATGTAACGTCTACAAGTTCCATGATG
>OY744524.1:22947344-22959844 GCA_963556195.1 Sepiola atlantica | reverse complement strand
GGCTATATAGGTAGTGTAGATTTTCTATATGTTTGATACATTAGTTTACTTGCCTTCTCTAACTGATTAGAAGGGAACACAACTCTATGTTATATATATAGAATAGATAATATTATATAGACATATTTTAATTTTTAATGAATAAAATGATCGTAAAGCAGTTTATTTTGTTATGGTAACGTTGTTTTACTCTCTATTTATTCAATTATTTCAACACTTTCACTTTTCTAACATAAGGATTTGTTAAGAATTGTAAAGCAATGAATGCCTTTTTACTCGATTGTTTAAATACTTACATATTTCTTTAAAATTTCTAAATAATTTTGGCGGCACATTTTTATGCCCGCTACAATCTAGGATTTGTCTCACGTGACTCACATACACGAATCAATAGCTACCATTAAAATTGAAAGAAAACTCGTCTGCTTTGAATATTTCAAAAGTAAACCCCCTTAATCTTTGCGTATTTTACGATAGTTTTTTTTCTTTTTAGTTTCTTTTTATTTCGTTATTCACTTTATAGAATAAACGTTTAAGGGCGTAGCTGTTCTGATACTAAATTTTATCTTATCTGTCCTCGGTCAGTTAAGAAATATTCTAGACTGCAACAATTTTAGTATTGTAGCGTTATTTCTGACCTTTCTAAGTTTATATTAAGATATGATTTTATTGCCTATTTCCTATTCCATTTTTCTCCTTTCCATAAAGTGAGCAATGCCTGTTTCTTTGTTGTGTCGAAGTAATATGTGACTTTATTTTAACGCGTGTTTAAATTGGGACAAGATCTTACGAGTGGTAATTGAAGAAATCGGATACATCAGTTGTTTTTTTTTCATAATACACATAATTGAAAACTATTTAATTAAACGTATATATATATATATATATATATATATATATATATATATATATATATAATAGGTATTTATAGATAATAAACCATAACATTATCATTATTATTTGTCGCTCCTCGAAAAATTAGAGCATTGTAAGTGTAGTATTAACACAGCATGAAGTCACTAGCTTTAAAATGCATCGTTCTATCCACTAAAGAAGTAGAACGCTCTAGACGTTAAGCCCGCCCATATAGTGTTAAAATGATCACCCTTTATTCGCTATTTAAAATTGGTCGTGCTGTTAAGGCCTCGGATTTGAATTGCAAAATACTTGCAATCCGGATTTCGAATCGCATGACCGGTAGTGAATAGTCATATCTCTATGCTGATGAGTCTCGATTAAAATAAAAGACGAAACGTATACGTACATAAACAATAACACATTATATATATATATATATATATATATATATATATATATATATATATATATATATATATGTATAAATTTAAAAAGTTTTACTCATTGTAATATTTTTATAGTAGATTTAGTCGTTAATTTTCTGAAATACAGATATTTAATGGAATAAGCCTTATCGTTTAATTCCTTGTAGAATCGTTTTGAAAATTTCCGTTAAATTGCTAGTTACAATAAACAAAAAAATGTTATATGTGTAATTTATGGATATTAAGCGCAAACGTTTAATCCACAATGTAAAACACATAGACTCAAAGTTAGTAATCACGACATGTCATTGGACGCTACTAAAATGATCGTGGAATTTCGCACACATCAACCGTATTAACCGTCAATGAATTATCTCGGCTCCCTATAAACAAACTACATCCTACGTTAAAAGTATGTATTCTTTAAGAAACATTGATGTCATCACTTCTGTCTTTGCATAGTGTCTACTTTGTCATAGGAAAATCATTAAACTAAACGACCATCGTTAATATGCTTCGAGTCGGGGGAACTTTTAAGGCAGAACGTTGAATATCCATAGCATGCTTTACACGGCCTAGAATAAAATAAATATTTGATCACGGTCATTAATAAGTAATAAACGTATATCATAATTCGCTATCTGGAAATTAAATATCTCTACAAAGAACCATAATTGAATTGAATGTATATCAATAGTAATGATTTAAAAATTACAATCGTAATATGAAAGAATTCATGAAAATGATAAGAGTAAATGTATTGGTGACTAAAATTGATTTGTTTGTCGAAATATATGATCAATCGCGAAACAAGAATTAAGCATAATAACATAGGCGAGGGAGATATACGACACTCAATAAGTATCGAGACTAACATATTGATGATGAGAATTATCACACATCGATATCATTTCTATAAACCACTACTCTTGAAATGGCAGATGGAACTATTTAAGTCTACTCGGATTATTGGTTTACAAATTACAGTTATTTTAATGAAGCTACTTTTCAACATTTTGTAAAAGAGAGGAACATCTGAATTTCGCGTGTTCATACGGCATTGCTTTTTGATGGACACACTATTGTTCAAGATAATTGATATTCTAGTAAACGTTATTCTAAGATCTGGTCTGTCGGATAGAAGTAGGTATGTTTACTTAAAACGGGCGTACAGACACGAATGATGCTGAACGTAAAGGTCGTCAAATTCGGCCGTTGTCCTGAACACCATTATACACATACACACGAACACGGTTTGTTTATTCAGAAATTGAAGTTGTGTGAGGTAACATAGGTTTTGTAGATATTAGAAAGTATATATGTTCAGCATTTTGAGAATAGAAAACAAGTAGGTGCTGCGTATGCTCAAAGTCAATAAAGATCTACAACAGATAGATGATTTATATTATCCTTTTCAACTGTTTTAAAGCAGAAATTGAGTTTTTGCGTTGACACGTGACAATGGAAGAAACATACATCCACAACTCCAAACTAGAGTCTTATCGGTAGTAATCTGACAAGAGAGCAGCAGGTGAAAACAACCTAAACCGCTCAAAGATGCAAAGATCAGCAGACAAGGTTTTAGGCTTTCGTTTTCTGGGATGAACAATGCATTTTTATTGATTACCCACAGAAAGTAAATATAAATATGATATATTTCATAGCATTATTGGTGTGTTTGAAGTAATAAATCATCAGAAAACGGCCACAAATAATAAGGAAAAAATACTCATTCACCAACACATTGAACCGTGTTATAAGTCGATGTTAATGATGAGTAAACTATATAAATTGAACTACGCCCACGTTATTCGCCAGACCTTGCCCTAGCGAGCACGGTTAGTTACAGACTTCAAGGCCAGTGAAAGAGATTTGCCTACGATGAAGAAGTTATATCTTATACTGAGGTGTAATCATTTTTGAAAAAAGGCATCAAATTATTTGAGGAGATTTGTAATCAGTGTATCACTATAGAAAGAAATCTATGTTAAGAAAATAGAGTCGTGTTTTTACTAAAAGTGGTGGTTTTATTACTTAGGATGGGGACCTATTAAATTGATTTGTAAATAAACATGTGCATGATGCTTGGGGCTTTAACTGATTTATATACTAAAGTCATTCAATAAATAAGGTTGTGTAAATGTTTATATATAATTCATTTTTCAAAATGTTCGCAATGAAATATGCATTGATCCGACTGAAGCATCACAATAACATCCCTATTTGGGGTCATTCAAAATGGTGGCGAATGAGACAGACGCTTTCTGTCGCTAATGGGTTCACGTTCAAGGAATATGGAATATACAAGATTTTGTGTGATGTGTAAAGATGGGGATGTTTTAATTAAGCAGATGTAATAGCATTGTAAGGGATGCATTTGTATGGATACAAAGTATCGGAATTTACTCTGAGATGAATAATATTCCTTACTACCTTCATGAGATGTTTGTTTGAGATATTATACACCAATCTTACTTACAAAACCCACATATCCTTCACAATTTTTACCCACCAACATTGTGAAATTCAATATGAAGTAGTATGTTTGAAAGCAGTATATTTCTCTTTTAAAATTTACATGCTACTTTTTTCCTCATAATCAGTTAAAATGGTTCTATGATTCCAAATAGCGAACACAAACGCTTTACTGCATTAATACTGAGACGTAAAATTGCATACTTTACAAATAATATGAACACCCATGATCCATGAAAATATGTTATTATCATTAAATTTAATTTTCTAAGTTTCGTACATTGTTTTCAATATATTTTCCTTTTCAAAAACTGCTAATTTAAAAGCAATATTACTTCATCAATATTAGAGGGGACCTTATGATCTTATATCGATTTAAGAATTGGGTTTTATCTGGATCCCAATATTTTCAGTTGTTTAACATAAGTCACCACAGCCCTAAAATCAATTTTGAAAGACTATTTCATCCAAATTACTTAATTTTATTTTTCCTTAATTCCATCATTTTTTTAAATTAACGTTTAATCAAGACATCAAGCCATTTTAGTATTTAATGAATACATATGACTCAGACCAACACATTTACATGTGGCATGAAAATAGATGCAATGGGGTTTAAAATAAGAACCAATTGTTGATTAGAATAATTTCATTCATTATATAGTAAGTCGTAGAAAAGTTTAATTTTAAAAAATACTACCGGTTACTCGCTTTGTTACATAATCTTTGAAATTACATACCCTTTAGGGGTACCAGGTACTTTTTAAAATATCACATTTTCTCCTTAAAGAAATACCGCCCTCTCATTTTTGGACACGCATGTCAGTTAACAGAACGTAGAGCCCCCCTGGTCGATAAAGCATAACGTTTATATATTTAATCCGCTCTTAAATATATAAAACTTAAGCCTGTTATGAATTATTCCATATTTAATGTATCCCGCTATATGATCTCAAATATGTTTGTTCTGTGAATTGTTGTTACTTTCTGAAGTTACAATTGTGTACATATGTAGGCAATGCCATTGTGCATTCTAATACATATGAATAGAACACTGTGTAATAAGCATATGTATTTCTAGTTCATCCTACAAACGTTTCTGTTCAGTAAATAACAAATTATAAACTACGTCTAAACACTCACTAGCTGTTGGCTACATTTTTGTAATAATATATTATTTTTGCACATGAAAATATTTTGTGATTCTTAAATCAGCATTACAAATTTTAGTGTACATTTTTAATCATCGGGTTTTTTATACCTGGATTTCGATATTTAATAATCTAATAGTAAAAAGAATATTTTAAATGTTATATAAAAAAAATAACAGATAATTTAAATATTAATAGACACTTATAAAATTGATTATCGAAAATGATTTAGCAAACGTATAAAATAACGTAATACAACGTAATACATATGAGGCCAATGTGTGTTCTAGTACATATCGGTTGTTTGAGGCGTGTATATATTCTGTAATTAACATCAGTGGATACCCACGTCATCATCGCCGTCTAATAGACTTCACACGAAAACAGAAGGTCATTTCAAATAAAGGATTTATTAATTAGCCTCAGTCGACAATTACAAATAACCATAGTGATATAATTTATGGATTACTGCATCAAAGAAAACGAAAGAGGAAGATGAAATGGACCACGCTATACTTAGTTAAAATAATCTGGAGTTTCCCATTCATGGGAGCTGGATTTCCTCATATAATAAACAGACCTTGTGTTTAACACTGCTCTTGTGTATAGCAAATAAATAGGGGATCATATTAAATTCCACCGATACAAGGGTGCACTCAAATCATAGTTCTTACAAATTCACTTCAGTCTACGTATTTCTTACTTGTCCGTCAAGATTCAGTAACAATAGTTCAAAAATGTTGTTTCATCGCTGCTTAATTATATGCTCCAAATGTGCACTTCTGCGTTGCAAGCGACTTGTATAGGACTGATTCTGGTTCTGATAAACCTCTTCATTTTAGGAATAGTTTGGAGATCGTTCGGATAGATATTATGTTTGAAATAACCCAATAATAAAAACATATCTAGAAACAAGGTTTGATGAGTATAAAGGTTAGGTACGAAAATGTCTTCACGTATCATTGAACCGCGATAAAACAAAGACTGATAGCAATTCACATTGGTGGGCAAATAAGATTTAAACGAAAATTAATTTGTATCAAAGATTACGGAAATGATTGTGGATCGTATTACTGATTTAATAGGTGTCATTTTTAGAGATATCATCTTCTTGGTTTTCTTTCATGTTTCCATGGTGGTACACAATTCATTGTAAAAAGAGCATACATGATGTCGAGATCACATGAGGTCGACATTTTCGGTATGGTCCGAAATAATTTGAAATAAAAAAAAAATCATTAACACAATTTTATTAAATTAAAAACTTACAGAATTCTCGAAAAATACATTGTTGTCGTATTAGTGAAAGTTAGTAGTTGTATTTTTGTTTAATTTTAGACTTTTAAGTGTTTTACGACATCGAACATTAGGTAAAACAGGAAGCCATCTTAAACCGCTAATTTACAAGCCTCCAAGGTAACATCGAAAATAACAAACACTTATCAAATGTCAACAACTGAAAACAATGCAAGTCGAATGAAGATTAAATTTCATTGCGTTCGGTAAAATACATTTTTATAATTGGTATCGTGATTGTTGTAAACCATAATGCACGTTTGTGAACTTTATTTTAAGATTGCATTGGTAATTCGATGTAGAGAAGTATATTATGTGAGATAACGTAATTTAAAACTACATAAATATAGTTTATTGCAACAAACAGTTTTACTAATTCTGCAATGTTGTTATTATGTACGGTTCCTGGACTTTTTTAATCCTCTATATCATCATGTCATTTTAGAATATACATAAAGAATAATTAACATACAAATCAATGTTTCCACGACAATAATTTAACGTTTTATGAATTTGTATTTGTACTCTAAATTTTTACAAAGCTTCCAAATGTAATTTAGTTGTGACACGAAATGTGATTGTACTTATTTACATTTACAATTGTTTTATTTTAGCTTAAAATAAACTTTTCAGAATGCTTTGTTTGAGTTTTGTATTTTTCGTTTATAATTGATGCATATTTTATTTCTTTTTATTTTCATTATTTAACCCGAAATAACTAACTAAGAATATCAAATAAGACAAGAACAAAAACAGTGCAATAGTATATATGATGATTGATGTTTTAAGCACACTTTGCTAGTTTTAATACTATACATATAACTGGCTCGTAGGGTGTAAGTATAGAAGATTGTGCCTGGTACTAGTTATGGGGTGCGAGGTGGTAAGAAATTACATTGAGTATCAACATCATGTTGGTACTTGGTACTACATTAGGTCATATGGCGTATGCGTACCAGAAATAAGCTGGGAAAATCCCCATTAGCAGTCATACGTGTGCCCGCCATGTGCGATAAAAACCTAAAGTAAGTAAGCAACTCCCAATCCGAGATCTATTAAAGTCAGTAGCATTGGATATACTGAATTGGGCCTGCCTATATTCTGCTTATCCATTATATGTTATCTTTTAACCTTTAAGTCCCTTCATAGGTCATTATCTATGTATTTCTTTATTTCAACATGACTAAATGCAATTATAATTATTAGTATTAAGATCTCCATTTATATATATATATATATATATATATATATATATATATATATATATATGGGTATGCATATATATATGTGTGTGTGTGTGAATGTGTTGGGGTGTATATGTGTATATGGGTGTATGTATATATGTGTGTGTATATATATATATATATATATATATATGTATATGTGTATGTGTGTAGGTGTGTATGTATATTTGAATATATATATATATATATATGTATATATATACATATATATATATATATGTATATATATATATATCTATATATATAAATATATATGGATATATATATACATATATAGATGTATATATATATATATATATATATATATATATACATATATATATATATGTGTGTGTGTATGTGTATGTGTGGGTATGTGTGTATGTGTATACATATATATATATATGTATGTAATTATATATTTAATATTTTATATTTTTATATATTTTAATAGCTGATATATATTTATTTATTTTTTAATATTTTTATAGCTATAGTTGTCAATATTTTCTTAAATCTTCGCCTTCTTCCTCTTATTATTATTATTATTATTATTATTATCTTATAATCCAATAATTTATTTAAAATAATCCAATAAGCTATTAATAAGATTGTCAATGTTTTCATGAATTTTATTATTATTATTATTATTACTAGCAAATATATGCTCCCTCCGGTCGCATATTTTTGCTAGGCTGCCGCATCAGAAATGAAGGCTCACGCGTAAGCCAATGGAGCCCTAGTCATATTTCTGTGGTGCTTAGACATTGATTTTCTGTGTTTATGACCAAGAATATTTTTAGTTGAAAATAAAGGAAAAAAAAATCGACCCTACCCCGATTTTTGTTGTAACCTCGCCCATAAATAGAAAGACCTGTAGTTTAAAAAGAAAGAAAAAAAATCTTTTGTACGCCCCTCAATTTTTTTATATTACCAGTCATTGAAATATTTTTTAGTTAAGAAAAAAAAATTTTTTTTTTGACCGCCTTCCCCCAATTCTTTTATCTCCCCCCCCCCTATACATGTAAATATTTTTAATTAAAATAGAAAAAAAACAAACCTAACCCTAACTGTAACGACGGGGGCAAAGTTAGCGTGGGTCCTAAAATGAAAAACCACCAAAAAATCAAATACAGTGAACACAGTGTGTGTGTGTGTGTGGGGGGGGGGTATTTGTTTAATGACCTTTGTTTAATTAAACAATTTTATTTTACAATCAGTTGTATAGTTTTCCAGTACAATGTGTTAGTTTAAATAAATAAAACATGGAATCATAAATTCTGTTGAGGTCGTGAAAAAATTATAATATTGGATATGAAAGTATTAAAAAATCAAATACAGTAAACACGAAAAGTTTTTTAATTCTCGGAAAGAAAAAGTTTACCTGAACTGTGTGTGTGTGTGTGGGGGGGGGGTGCGTGCGCACGCGCGTTTTTATATAGTAATTTTTAAATCAATTATTATTTTAATTACACAATTTGATTTAATAAATGTGTGTTTTAAAACATAATGGCTAAGAATAAACAAACTTAGGACGGTTTTAAAAATGGAAAACTGAGGACGGTGAATACCAGCATTGTTGTTTACATATTTAACGTGCCATATTAACATCTTCTGCTTAATCAGATCGCCATATTTAATTACCGGAGGGAGGGAGGACACTACTGATTAAAAAGCCAATCGACTGCTTAATTAGATCGCCATATTTATTTACCAGAGGGAGGGAGGGCACTACTGATTAAAAAGCCAATCGTCTGCTTAATCAGATCGCCATATTTAATTACCGGAGGGAGGGAGGACACTACTGATTAAAAAGCCAATCGGGTGCTTAATCAGATCGCCATATTAAATTACCGGAGGGAGGGAGGACACTACTGATTAAAAAGCCAATCGTCTGCTTAATCAGATCGCCATATTTAATTACCGGAGGGAGGGAGGACACTACTGATTAAAAAGCCAATCGGCTGCTTAATCAGATCGCCATATTTAATTACCGGAGGGAGGGAGAGCACTACTGATTAAAAAGCCAATCGGCTGCTTAATCAGATCGTCATATTTAATTAACGGAGGGAGGGAGGACACTACTGATTAAAAAGCCAATCGTCTGCTTAATCAGATCGCCATATTTAATTACCGGAGGGAGGGAGGACACTACTGATTAAAAAGCTAATCGGCTGCTTAATCAGATCGCCATATTTAATTACCGGAGGGAGGGAGGACACTACTGATTAAAAAGCCAATCGTCTGCTTAATCAGATCGCCATATTTAATTACCGGAGGGAGGGAGGACACTACTGATTAAAAGGCCACTCGGCTGCTTAATCAGATCGCCATATTTAATTACCGGAGGGAGGGAGGACACCACTTATTAAACACCCAATGACGTTGCAAATTTAACAGTACTCGCATTAAAATGGTTCAGAAAACACGCCAGTTATGATGAAAATTACTGTAATTAATTGTATGAATAATTTTTATCGGAAAATACTGTGAATACATATGTAAATATTATAATAGCAGTTATAAGTGTATATTTGTAAATATGAATTTAATTTAAGGTTTAAAGGAATGACTTATGTAAATAGGAAAACCCATCTGGTGTCTTAACGGCTTTTAATGACAGTATATAAAGAATTTCAAAAAGATTAGTTTCAGTAAAATAGTCATACTGTAGTTTCGGCTTCAGACAGACAGACAGACAGACAGACAGATACATAAACTCCATTATTAATAGATTATTATTATTATTATCATCAGTAGTAGTAGTAGTAGTAGTAGTATGATGATCCTATAATCAAATAATGTATTTAGAAATGTATGGACTTACAATAAATTTCCTCAGAAAGCGCGTTAACTTTAGGGTAAATTGAATTGTTATATTTTTAAATTAATATCGACTAGATTGAAAAATATATATATATATATATATATATATATATATATATATATATATATATATATATATTACATGGTATCTGAACTTGGTTGTCAGTTAATCTGTTTTCAGTTTTTGTTTCCTTTTTATATCCTCCCACCTCCGAGCTGATGTATCAATCGCTTAACGGATAATTTTAATTTTCAGCTTTCAGCGACGATTTGAAGGAGCTTGGAGTTGGCCGGTTGGGGGACTTAGACAGGCTGGCCATCGTTTAGGATATCTTTACTTCCTTCCCTATTTTTTCATACCTTCCGTGGTAAATCATACAATTTTTCCCGCTCTCTATATATATTGCTCGTTTTCCCTCTCACTGTAGTACCTTCCGTTATAAATCGTAGAAATATCCCCCTCTTTATATATATATATATATATATATATATATATATATATATATATATATATATATATATATATTAAATATGTTGTTACTCTCCCCCTTAAATATAAGTCTTAAATAGTTCATTTCTCCTTCTCTAATGATATGTGTTTAACATGTTGTCGGTCTCTCCATATGTATACTGAAATGGTGAATGTGAATTTCTTTTTTTTTAATTTTTCAAAAATGTTATCAACTCGTTTGGATGCGTGAAAAGACCATATGGTCGAAATAAATTATTGCACCGGTAATTATGGGATTATGTAATACTTTATTTTATCATATATATATATATATATATATATATATATATATATATATATGCTAGAATAATACCCGTCCTAGGAAAAAATATCTAAACAAAATGTTTCGAACAAATTGTACGCATCGTTACGAACATTCAATCAATATATAATTATACAACACCATTTATTTAGAATTCTTATTCCAAAATCAATGTTAAAATCTAACTCAATGCAATTTTAAATTGTGATAATATGTAAAATTAAACGCTTAAACTTAAGAGATCTTACATCCGGAAACTGTGTTCCCAATTTCAAAATAATTGATTATATATTTTCAGACTGTATCTTTGAAATAGAAATATACAGACAGAAACACACACGGAGATATATGTATATATATACAATAGAAAGTTTTATTCCAGTTACCAGCTACTATGTTCAAGTATTTGTTCATAGTGTTTTGTTTGGTGGGTTTGTTTTACGGCATATCAACACTTTCGGGTTATTTAATGCCGTACCCGGTATTATTGATACAATCATGTATGCTCCCATTTCTTTATATGTTCAAGTATTTATACATGATTTTTAGTTTGCTTTTTATAGAGGAATTTTTTAAATTTGTTTTTGGATTTGCAGAACATGCTTTAGTGTGGCAAAAGGAAAGGAACACACAATAACAGCAATGCTGGAGGTATTTTTGGTTAGGAATCCGATATATTTAGCTGCCTATCAGTAACATAAACACACACACACATACACACACACACACACACATATATATATATATATATATATATATATATTCGATTATAAGTGTGCATGTTTATTGATAAATAATTATAAGTAGATTGAAAATATGTTTGTACATAAATTTTCTATTTTTTAAAACTGAATTATAATTCATATTCTCACAATTTTTAAACCTTGCTCCCATGGGAAAAGGAGTCTCTTATCATTTAAATACACTTTTTTAAGAATTTTAATTTGCATTTAAAAAATCTTAAAATAATAATTTATTGCATATAATAGCATTATTCTGTCTTCTTTTGTATAAGATCGAATTTATAATTATTTTTCTTTTCAAAAGCTGTTTTCTTTTTTTTTTTCTTCTACATCCACCTGTGCAATTCAGATTGAGTTTCATTTCAAGTGTCATTTTCTTCTTTTTCACCTTTGGACACAAATATCTGAAATATAAACCCGGAAATACTCGCAACTGATACAAATGTATTCTGCTTTACAATATTAAAATAAAAAAACAACGGATACAAAGTTGGCAATAATAATTGAAAATGCAAAAATACATAAAATAAAAACACAATTCTTTAAAAGTAAACGAACGTATAAATACATAAATCGAGGAATAAAATGTTGCATTCTACTAAAATGGCCTGTCACCTGCGATATATCAACTGAGTTCTTCGACCAATTTTTCGAGCAATCGCGAGAAATCTTATAGCCAATATATCTATCCAAGTAGCGCTCGAGACGAACCTACCGCAATGGTTGAGCG
>OY744524.1:22882344-22942344 GCA_963556195.1 Sepiola atlantica | reverse complement strand
AAATCATGTTATCTGTGTATGCGTACGTACGTACGTGTGTGCCACCCTGTATCTCATCAATTATTTGTATGGATTCAGCTGATTTTTGGCAAAGATAGATGTTCTAGAGTCTATTTGATGGCATTTTAATTTCAGTTTACCATATACCTAAGTTTTCCAGAAAATTTGAAAAAAACCTTAAAAATGGGCAGTATTCATACAATTTATTCTATATCTTATCGACCATTTGATCGATTCAGCTGATTTTTGACAAAGATAGAGGTTCTAATGTTGATGCCATTTTCATTTTAGTTTACCATATACCTTGATTAGTCAAACTACAAACTATGTTAGTTATGAGAAGACATTGTATTGAGGCATAGCCTTGACAAAAGTAGTGACATTCCATGAAAAATATCAGTATACTGAAATCATATGCTCTTAATAGGGTTAAGATGAAAATTTATATACACTAAATGTACAAAAGCAAAGAAAATCCCCAAATTATTCCACTTTTATTGTCATTAAGCACAACAGGACTATGTATTTTAATGGTATGAATTTTTCTTCAGCGCACCTTACACACTTCCTCCACTCATGCATAGAGATTTATAATGTAGTGATGTGATAATGAAATGGTTTGGTTGATATGTAGTCATACCCTTAATAACAATAAAAGTGTAAACATTTTGAGAGTTCCTTGCTTTTGTACATTTAGTGTATATGAATTTTCATCTTAACCCTATTATTCAGTATAGTGACATTTTTCATGGAATATATATATATATATATATATATATATATTACATATATATATATATATATATATATATGATACAAATATTGCAACTACGTATCAGAATGCAGTAATATTAGCATCATACATTTCATCGGGCATGCAGATTAGTATATTACTTTGCCGAATGGAGGACTGTCTTTACAAATGTTCTCAATAAAACAAGTTACGAAAACTAATATTGCCCATCAATTCAGCTGTAATATTGAACCATATGAAGGAATTAAAAATTAGGCTTAAAACTACGATTCATACCACTTTTACTTTTTGATGGAGTTAGCATAGACTGCAACTCTCAAATAAAACTTCATTCTATTTCACAACAAAACTTTACAATTGCGAATTGGCAAAAAAAAAGAAAACAAACACTGATAATTTTTATAAGAATACAATGTTTACAAAGCACCGGGAAAAAGTTTAAAATGACATAAAAACATTTTTCTCAAGAAAAAAATAATGATAAACATTTATTAATAATTATAAATAAATAACATATAAAATGATTGTCTTTTTAATTTGTAAAAATCATTTTTTGTTTCGTTGGTTGACATTTGTCCGTGTTTAGATTACTTTGGTGGGATTTTGTCTTGTTGGCTTTTGTCTTGTTGGCGTTTGTCTTGTTGGATTTTCTCTTGTTGGATTTTCTCTTGTTGGATGTTGTCTTGTCACAGTTAAACTCCTTACTCATTTTTAAATCATATACCTTTTTTGTGAAACCTCTGAAAAACATATTTAAGCATTAAATGAGAGGTTGTATTCATATTAGGCCCCCTAAAAAAAGATTAAAAGAAACTGAAATTTGTGCAATATGTATTGATCGATATCAAATATACGTTGTTATTTCAGCGAAATCTGGTGAACTCTTCATAAGACAACACTTGCTATGATTGTTGTGTTTTTACGAGATCTGCTTGAGTGTCGTCTTGCTGTCGAAATATAAATAAATAGTTATATATTTATTTTATGTCTATGCCAATATAATAAATGGTGATATAATATATTACATATAGATTTACAGTGCTTTTTTTACTAGTGCTCACTACGTTTATAAGTCTTAGTAGTTATAATATGACAATATATGTATGACTATTAAGCTACACGGACGCGTCTAGGTTTCATCTCCGTGGATAATTGTTTCTATTTCGTTTCTATAGTTACTATGTTTATTGGATTTTTAAAAAAATTTATTTAAAGATTGTAATACAAGCATTATGTACACGGTCGTCTTAATATTTAAATGTACTGACTCATCGTAATATTTTACACTCGATTATTGGCGAGCGTCCGCTTTCTTTGAGTTCCCAATGATGGTTCGCAAGTGAAGGTTAAAATCGATGTATTTGATATTGAATGTGCATTCATTGTTGTTATATCTGGTTTTTAAATCTAAGGAGGTTACTCCTCTGTACTGTTTTTGTTATTTCTGTTTACCTGGCCAAATATTGTTATTTGGTACATGATGCCTTTGGTTTAGCAGTTATTTTGTAGTGGACAAAGTAAACGAGTCTTACAATTACATTTTTCTTTTCATTATTTACATTCTTATTTCTATTTAGATAATTGCTATAAGAATTAGAGGTATTACTATTTCTACTGGTTATATTATTGCTTTTGAATATTATCTCTATTTATGCTATACTTATGTTCTCCTTATTTTTCTCTACTACTCTTGTTTAGTATTTTGCTACCATCTGCTTCGATTATCATTTCGATATTTTCACAGGAACTGTATGACAGATTCAAATAATTCGTACTGAATATTTCGTGTATTTAGTATGTGTATTTCTTTTTAGGCCCATCATATCAAACTTGAGGAAGAAGATACAGTGATTACAAATAAGGTGCACGTATCAATGCACGACCGGATTGCCATAATTTATAAACTCTCAATTATGTTGTCCAATTTGGTTAGTATCGGTTTATTGATATGAAACTAGAGACTAGAATTCAATTTAAATATAGAATTAAATAAACCAAGTAATGAAATATTAAAAGATGGTTTTATAATTTTTTCTAAATGAATAAGGTTACTCCAGCTGCATATAACTTCTTATGTGTGTGTGTATGTGTGTTTGTAAGATGAATCACATCGATTTCACAGACGACCGGATGTACGAATTAGAACGATGTATGTAAGACCGCGCTAACATTAATTTGATAGTGGATTAAAACAAACATTATGTAAAAGAGTTAATTAATCAATTAGTTAAATAATACATTAAAAAAGACTTAACGGTTAGTAGTATTTTAAGGCGATTTGAATTGATTACGTATTACATTTAGAGAAGTATTTTGTCTAATTCCATTAAATAACGGGGTAAAAAAGGGGTTATGATCTTGAAGAGGTTCGTTTTGTATAGCTGTGAGCGCAAAATGTGTTGACATGTGTAGTCTAATCATGTTTGTATAAATAAATATATTTATAAGTTAACGACTTCGTAATCAAGTGGGGAATTGATGGTGGTTATCTTTTATTTATCTATTGTTATTGTCAGTGTAGGTGCTCGACTGTGTTTCAATCTATTCCCAACCCTAAAGCATTAAAAGCAATAACTCGTCGACCTAAAACTACTGCCAATACATTTCCGTTCTTCTTCTGTGTAGCTAAATGCAAATGGAAGTTCAATGGACAACATTTATTTCTAAGCACGTCACATGGGTGGAACACAATAACACAGGAGTGTTACCATGTAGATACAACATGGTCGTGTTCAAGTCCGATGTTAACAAATACTTGTAAAGCTATTCCTTTAAATAATCACATTTTACACTTTTAATAGATGTTTCCAATAGTCTAATTCTATTTTCATTATCTAACTGACAGTCACATACACCTGTATCCTTGAGTTGCCTGAGCGCCTTAATATGTAGGTACACTTTAGCAGTAACTTACAAGTAAATACTTTTATTCACAAAAAACCGCGACACTATATTAAACATAAATAGCCTTCCGATAACATTAGTAAAATAATTCACACATCATTTTGACGTCTAATTATCATTAACCCTTTCCTGCATAATATTAAGAAGATTTATACGTACCTAATCTAACTTGTTGTTCAACAGCATGTCTTCAAGTTAAGCTGCTATCTGATGAAGCACATAACCCCTAATAATGCCACCAAACCGTATTGCTCTATGCCACTGACTCTCACAAAACACATATCATTGGTCGAATCAAAATGTATGATAGTGCATGAAAAACCTTTTATTTGGTCTTGTTACATCATAGTATGAATGAAAGGGTAGCAATAAATTGAAGTTTATGTTAATAAACACCTGAAATCCAATTATTATTTTATCAGTGATTGCGTAATGGCTTATGATAATAAATACCTTGAGTCTTCAAAAAATGGTCAAGTGTAAAAACAGGTGTTTCACCATATATATATATATATATATATATATATATATATATATATATATATATTGTTTGCGATAAAATTAGTCATAACAGGTTAGGGGCTGCGCACTATACAATAATAGGAATTTTATATTTCGAATAGTATCAATGAAGTAAATATTTTTAGAATATATGTAAAAAAACTGTATAACATTTGGATTGTGATCACTTTAAAAATAGATCAATCGTAGTCGATTGCTACTGGAAGCCTCGCAACTTTGTATGGATATGCGCCACTCTTTTCATTGGATTTCTCTATTTATTTGTGATCGTCACCTTATCATACTGTGCTAAGTAAGTAGGCATTACAGTATGGTTGTTTGTCTGGTACACTTGTCCCGGCCCATTAACGAGTACACTAACCATCATGCCAAACCGTAGTTTCTTAAATTCTTATTATTGGTATGTTCTTTGTACTACAATCCATTAAACGTGTAAACTAATTTCACAAAGTACATGTTTCATATGTAGATTGGTGGATATGTTTGCCATGTAAATTTAACTTTGGGCAAGCTAATTATAGTTCGCGCATTAGTGTCATAATTTTTCTAAATAAATCTATGAAAAAACAAAAATCAAACATGTTTCTCCTACTGCTTCGATTTACATAAAATCTAACAAGAACCATTTATGTGCGTGTGATGGCGGGGTCATCGGCGTCGTAAAGTTTAGACAAATGTTTTGAAAATGTTATGTTTATTTGTATTGTTATTACGTCAATATATAATAGGAAACTAACCTTAATAATCTATCTAGACAACCCCTTCTTTACTATCCGCTTCTCTCTTTCTCTCCCTCTCTCTCTTTCTCTCTCTCTCTCTCTCTCTCTCTCTCTATATATATATATATATATATATATACGGTAAACACTGTTGTCAATATAATAGCATATTAGCTTATATCAATTTGAATAAATGGTGATCATTACCATATTTTTAAATAATAAGGTAATGCACGTTATTTCATGAAAACTGTCTCCTGCAAGGATTTTCCTTTACTGTGCATCTAAAAAAAAGAATACTTCCATGTACATAGTGTTTTCTTCTAGCTCTTCCTATGCGTCCCAGCTGACTACAGTAAGGTTCGTGTCAACTCAATTGTCAACAAATAGCTGCCGAGCACTCCTCTTATGAATCAAATTCTGACCACCTAATAATAATAATTCCAAATCCTCTCATAATATGTGTCTTCATTTAACAGCCAATCACACAAAAGCTTATATCCGAGTGGTCTTTAGACTCAGTAAGTAATACCGTATTAGTATCCAAATATTTTATAAATAAATACCACTCACCAGAGTAGTACACCTATAGTTACGTAGAATTAAAGAAGACAGCAAAATTATGTATTCAGTTAAAGTCATGCATGTTCGTTTTACAATAATACAACGAGATCAATATAAGACATATTAGTTTGTTAAATAAGGAAGAATATTTTAGTAAAACGTATATATCATTTAAATACAATTAACACAACTATTATTGATAACACTTCTACACATAATGTTTCTATTAATACAACTTTATCTTCAATCACTACTTATACTCGGACTCGAAACAGTCCAACACTAAAATAAGGTTGTCTCATTAGTCTCGGACATGAGCTGGACAATGACGGCCTTTAGTATGTCGATACGTCTCCCTTTCATTAACGGTTCACACGAAATAGTCCATATTATTTAAATATGTCTACATGTTGGAGGTCGTATCATGGTTAACATTCTATGATAACAAGTACTTGGTAATATAGTCTTTGATAGAATGTCTTTATGAAAGATATATGTATTTCACAACATACTTTCTCTATCGAGGGCATACCAACCGTTTTAGGGACATCAAAGTATCAAGCAGCATTGACCCTAAGACGTCGTGAGAAGATGTAAGGTAACAAAACACGGCCTTCTCTACTCACAACTCTTAAAACCATAACAGTTACCGGATATTTGATGTTCATTACCTTTGGAACTTTAGAAATAAGATATACATAACTACCTCAGAGGAAACGTTACCATAACATCCCTCTAGTTGTATAGGAAATGCATGAAAAAATGATGTTGCACCGTGTAAAACCTTATTGATAGCTAAATCACTAAGGGTTTAGCACAAACAACTATGATAGCATCCGTGTTCGTTACTTGGGTTAATATCTTCCTCTGAATAGTTTATGTAACATAATACACATTTAATATTGGAAATTGTTTGAGTGTGTAGTGAACTTTTAAATGATGTCCTCAAATAGCTTTGCCTCTTGTACACACATACATATATCATTATATATATTAGAGATCCGTGGTAAAGGTATTCATTTACATGCATTGCAAGAATTGAACATGGAAGAGAGTTTCGTGTACCATCGTTTCTGTGGCGATATCAATTTTTATTGATATCAAGTACTTTCATTAGCATAGGTTATAGACACAAACTTCGAAGTCAAACTATAGCATTAAGACTATAATATAGTTCACTCTCACTTCCAAGTAACTTATATAGGATAACAGAGGGTTTGAATAGACCGTTTTTTCAAAGGATGCTAAAAATACTTTTAGGGAACACAGTACGCACGTTTGAAGCAAAATAGCATGTATATACATATATATATATATATATATATATATATATATATATATATATATATATATATATATATACAGGCTGATTCATAAGTAACTTGGCTAGTGATTCTTGAAATTCTAAAGTAAAAAAAATACGGTAATACAAAAGAGAAAGTTTATTAAACAAATTCATTTATAGGAGTTCCAAATTACAGCAAATTTTCAAAATTTCCACCTTAGTTCTGCGTGCATAGCTCCATTATTTTTTGCAAGGAATTTACGACTCTTAGTAGCATATTTGATTGATTATGGTGTTGTGTGAAGGAGGATTTCTGTTCACATCACGCTTCCATTGCTTTTCAACAAGGGTGGGAGATTCATCAAATTTGGCCATATGAATAACAATAAAAAATCGCTCTTCAATTGTAAATGACATTTTAAACAGCTAAGTGAAGTGACTTAATAATCACCCTGTATATATATATATATATATATATATATATATATATATATATATATATATATATATATATATATATATATATATATATATATATATATATATATATATGTAATTAGCAGGAAGATATTAAATATTTGGTATACAAAATGTTATCAGACACAAATCAAAATGCAACCGTATTCACTTAAATTATATATCTGTGTGTCTTCCCTCCATCAGACATACCCCTATTTGTTTGTAGTAGTTCAAAATGTATCATTACAATTGGTTCGTTTTAACTGTGTCATTTTCATCTATATATTTTCCTCTTCAGTTTAACCTATACTCTATCTTGTTTGTTTTAAAATAAAATTTAAAATATATTTAAATAATGTATTTATTGATGTATTTATTTATTCCTCTATTCATTTATTAATTCTGTCATTTATTCTTAGGTATAGTCTCATGTATGTATTATTATTTTGTGTTATTATATTTTATTATATTTCATCATATTTATTATATTTTATTCTTTATAATTATTAAAAACACCTTTTTATCCTTTTTATTTAATTTCTTAATTTTATTTCTAATTCATCTTAATTTTATTTTTATTTTATTTTTCTTTATAGTTTTTATTATCAAGTATTATACTTATTGTTATTATTATTACTATTATTATCATTATTATTATTATTATTATTATTATTATTATTATTATTATTATTATTATTATTATTATTATTCTTTAATAGTAGTCTCAAGTTTGGATGTTTTAGTTGAAGATTTATTTTTTGAACATCAAGTCAATTACCTTGACCTTAGCCATTCAAACTGTACATTAACACTTTCGCCGTTCCTAACAGGAAAGTATTTTTTTATTATTGGATAACAATTGTCTCGGCAATCTGTTTAAGCGATTTATGGTTGCTTTTCGTTACGGTTCACAGTGTTCAAATTACAAAGGGGATCACCTTTACTTATTTACATTTCCATAGTCTAACTAATTCTCCTTTTACTTCTTAGTATTTTTTTTTATTTTCTCGTGTTCTTTCTCCTGCACTCTTGTATCCAAGAGGCAGGCTGTATCAAAGATTAAGCACTTTGTCTTGTTTTTTGTTTAAGAAATATTAAGTCGGGTTTTAATGTTCCATAACCTTATCAGTCTGTATGCGTATGCCCCAAATAAGGGTGACATTGTTGTTCTCCTGTACCCTTTCTGGCTTATGCTCATACAACTTTTTATTGTGGTCGAATTCATAAAGTTTGCATATATATTAGTGTAAGACTTGAGCGAGTTTGTCGTGTCTCCATTTTGTGTACTAGTGTTGTGCTAGCATTGCGCATTCACATACACTATGTTTTAAGGTTTCTTACCTTTCAGTACACAATCGGTATATCGGTGATTCTGCAGATTTCATTATGTAATGTTTGATGGGCCTAGCGTGTCTGACTTGTTCCTGGGCTATCATTAAGGTGCTCTCGGTAGATCTTTCGAAATCACCCCTGACCAACCAATTTCAGATGTCATTATCTCTAAATTCAGTATTATTAAAAATACAACAATGTGTAGTTTCTTTCCAAATAATTTTAACCCTTTCTCTTGTAACATTTGATAGTTTCCACCACATTTTTTAGTGTTTTCTTTCTTTTCACTCCACGAAGGAGAATTTCATTACTTTCAGAAATATATTTATATAGACAACCTTTATCTATAGTCACAACATATTCAACACTAAGTAGACCTCGACCACTTGTAGAAACGATCGATCTGCATCTTTTTTCTTTCAATGGAGGTTATGTATCTATCTGTCTGTTTGTCTCTCTGTCTGAAGCCGAAACTCCATCAGAGTAATATTACTATTTACTTAGTCTGCCAGCTTCTATATATACTACTACAAATACCGCCGTAAACACTATGCGCATTTCTCAATTTACATGATGCATTGCTTTTAAACTTCTAACAATTGTAATAATTGCATTCGCAAATATACACTCATGATTGTTTTCTTCAGGTGTACACATGTATTTACGCTATTTTGCTCGCTAATAATCTTACTTATAAATTATAATTATTTATTTTATTATTTTATATATATATATATATATATATATATATATATATATATATATATATATATATATATATATATATATATATATATGAGTTACGTAGTTAATCTACCTACTGCGAAACTGATTGAACAGCCAACGTTACTCCACTGAATCGGTTACCTCTTACTGATTATTCAGTATGAACGCAAGACGAGCGCGTTATTTAAAATGTAAAAAAAGGCTGTCATTTACCGTGTTACTTTTACTATGGTTGTTTTTATTAAAACGTTCTGAGTTTGTTCATTTTCTTAATCTTATTAGCCATTATGTTTTAAAACACACATTTATTGAATTAAATTAATTTTAAAATTTCTATTTACAAACTCACACACACATTATAATGAATTTAGTTTAGGTAAAAAAAAATTTTTCGAGAGCATTTAAAAACCTTTTCGCGTTTACTGTATTTTTATTTATATATTTATTACGTAGTTTTATTTTAGGTACACCTTTTTTACCTATTTGAAAAACTTTCTAATATTATCATTTTTCACGACTTTAAATGTGTTTATGATTTCGATTATACCTTTTACACTGTAAAGCTTTTATTTACAAACTATTTTTATTAATCCGTGTGTTATTTATGAAAATAAAGGATGTGATTTTTTTTCTTTTCAGTCAACAAAAAAATTAACACATTGTACTTGAAAACTACATAACTGATTTTAGAATCAAATTGTTTAATTTAAAAATGGTCATTTAACAAAAACACACACACATTCTAATGAATTTAATTTAGGTAAACTTTCTTTCTAAGTTTTTGGTGCTTTTTAACTATAGGACCCGCGCTAACTTTGATCTCGTCGTTAGAGTCAGGGTCAAAGTTGGGGTTAGGGTAAGGGTTAGGGTTTGGGGTTAGGGTCATGGTCAAAGTTAGCGTGGGTCATACAGTAAAAGAGTACCGATGTTTTTATTATTTTATTTTCGGTACACCTTTTCTTCCGATTTGAAAAATACTGTTCGCTGTATTTAGATTTTTAAATTGTTGATTTTAACAAATTTACTGCATCAAATTGTTTAATTAAAATAATAATTGATTTAAAATTACTATTTAAAAAAACACACACACACATTATAATGAATTTAATTTGGGTAAACTTTTCCTCGAGAGCATTTAAATAACTAATCGTGTTCGCTGCATTTGATTTCCTTACTGTTTTATTTTAGGTACACCTTTCCTCCGATTTGAAAAACTTTCAATATTATTTTTTTTTACGACTTTAAGTGTGTTAAGGATTTTGGGTTTTCCTATTACGCCGTAAAGCTTTTATTTACAAATTGTTTTATCATCAATGTCTATCACCCAAGAAATATGACTGGGGCTCCATCGGTTTACGGGTGAGCGTAAATTTCCGACGCGGTTACCTTGCAAAAATATGCGACCGAAGGTAGCATATATTTACAAGTAGTTTTAATTATTCTTTTAATAGCGATGAATATAGGAAGGCAATCTTCCTGCTCTATATAATTTCCCCCATATTAATATAACATATATCTGCCTACACAATAGCATATTAGATACTTCAATATGAACTGTACTTTTAAGTTACACGTAGACGGTAAACACCCTAACAAAATAAACGGGTGAACCTCATATTTTAAACAATTGCACTAAGAATACTCTAACTACCAAATATCTTAGATGCTCTTTTTTGAGAAGTTGTATTGTACCAATTTAATAATTAGACAAGTTGATAGACTAATGTGTTTCTACTAATAAATTAGCCATCCAATGTTTAAAGAGTAGTCATTCTGTTTCTTGGAAATTGCCATCGATAACTCTTGTCCTACAATATCGATATTACGTTTTGAATAGCAACTCTTTAACTTTATTTTCTCTGATCCTGTTCTTTTAAAAAATGCTTATTCAGTCTCGGAACATTTTTACAAATAACCTTCACAGCGTCGGCTACTTACGTTCTAAATCAAAAATAACATTCTGAATGTTGTCTTATTTCATGTGTCCATTACGTTTTACTTCCGTGCGCAAACCCAATGCATATATGGTCATCATACCGAATATACACAATGCTTTGTTTAGATCTACCAGACACTTTTTCTTGATTCCCAAAGATTTTAGAGACAAACAGGAGAATAATAGCCATCGTTTATTATGAACGAACATCTTTGTGACAATAGTAATTGTTTTGTATGCGTACATTTCTCAGTGAGTAAGCGTTCATTGGCGAGAAACTATCAAGTAATCAGTTTAAGATAGTAATCATGATATATTTTCTGCGTACATCTGTAAATGTTTAAGTTTTGGTTGTTAAGCGAGTATCGGTCTAACCCAGAAATAGTCTCCACGCTATTACTGGTGATATGTCTCACCAAAGGGAACCGTCTAATACGTATTGCTTAGAAACAAGGAAAATCACTAAATAAAGAAAAATATTTTACGAAACATAAAAAACACATATCAAAACACAATTGTTTATTAGAGCGTCGCATATCTCCCATTTGAGATGGATTAGTGTAAACTTTCGATCTATTAATTAGCACGTCAAAAATATATATTGCTCATAAGTGTAATTCTTCTCACGTGGATTCCTTGCATTTTAGGCGAGGACCAAAATGTGTTTTCCTCTCCTTGTTTATAGAAGATATACTTGTTTTACCTTTGCCCCAATCCGCTGACTGAGAGCTAGCTTTTCACCAACATACAATTCTTACGTTGTGTATAACTATGCTTCACATGTAGATGGATAATTCATTATTTATCTAATTTGTTTACGAATTCATACTTTAGCACGTAGAATTGCTGATTAACGGTTTTTCCGGGTGAGATGAAAGTGTACTATCCTTTTCATTCACAGTCAGTTGTTTTATAAAGCATTTTTGGTTTCTTAAAAAAATAGATTTTTATGAATAAATTCATAGAACAATAATTCCATTTAGAAATAATAGTTTTTTCACATAATTGTGTTGGTTAATGATGTGAACTCAACCAGAATGCATTTCGTTGTTTTTAGAAAACAAGTAACGATTTTACTGAATGATTTCGTGAAATAAAAATCATACTCTCAGCAATAATTTATTCACCAACAATAATGTAATTATTAACAATAATGTAATTATTAACAATAATGTAATTATTAACAATAATGTAATTATTAAAGGATATCTTGTAGTATGTATTTAGTTTCTTTTGAAAAAAAATTAGCTATTTAAATTAATTACTTCATAGAATTCTATTTTTTAAGCTTAAAATTAATTTTATTTTTTTCATGTATCATTAAAGCAACAATAGCTTACTTTCAGACTATGCCAATAGAACAGCTACTTTTTTTGATATAATAAAAATATATATCAATTAAAATATAAAAAAACATTAAACAATAATTTAATGAAGACGTTGGTTGTCTGCACGATACATACAAGCGCCTATCAAATCAGATATGCTGCGTTCAAGTACCCAAGTTTATATTCTGGTTATTCATGCATAGATCTTGTTGGAGATGTAATTAACAGGATTGAGGAGTCGAAGTCGAAGACACTCGGAGGTTTTGGAGTCGGTCTCATAAGAATTATAGGATTAGAATTCTGAGTCGGAATCGAAGTTAAAAAACAAGTTGATGTTTTTTTTATCTCTAAAAGTGAGCAGACAGGTTAAATATTGGAACCCTCTAAAAGAAGTCGTGTTCGGAATATCTGCAACTCTTTTCGTCGGAGTTATAATCTTGTGGATAATAGCCTCATACCTTCTTATAAGCAACTATGGAGCCATAATCGCCAGTTGTATCGAAAATAGCAAGGTATTTTAATTAATCGTATTCAATAAATGATTTATATAGTGTTATGTTTTTGTGCTAAACACCATTAAATAGGCAACATTACACCAACTGAACGTCCATGTTTAAAACGTTCCGCAGAAAATACTCCAAATTTAGAAGGCACTGGCTAAAATATGTCAAACATAAAAATATTACTTGACAGTGACAGGACTACAAATTAAATGAAAATACACACAAAATAAGGCCACACATACAACATGTTAAATGTGTCATTCATTATACCTTAAAGGTTACTCTCTATGAATACCAACTTTAACCTTGACCTTTGTAAGACAGTGGTTATAAATTATAATACAATTTTGACCAATGTTAATCTATCAAAATGAATATTGCGTGAAAACACGCTTCCGAATTATATATAAATCTGGTTGCAGTACTGTACACAAACAATACGTAAATTCATGAGAATCAGCAAATTACTACTTTTGAACAATTTTATTTAGTTATTGGCAGGTGGTTCCAGTTCTCTTCTAGAATTAGATACTTACAAGAGGTACCATATGAAGGTATGCAGCATCCATACTAGAAATGTTACTACGGAACTGACAGGATTCGAACTTAGAGCGTGTCTATACACTTCACCGCTGCCACCTGCTACTCAAGTGATATTGAGGCGAACAAAGTATTTAATACATAGGATTTTCTTCCGTTAAATAATGTATATACATTCTATAAAATACTGAGAGCAATCGGCTGGTCGTTTACGCCTGATCTGATGTAGCACTCACTCTTCAAAAATGTATATCTAATATTGCAAATGCTTTTAAAAGTAGTCGGTTTATTTGGCTGTCTGGCTTAGATCATCCCCTTTTTAATTCATCTTTTTGTACTCACCCTCACGTACACTGAACACATGTTTGCTTACGAAAGAAAATAAATAAATACTTTTATAACCAAATAATTACATTAAAGAATTGATGTCGCACTATTTATAGTGTCTCAGAATTCATCTGAATGTTATATAAATAAGAGTCACTATTGTACCAGACCTGATTTTCAAAACTATGTTTTAGACTATGATGGCATCGACAACTACGATAGTTTTGGCAATATTAACGTTAAAATGGTGCACCATGTAAACAGTGTGGCTTATACATTACGCTATCATCGAACATAATGCAGATGGTATCTATGTCAACGATAATCAAATTGAATCGTTTTAACATATTAATCTTATCACATAATAAGCTATTCATATTGCTTCCAATTTATAGAGAGAATGCACACATAGCTATAATTCAGATACGGCATGATCACGTAGACCCACCGGTTCCCGTTAGATCGCCGAAGTTAAGTAACGTTTAGCCTGACCAGTCCAAGATTGATAAATATTTGGATATACGAGGCGTTGTATGTCATCTTCCCTAACCGAGACATACATTCTGACTAAGGTGAATTTGTATTCCCTATAATGCCTGGCGCAAGGTGAATACCACAAACCGTGATATTACCGGTTATAAGGTAGTCCAGAGAAATCTTTTTTCAGAAGAATAATTTCGGGTAAATATCAAATTAACACATTATGTCACATTTATAATTCGTGACGAGCAGAATAACGATAGGCTAAAAATGAGTAATTAGACGTACAAATTAGACCTACAAATTAGACCTACAAATTAGACGTACAAATTGTTAAGTTAAAGAATTCGTCAAGTACACATTTCAGGACTAATAAAAAGTAATTACCTGGACAGAACAGTTTTGCACCATTTATATATTTACTTAAAAAGATTAAAATCAAAATAAAGTGATACTAATACTTATGTCTGGAATAGTTCTTCTGATTTTCAACAAAATCTATTACATAATTTGATTTTGGAAAATGTCTAAAACTTCAGGCCTAAGCTAAAGAGTACTTAAGCAGTAATTGTGATTCAGAGTATCTTGCTTAAGTAGGGTCTAATGCCTATAGATAACTGTTGTGAAGTTGTCCAACAGTAAATAATAAATAAAGGAACTCAAGTCGAGGGTTGGTTTAACAAGTGTATTAACAAAGTAAGAAAGTGACTAGCACTTGGCTAGACAGTTACAAGACTGTACTTTGTCTTCTCTGTGTCTCTGGTGACTCGCACTATTTATAGTGACAACCGATGTTGTTTCTCCTGTGTAAGAACGGCCGGTGTAACAATAACATTAAATGTAAATCTATAATATTTTAATTTTCAAATTGGAAGTCGTGACCATATTACTCCACAAAAACATCATTATTTGGTATATTGTACCTATTCTTTACATTTCATAGATATCAGAGATATCTGAATTTTCACGAAGGCTTTAACCCTAATTTACCTCTTCTGCTATACGATATGTTAACTTTATTATCACGACACTTACGCTTATTACATGTGATTCAAAATGCATAATGACCGGTTACTTATTTTACTAGTCAATCTTGTACATACAAATATAACATACTAAACTTCATACAGAGTCCATTGTATTGCGTATTTTAATTCCGAAGATAATTTCTTAGCGTGTATACGTCTTTGAAAAAGGCAGCATTTTATTCTAATTAAACATAATTGTTGTTATGTTTCTTTTCCATATAGTTTCCGAATCACCGAGAAACCAACCAATCAATGTGCCGCTATATCTCCTTTGCAAAGATAAACTCATTCACCCGAAAGAATTACACCAATCCACACATCCTTTCACATGCACATTAATTTACCGTCATAAAACACTGTTACTTGTCTTTATGACTGGAACTTATGTTCTAACACATGAAAAAGACATAAACCTTCTGATGGTATTTCGTCTCGGGTGGTATAAGATTGATACTTAAGTATTTCAGGATGGTTGGCTTGTAGATATGATGGCGATGGGGGTAACATCAGAAGCCGGTGCTATGTGGAAGTTAAGATGTGTATGGAATGAAACATATTTCCCCTTTTTCTCTAATGTAAGCACTTACTTTCTCTAATCCGTTTTATATGGTTTAACCTTTCGTTATCTCACTCTCTTGTATATTATTGTTGCCACTTAGTTTGCTTCGTCAATTCTTTCTTTGTAATATTTAATTCATTTTCTTCCGCTTGAAATACTCGTTTTCATTTTTTTATCCCTCTTCTTCCTCTTCTTCACTCTGAATATTCATATTGATTATTGCTATATTTTGATATATTATAATTGATGATGATGATGATGATGATGATGATGATGATGATGATGATGATGATGATCATCATCATCATCATCATCATCATCATCATCATCATCATCATCATCATCATCATCATTTACTCCAACATATGATAATTAATCATTATTATTATTATTATTATTATTATTATTATTATTATTATTATTATCATTATTATTATTATCATTATCATTATTATTATTATTATTATTATTATTTACTCCAACATATATAAGTACTCTTTTCGCCCATCCATCCGTTGTCTTGATTGTGCTATTCCGTATCGGCCTTTCTATCTTTCTCTACATTTAAACACTTTTTTTATTTGTGGGGCTATTCATATAATAGTCATTATTATAGACAATGGACATCTCATCGAGTGGAATTGTAAAATAGATGATGTACCTATATTATACACCGAAACCTCTTTAAACTACTTCAAAGAATAATTCAAAGATACTAACATTTTGAAATATATCTTAATTGATGTCTAATAACTATTGTAAAAATGTTATAAAACTCGGAGTTATCTAAATTTTCACGAAGGGACTCCATTCTTATTTTGACCCTTTGGCATCAAAATGAAATTAACCTATCTATATACCACATTTAGACCCCTAACACCTAGCAGCTATGTTCATACCATGCCATTTAAAATATTTTAAAATACTTTGAAGGGTATTCATTAATGTATAATATCTGTTTTTTTAAATTTTCATATGCAATTGGACGTATCTTATTTTTTTACAAATGAATTCCACCGTTTTGTAACTTGTTTTCATAAAACCTATGTACACAAATAAGACAACATTACGACCCCTTGCGTCTATTGCCTATAATTGAGCATTCATTGAGCATTCATATTAATCGGTTATTTAGTTTAGAAGTGAATACTGTTTATATAAATATATAAACATATACACCTACACAATTTATAAAGATGCCAGAATAGTGTTGCGCTATATATCTCCTTACTACCATTACCCCCAATGTATAATTCTAATAAGAAGTATATAAACAAATCCTCTTCTAATTTTAATAAGAGTCCAATTCATTATAATTATTCTAGAAAATGTCTAAAGCCTCAATATGAAATAGAACTTCAGATAAGATTGCTTAATTAGTATCAAATACACATTGATATAATTCAAGGCAAATCTGGTATAGTGTAATCTTCATGTGGAAGGTTGTTTCCCGTAAACATATGTCAAAGCCTAAAATAATGATATTGGGTAATAGTCATAAAGTGATTCATATTTTTGATTTTACATAAAAAATCACGCATCTGAATTTTCACAAAAGGCTTTTTACCCTCGCTGCATAAAATACTTAACAATATCAGATATGACAAATATTTTGATGTGATTTTACAATTTCATTTTCCGTTAATATATTCATTTAAAATGTTGATATATATTTTAAAATAAAGCCATAGAGAACTTCTAACAAGGTCCCATTCAACGGCCTCCCCCTGACATTCATGAAAACCAGGAACACATTTAATACGAAATATTCTTATAGATCCACCGGTACAAAAGTCTATTCTAACGTTTTTATTTTTTAATATTCTTATTTTTTAAAACAATTTATAAACAGAGTGAAGACAAAACGTCAATAACATCATTCTTACTAGTTTTAATTAGAAGTTTATTTCTACAAATCGGTACATATTTTATTAATCACAAAATCAAACAAATTTACTATGAATTCGTTTAGTTTTTTATATTGTATACGGGTGAAAATTGAAAAATGTGAAAAACAACATTGTATTTCGTAAGTGATAATTACGTAAAAACAAGGCTGCTTTCAATCATCGTATAACGAGCTTGAAATGGTTCACATGTGTACCGACTTTAAGTATGATTTGTTTTCTGTTTTAAGGAACATTGCCCAGGTGAGACATGCCAATGACGGCTGATATAAAATAACACGTGTCCATTGATTAATTTTATGTACGTAAAAAATAATAAATAAATATGTATATATATATATATATATATATATATATATATATATATATATATATATATAATAAGGACACGCCCGATTAAAGGCGACTTAATGCAATATTCTGCAGATTCTTTACCGCTAATGAAGTGAAAGATACTAAAAGCAACGCTGTTCTAACGCCAGTAAACACAATCCCCCAAAACTACATATATATATATATATATATATATATATATATATATATATATATATATATATATAAAAGAAAGAAGAGAATATAGATATGATATATACGTTTGAAGTGAGACCTATTATAGAAAATGATGCTCGATATACGAAATTGAGAAATCATACAACAATGAGAAAAACACCTTGTATAAAATATAACATCAATTAAGTCGCGAGTTGTTCAAAACTTGGAGTTTCAAATAAAATATATTGTATTAAGTCTTCCTTAAGACAGGGCTTATCAAAGTAGGATATTTATCGTCAGATGAGGGCAAACAAATAACTTAGAACATGGGATATTACCAAATGTTATAATTATAAATATATTGAAATACAGATAATATCAAATCAACACATACATTGTAAAAAGAAAAGGTTTGAAAATATATGCAAAGTTTCACCGCTGAAGGCGTCATGAATGTTCGTAGCTGTAAATTCGAAGTAAGGTTAAATACAATCATATTTTCGGAAAATATTCACCTCTGAAGTTGTAAAAATTCGTTTTAGTTGTGAAAAAGCTAAGAGAATAACATTGTCCAGATGATCCAGTTGTTACCAGTTGCAGTGTGTGAACATTTAGGATGTAAGTTGTGTATTAAAAACCCTTAGGGGAATTCCATCGACTCTGCAGAGATAGTGTTTATTGAGTTATTCAAGTTTAAGTTAAATAATTATGAAAATACGTGTTTTCAATCCAAAATGCTAGCCGAAAGAAATATTAACATTGATATAAAAATAGAATACAAATAGAAGTGAGCTGTTACAAGTAGAATTTTAAATCAAATGGGCAGCAGTGAATTAAAGTAAGAAGCAGCAAGGTGGCTATTGTTTGAGGAGTAGACGGATAAATTAAAAGGGTAGCGGATAAGAACGGCACATGATAACCAAAGAGTCACACGTCGAAAAAAGATTTTAAAATAAAATAGGCAGCACGGAGCGAGTAATTAAAACTTTTAAGTAGAAGTGGTTGGGGCATAGACAGATACAGGAGTTGTGTTAGGCGATTGGTTGACAGCAGAAGTTATGTCTAAAGGGATGGGGAGAGCGAAAGTAAACGTAGAGACAGAGTGAAAAGGTTGGGACTCACTATTTAATGAATTAACCTTAGGAGTAGATATAGTTTATATTGTGTTCAACGGTTATCGGGTGAAATGGTAAAGGCAAAATAAAAATGAGTATATAATTAATGTTAAACATTGAAAATAAAAAGATAAAATGTTGTCGAAAGTTTTTAAATATATTTAATAAAAGGAAATATATAATACCAATGTTAGGAATGGAAACGTAAGAAAGAACACGACCGATAAAAGTGTTTAAAATACTTAGAGGTAATTAGCCTCGCGTCGATAGGATATAGATGTACAGAGTCGGGGATTCCACAAACAGAAGTTAGTATCTAAATTGAAAAGATGAGCTTCCAATTATATAAACTGAACTTAATTAGAGTGAGGAGAATAATAAAGTAACATATACTAAAACTGCAAAATCTCTAGAGTATGCTTTCAAAAACAGTGAAAAGTAAAAGTAAAAGAGAAAGTCCAAAAATCAAAAATAAAAACAAAAAAATAAAATAGGGAATAGAGAAGACGTATAAAAGTAGTATAATTTAGGATTATTTCGGTTGGCATATAGAATGGGTGCATATTTGTTAACTTTCAAATATAAGGGGTGTCTGTGGTGTAGGGCACTAAAAGGGAAGAGACGTAAGGGTCATCGGTTTAAGTTCAAAGATCAAAGATTAGAGTTTAAAAGTGCAAAGTGATATGAGATAATAAAAAGGGTGAATGTACTTCAATTTAAAGACTGGTATCAAGTGTAATGGGTTTAAAACCCTCCATGCAAATTTTAAAAGAGCTTTAAAATGAGAGATACAAGAAATATACGTAGCTTTCAGTAGGTAAAATATAGAAATTTGAAGAGGACCATGTTGAGAAATTGTTTTAAATGATGTTCAATGTAAGAGAATTGAAGTGAGTAGTTGTTTTAGTGACCTTTTGTTAGATTTAGAGGGTTTTGTTATTCAAAGATGAGGATATGTCAGTTAGGGCTATACAGTTGATATATCTAATGTTTATGTCTGCATGCCGAATGAAATTAGTTTTAACATTTATATTAGTTTTACTCTGGGCAGAAGTGATTATCATAACAGCTTCTAACGTATATACCTGACAAAACATATATCCTGGGGTATAGGACTTAGATTTATTTTCATAATAGACTGGTGCAGAGTGTAAGTAGTGTTTCTACGTTTAAATTTTGAGATTTAATTAGTTAGTTAAGGTATTACTTTTAAAAAAGGAGATGTGGTTGGATATGCAGTTTTTATTCGGAACGAAACTGGCCCCTATGGAAGTATTTATTTCATATGGAGTAGTTATTGAACTAGAGGGGTTATTCATAGTAGTAGATGCGTCAAAGGGGTGTTTGCTTAACTTGTGATTAGAGATTAAGTTGATGGGGAATTTAAATGGGGTCTAGAAGTTTACACTAGATTGGTATTTACTGGTAAAGAACGGTGGTTTATGTTTGAAATTATATTTCGGGTATCGGTATGTGGTAAGTGTTGAATGTGCAGGCTGACAGGATAAATGAGGTATACGTGTACTGCTGCTACTTTGTTCATTATCGTTGCAATGGAATAACTTCTCTATGTATACAACTATTGTTTAACGGACATTTTCTAGATTAATGGCAGTTCCAGTTATCAGTATGGGTTTCTGGGTGTATAGGTGTATGCGCCAATTTCTTGTTGTTGGAAGTTATTATAGTTTATGGTATGTTAGACATATGGAATTATTGTCCATAATATGGCTATATTTATGCGTATGCTGAAAGCATTTTTCTATAATATTCTAGAATTTGCTAGAGATATTAGTTGTAATATTGCTTTTGTAAGGTTAGTTGAACATGAGGTTGTTTTATATACTTAGTGGTTTATATGGTCAAGGTTTTTCAGGTCATCTTTTGCCATTGAGAGTCGGGTTCCTAGGTCCGTTTTTATAAGCTTAATTATTGTCAGTAGATGTTATATTCTTGTGTTTCCTATCATATAATGGCATGGCTTAAGGAAGGAATGATACAATTCATTTTATTTGAATCCGCTTGTTTTGGATAACGGATGAATTTATAGATATTGTATTTAATACAATGTTATTCTAATCTTTTACAGTTTTGCACCAACTGAATGTGCACTTTTAAAGATTCAAAACAATATATTATTATACCAAACCTTGTGTCTAGAATCATTTTCGAAATTTGATCTAAATTCATTACATGATTTTGATTGTAGAACATTTCTAAAAGTCAAGCCTTAAACTAAAGCGTGATCAATAAACAAATTAAAATTAAGTGACTCCTTATTAATTGGTCGAATTAATATGGATCAAATTGAATGTAAATCTTAAATATTTGAATATAAAATGACTTTTTACCAATATTGTGTTATTTACTCCCCCTTTAAAATACTTAGAACACACTTACATTTTGGTGAATAATTATTTATTCATGACTAATTCTTGTTGTTAAAATTAACCACAAATCGGAGCTTTTTGAATTTTCAGGAAGGTCTCCCTACTGTTTGCCGACTTTACATGACACTAACTTATACTAAATAAAGCTCATGTTTCCCGGCCGTACGCATAGTAGCTGTGTTCACAAATTCATAATGATCAGTTCATTCGTGTAGGTGTTTCTGCTGTCAAGTGATGTATATATATATATATATATATATATATATAGATAGATAGATAGATAGATAGATAGATAGATAAGTAGATAGATAGATAGATAGATAGTATACGCTATATAACTTTATATACATGCAATCACTAAATATTAACCCGTTAAAATAATAATGCGCTCTTGTTACTCGCCGTATTGCCTGGATTACATATTTCAACATCTATAGTGAATATATATATGTATATATATATATATATATATATATATATATATATATATATATATATATATATATATATATATAAGAAGGAACAGGTAAAACAAATACCTTTATAAGCATTAAGATGCGATATCAATTTTTTTTTCCATAAAAATGTCCATATGTGTGTGTGTTGTTGGGTGTATATGTGGGTGTGGGTGTATCTGTGTGTGTGTGTTTAAAAAAGAGAGAAATAGGCAGGGAGAGAGACACACACACAGACAGAGACAGAGAATGACTGGGATTTTTCATCTTGGTGAAAATCGAATTTTTCTGACGTAGTACGAACCAACTCCTCGGTGTTTCTTCAAAGGCTGCTTACATTCCGGGGTTAGACACTTCACAGCGTCTATGTGTGAATGGCGGGCTGAACAGATGCCATATGATGAGTCGAAACGAAAAGTTCTCTAGGTTACAACAGCTCAAAACTTCTGCCCAAGACTGTAATTCATGAGAAAAAGGTTTATATTTTTCTGGTTGTTAGCTGGCGTAGATAGTCACTCCTTATTTCGCTTTTTTTCTGATGGGAATTTGATTCTTAAAAGGAAAATAAGAAAGCGCAGTTTAGGAAATAGGTTTACTTAGGCATAATCGAGTTTGTTTGAAGTCCAGACACAGCGGCACTAGCCACCCCAAAATACTATTAGACGGTATGTTACGTGTAAGTGTGAAATAGGAATCTTGGTACATTGAAATTTTGCATAGCTATCTCAAATTCTCTGGCCAAGGTTTTAAACAATTTTTTTGCCTAATTTGTGAGTGTTAAAAGAGGCAATCCAATATTGTTTTTTCATAGTTATAGGTACGAGAAAAATATTCTATATTTAGATAAAATATAAAAAATATATTTTTGAACTGTGGAATTAAGATATTCACGCTACGTTATAATAATATCATTTCAGGCTTAAGATAATTATAATGAGGTACATCATGACTTACAGCGATTTATTGTAGTTTAGTTCGATGTCAAAGTTTTTATATTATTCGGAAAAAACATTTTTTTTATTTTGCTGAAATTCACGTTGTCTAAAATTGTATTCTTCTTAAATAGCACTATACTTTCTCTTTGAACGTACATTTATCTAAAGTTCTATTCAAAAATGTTTTCGAATTTGTCAGAAAAATCAATTTCTGTTATATATTATTGTTTTAACTTTTTACATTTTTGCAGTAAATACATTAAACAACATTAAACCATTTTGTGTGAACAAATGTTAAGCCTTTTTTCTGTATGTATGTGTTTTAAGATAGATTTTCAGAAACTTAAAATATTTTGTGGGTAAGAAACATATATCAAGATAAGTATTTTGTTATAAATATGCAGATTGAACACGCCATTCTTGACATAAGCATGTGTTTATACAGCATAAACATATAGATTTAAAAACGCACCTTTTTTGTGGGGTTCTTATTGTTAATGTCTTTATTATTAAACACAACTAATATTCGTCTGTTTATTTCAAGTTTATTTTTCTTTATCTATTATTTAAATTATTTCGTTAACATATTTATTTTATGAATAATTTAATGTGTTAAGCTTACAAACAATGTTATTCATTATACCCAGTTGAAAATTGAAACAGATTAATTAAAAGGATTCAATAATAAAAACACAACGCTTCGATTAAGAACTGCTATAGTGTGTAACGTTTTTTTAACTTTTTTATTAGATTTTTATTTCAAAAGTTTCGCTAAAATACTAATATTTTTAAAGTAATCATTAAAAACGAGTGGCACTTCTTCGTTATTTTTGTTGTACACTCATTAAAAAAAGTTGTAATTATAAAATGATACATAGATAATGGCTTCAGAATTATTCGACAAATCATCATGCATTTTTAGATTAATATCTTATGAAGCTATTTACCTCCACTATTTTTCGCTATAGTAACATAATGACCTATTCAAATTAATAATTTAATCGATACCATAAGGAAAAATGTACTTTCAAAACTGTATTTACGAATACGTTATATATACGATAAAAACAGTAACAAATTAAAATAAAATAAACCGCCGGTCAACAACGAGTAGCGCCACTTATATAGGTATTCTATTTTGGCATCCATTAACAACTTTCTCGCCACATCTTATTTTTTATTTTGTAATATAAAGTAAGTATAGTGTATTGTTTTGTTAATTGATTTGATATATTTCTCTTTTTCATTCTTTCTTTCTCTCTCTCTATATATATATATATATAACATTTAAAAAGAGATGTAATATATTCTGTATCGAAGACTGGCGAAAATCTTATCAACATTTTCCCATTTTATTTATGAGAATAAAGATGAATATACGGATGAGTTTGTGTTTTAAGTCACCTGCCTGTTAACAGTCAACATTTATTTTGGGAAGGTTTAACCGACTTACAATAAAGAACATTTTTAAGGGATATAAAATTAACAAACGGTCCCCAAACGCACGTTTATTGCAATCAGAAAATTACAACGTTAGTTTTTTTTTCTCCCGGGGCTCTCGCCGTACTTAAACATACGACGTCTGGTATTCTAAAATTGTCACCCAATCTGGTACTCAGCAGGCTCCAAGTTGCTTAACATCGGTGATCTAAAGAGAACTATTAGGTCAGAGTGAGTATGTCGTTGGGGTAGGGGCAATGTGAGGATTATTTAAGTTTCCAAGTGTGGATTAACGACGGAGCCAGAGTAGAGATGTGCTTCTTATTTTTGGATTAATGTCAGGGTATTATATTCGCATGCCATGTATTTGTCAAAATGAAATAAATTCTAAATTGGCGCACTGGAATCACAAGGACGAACATTCTTCAAAATGTGTAAATGTATGGAAGCAATACAACTTATTACTCTGCGGGCGTCCAAAGGGTGACATCGCATGTAAAATGTTTCCATAAATGTATCATCACAATGTTAATTGTCTTAACTAGCAAAAACATGTTACCTCTATCGCATATTATTGACAATATATATGACACGAGCATATAATACACTACCCTACAAAAATAAATTATGCATGGGATGATCGTATCATAACGAACATGAACTACAATGCCTCCAAAGAGGTGGTAATATCCGACACGATGGCCTTATGACAACATAACATATACTACACTACCAACGAAAAAGAGGCGGTAATGCCTTGGATGAAAGTCTCATAACAATAAACCATATACTACATTACTCTCAACAAAACGAGAACGTAAGGCCTAGGAGAATGTTCTCATTAGAACAGAACATACATCAAACTTCCCACGTAAATTGTGTATTTAGTGATTATAATAATAGTTTCATTTCGGTGTCAGATGCAACAGTACTATCATAGTTTCGGTTTCAAACAGGTGCATTTCAAGTCTTTATTATTTGATTTTATTTATAATTGAAAAAATATAGAAATTTAAAAATGAGAATTGAAAATGCTTTCATTCAATAAACAAAAACAAATGATAGATACATAATAAAATGCTCATTTTCAAAAACCAATATGCATACATCAGAAAGTTTCATCAGATGTCCTGCTCGCTGGGCATACCGATAGCAAGCTCAAGGTATTTCCACGAATATTGGCGATGGAGAGGCCCTCGTAAAGAAAAGTCAATTCTCGATCTCCATTATTATCTTCATTTACTTTTTGAAGGAGCAGTACCATTGTGTATGTCTTTCAAATATTTCACCAGTTACCATGTGACTTTTCATTTTACAATGAATATAAAAGTTATATTAGTGTAATCCTCGACAAATTGAAGGCATTTTTGTCAAAATATGATAATAGTAATGTAGTATTTTAAATTGATATCCGATAATTTTACTCAAACAAATTTCGCCTTTGTATAGTACTGACAAATATTACGAAACTTGTTCATGATGGTTTTTTTTAGATTATCATTTATGATTTGTATTATTTTGATCATGAATATAACTATTCTAATCTTACATGATAATCTCACAACGTTTCGGCCGATATAACTTCCGATCTTCTTCAAGTGGGTCTTGTCGAACTCTTTATGTCGAATTCGGAAATCTGTAAAAATATTTTAACGGAATACTTTATTTTATCCACTGGGGTGGGTAGCTTGCTTTCATTCCATCATCAATGATCGGATAGAAGTTTTAAGTAATTCGTAATTGAATTCTTTACATCGTCCGATGTGACGACTGAACCTTCAGCCAACATAAGACTGTCAATTAGAACTGATTATAACTTAGCATTTTTATCATACGATGTATAAGGAAATATCATCGGCCGAAACGTTGTGAGAATAACATCTGAGATGAAAACAGTAATCGAAATGATAAAACTATAACAAAATATGAAACTCATTATTTTAATTGAATTCATTTCATAACACCGATATTAATTAATAACTATCGTCAAGTGACCATAATTGGCCCGGACAATTCGGTAGTGGAACATTTTGTAACGATGAATACAGTAATCCTTGTATGGTTAGCAAATTCTGGAAGTTAGGGTTAGGGGTAAGCCGAGGCAAACGTAAATAAAGGCCCGTTAGCTCGAAATTGGCGTCATGCTTTGCAGGGGCAAACGAGATCAAAATATCCAAAACACAGAAACATTTTGAACCATTCCTTCACTTAAAAATCCAACAGAATTCAGAAAATCAACCAATTTTAATTTAATTTTCAGTATTCATTAATTCACGATCACGGAATATGATCAACTAATTACTTTATGATACATTTTAGTGCAAATGTAATATTTTGTGTAAACAAAAACACCTTTACAAAAGTTAAATCACAGGGTACTAAAATAATGCATGCATCTATTTTCTCATGAAAATAAAACATCGTATATGTTCCCAATAAGAACAAATCTTTCTAAATATAGTTCTCATATGTTACGAAAAAAAGCCGCTAAATTCCGTATTAATGAAATCAATATAACTTGAAGAAAAATAAAATACTCGAATTAAATAATATTGCATGAATAATACGACACGGTTCTGTAACATTTGCACATATCTAATGAATGGTAGCTTAAAGAAAAGAAAAGCATGAGCACACTTTAAAAATTGCATTTTAAAAGAGAAAAAAGGAACACGATTCGATGTATACTGAAACTGATCTTTACTCAACATAAATTTGAAAACAATCACAATAAATAATGATGAATAGTTAATAATTTTATGAATTGTGAATACTTTTTAAAATGTAAAACAGGAATTAATAAATTTAAATAAAAACGAACGATAAGGGTGATAAAAAATTCAAACTAACGATAAATTACGAAAAATAAAACAAATTTAATTTAACTAAAATAATTTAAATACAAACAAAGATACTAGTGCATAATTTTTTTTAATAACACTTCTGTAAAATGTTGTTGGCTATTTTGGTTAAATGTTTGACATTTTCTTTAATCCATTTTATCAATTAAGGTCATAACATTACAAAATCTAGCATTAAAAATTATTTAATTGCGTAATTAAATAGTTACTTTCAGAAATGCTAATATCAATTAAAATACAACATTTATAGAAAAAAAGAAAATGTTAATTTAACATGTGTGTTACTTTTTACAAAGCGAACAGTTTATTTACAATATAGTAAAGTTTATATATCTCGATAATTTTGTTTGATTTTCACACACATTTTGGAAGAAATTTATTATTAGTTTTACATTGTATTTTTTATCCTGAAATAAAATTCTAATTTATTTTTTAAGGCTTGGAAATCGAACTTTTATACAATGCTTTAATCGCTGGCGGCCATCTTGTAATTTCATATTATTTACTTTCACTTATTTTCGGTATAAATCGAAAAATAAACAAAATAGTGTTAGAAACACATTCACTAAATGTTACCAATACTTGGTAAATATAATGGTCTACCAGTATTTTGGTTAATTTTTTTTTTTTGAGCGAATATCGAAACTGTAATAAAAGTTTAATTTATTTTTTAAGGCTTGGAAATCGAACTTTTATACAATGCTTTAATCGCTTGCGGCCATTTTGTAATTTCATATTATTTACTTTCACTTATTTTCGGTGAAAAATCGAAAAATAAACAAAATAGTGTCAGAAACACATTCACTAAATGTTACCAATACTTGGTAAATATAATGGTCTACCAGTATTTTGCTTACTTTTTGTTTTTTGAGCGAATATCGAAACTGTATTTTTTGCCATTTTGTCCCTTCTAACTGAAGAAACCATCTTGAAAATAACTTAACAAACAAATCAACTTATCCAGGTATGTAAAAAATTAACTGATCTTGTCTTTCGTAATATTTATTTGTGACTTTTTGTTTGGTTTACTTCTTTATCGTCTAGTTGGTTGTCGTTAAAAAGGCTCGGTGTTACTTTATTGTATGTATAAACGATATTGTGGTGTCTTCGTTCGCGCTTGTTACCTATAAGTTAGTTTACTTTCATTTCATTTATACAAATGTTTGCAAAATTATTATATAAATACAGATTTTTTCACGTCCGTCAGATACATTTTTTGTAACCCTAATACAACCAGAAATAACACATATTTATTTAATTAAGTCTTAAAACATAATTTCAAAAACCTTGCTATATTTTGTAGAACTGAAGTTATCGCACTTAATAATGTTTATCCAAGTCCGAAATACTTCCTTATCTTTTGGAAACGCAAAAACATTAACTTTGAGACATTTTTTTACAATTCCCTTCGATATATGGAACACACGGCGACAGCATCTTGATCGTCTGAAAATATATATATATATATATATATATATATATATATATATATATATATATATATATATTTATATATATATATATATATATATATATATATATGTGTGTGTGTGTGTGTATATAAAAATTCTTATATAAAAATAGTTTTTGAGAATATATATGGATATATATATATATATATATATATATATATATATATATATATATATATATATATATATATATATATATATATGGGGGTGGAGGCGTGTGTGTGTTTGTATGTGTATGCGTGCATAGAGGGAAAGTGTTTCTTATCAATGTTTACAATTACAAGATAAATATATTATTTACAATTTATTTAGCATTAAATTATACTAATAAACGTAGTATATAATAACTATACACTATTTAATGAGGTATGTATTAAATAGCGTATAATACATTGGGAAACTATGCGAAATTAGATTAACGCTTCCCGACGCAAATGTTACCTTAAGAAATAGTAAATGGAATTATTTTTCCAACAGAGTTGCCTCCCATGCTACACTTTCGGTTTCAACTGTGATGTTAAAACACGACCTCATGTTAGCATTTATAATAGTGAAAACGTTGTATTCCACTCAGCTAGAAGGATGTTTTTTTTAGTATATAGCATTCCACTAGATTGTAACGACCGATGGGTATAACATTGAGAAGATAACGTATAGTATTATCCGTATTAGGCGAACGTTACAGATATTATAATGTGAAAACAACTCAGTAATACATAATATTCCATTCGTTGTATAATTGTTGTGCAATACAATTAAATAGCTTTATATATATATATATATATATATATACATGAAATATTAGCATGCGTTATGAAGTAAGTCTATAACATGCACTTACTTATTTTATTCGAACACACCTATGAATACTTAGAACTGATTTTTTCCCCAAATTTAGAACCAGTTTTTATATCATATTGTATATACAAATTTACATATATATTTATTATATATACACCAACACACACCCATATATATATATATATATATATATCCAAATAAGTAATTTCGAAAAACAAATATATTTGTCTAAATATAAATAAATAAATATATTTTAAATAATATTGTAAACACTGTAATTAAAACAAAATTATAATTCATATATATATATATATATATATATATATATATATATCTGTATAACAATTCAATTTGGAGAATACATGAATGTTTATATATCACTTGTTTATTTCTCATTTTTTTACGTATAGTAAAATAATACGCATTATTTAAAATCGCACAATAAACAATTATTTATTCTTTAAACTAAAAATAACAATATGCTGGATTTAAGTTATAATTGAACAATTTAAAATAAACGCTTCAATCAGAACACATTTTATTAGAATAAAAGAAATTATACATTATTTGTTTATTGAATTAATAAAATGTACTAATAATGGAAACTATGTTCCATTAACAATTACATCTATAATCCAGTATTATTAGAATTCGGTTACTTTCAAATACACAGAGTATATTGGCGACAAAGTATTCTGTTCCATGTCAATTGTAAAAAAAAACAACGCGATTTATTATTTGAAAATATGAGTTTTATCGTAATGACATTATCCTTTACTTTTTACTCATACTAAAGAACCAAACAATTTTTAGTAAATTACGCTTGATTAGATATGCATTACTCACCATAGTCTTCACACCTAACATCAACAGATTACTTTCATTTTGCTGTTTGAAATTAAGTAGACTTATATTAAGCGAAGAGAACGATACCCAGTTACTTTTAATACTAATTAAATCCCTAACAACATTTATCAATGTGGAATTAAAACGATTTTTGACAGATCTACAATGGTAAGTAAAGAAGCTTATTACTGTTTTCTGCTTACACTATATGAAAGTGCATTATATATATATATATATATATTAATATTTATTTATATTTATTTATATACATATATATATATATATATATATATATATATAATATATATATATATATATACGTAGTTTTGGGGGGATTGTGTTTACTGGCGTTCGAACAGCGTTGCTTTTAGTATCTTTCACTTCCTTAGCGGTTAAGAATCTGCAGAATATTGCATTAAGTCGCCTTTAATCGGGAGTGTCCTTATAAACGGGTAGACTTATGCCCGATTATTCTATTTAAAGTATGTCAGTATTCAAGGAAATTAAGAAAGTAAATAATAAGTCATACAGTCTTCCCACTTTCAATCTATTTATATAATGAGGCGTTTTCTGTTTGTTTTTTGTTCTTTCTGTTATTTATAAAAACACTTTCCAGTTGAAATATTTTCTTAGTTTTTTTAATTCATTTATTTAAACTCCACCGATTCAGAAGTCATTTTATATTGCTATGGCGAAGGACCATTCCATTATGTTATTTCTGACGGAGTGCATGAAGTCCTTTATTGATACATTCAAGAATATGAACCATTTAAACATCTCACATATTTTTTTTTTTTGGGGGGGGGGAGGGCGTTGCCAACTTAAATAGCCTTTATTGTTTTATTTCAGTTTTATATTCATTGTGACAGACATTTATTACTAACTTTATTTTTTTAAATATATAAATTGAATTGTAAGTTTCAACTGGTAGCCATTGTTATTTATTTTTCTATACCAACAATAATGTTTCGTTTTTTTAATTCGTATTACACTGGACATCTCCAGAAATATTTACACAAAATATAGTTCTTTATAGTTACACAGAGAAAAATATTTTACTGGATTTAACTAATTCAAAATAGAACTGAATCGGATTTAAACATAGCTATTTTATATTGTAATGATATAGTCGAAAGACTGCAACCTTCTTTTAACGGAAGTTTACATTCATAGTTAATTTTATTTCATCACTACCGGACAAATAAATTAGAAGAATCGACGATATATAAAACCGCAATAGGTGAGATATGTAAACAGTCCGTTATAATTATTAACAAGAAAACAATCTATTAACATAGGATACACGTCTTAGAGTTTGTAGTAGTAAGTACGAGAAAAGCCAAATAGGTTTAATAGAAGAATTATGCTGACACGAACACTTTTGATTTCTTTTATTGTCTCTATTAATACAGGATAAGGTAGGCGTATATGTGTATATATTTTTCGTGAGATTCCCTCCTAAACTAATTAACTGATCACTAGGTGCACGTGTGGATAATATGATTTATATATAGTTTAATTTAGGTTTATGCAAAGCGGTCAGATAATGGGTTGACACGTTTTGTAGAAAATTGAGATATCTCTGAATCTTGTGAAATTTTAACCCTGGGTATTAGATAAATATTCACACTTTTTTAGTTTCTTTGGAATATTATAAAATAATTTTAAATAGTCATAATAAGAACACACCTTCCATTTGTAAATGAAATATTTCACATTTGCACTAAATTTGATCCAAAGTTATTAAAGAGTTATTAAACAAGATTCATTGAATTACATTTTTTCTCAAGTATCCTTATGCTTAAGCTTTAAATTTTCGATATTTTCAAGAACTGTCATAGATTCTAACCAAAATTTGAATAATCATTCAATACATCAATTTTTTCAGGATATCTTGATTTATAAGTTGTAAGAAAACATAAAAGTGGCGCAGATTTGTTCTGTTAACGAAATTAATTTGACTTGTCTTAGAACCGGTATTTTTCTAGTTTCATATATGCCCTTCAGTTCTTCATATGTGCTTCAAATAACTTAACAAACGTTGATAACTATTAACACGTAAATCTGATAAGTCCATAAGTTATGGAGTGTTGAATTGTACGCACAGTGATATAACATAAAATAAAACATTAGTGAGCAGGGGGTACACATAATAGCCTCTAATTATATCACGGATAATTGAAATGTTATGTTATTTTAGTCAAATGGTGTGTGCTCGTGTTATTAATTAGTGTTTTAGTGTATACAGATACGTCTTTTGTTTAATCCATATAAATTTAAGAAAAAGTAAAACTCACACAGGGAGTCCTTGTTAAAAGATTAACGTAACATGATTAAAATATAACACATTAATTAAATTTAATCATTTGGGGGCAATTTTATTCTAGTTCACACATATATAAATGAATAAATTAAATTAAAATATCTTCGAGATAGTGTTGGAGAAACAATATTTTAATTCATTCTAGGTATTTATATGAAGTTTTAAAATAAAATATGTTTCGATTACTTAATTCAGCGGAATAAAAATGATTGCACTTTAATTTACATTAAGTAGACACTTTATTACATCAATATATTTAAACTATGACCATGAATTTACAACCCCGGCTAGAGGCAGTGAATATAAATACAAAACAATGTTTGCTTATAAAGAAGACAGTATAGCTTAACTCTATGTTTTACAAACGTTCGGTTGGGCTCTTCTCCGAAAATTAACTCATCAAAAAGCAATAACATTGAAAAATACCTTTAGACGTTAGTTGTCAACACTTATTTCGGATGAATTTGTTTAAAACGTAATATTTGTATTAACATTGTGGAGTGTTTAATATATATATATATATATATATATATATATATATATATATATATATATATATATATGTCTGTGTGTGTGTGTGTGGGTGTGTGTATTATGTAATTAAGTAAGTTCAAATATTAACAAAATGCACCAAAAACAAAATTTTTCAAAAGTACTCAATATATATAAGAGCTTTTTATATAAAAAATAAATATAGTTTGAGTATCCCTTTAAGGTTACTCAAGCTATATTTATTTTAATATATATATATATATATATATATATATATATATATATATATGTGTGTGTGTGTGTGGGGGGGGTGTGTCTTCCAAAAACATAAACACATATCTCTTATAGATTTTAATAAACATGATCTATGATTTTCAATAAATAGGTAATTATATAATTTTGAAACTATATTGTGTAATTATTTCAAATAAATAATACAGCTTTATAGAACACTTATATTTTACGGTGTGTTATTCACGAGGTGATTGCTATATTCATAATGTTTACAACGCTGTACTCTCTGGCATTCTTGGTTGGGTACTGGCACAGCTTTTAGCATCATACAAAACCGACTGTTCGTTCGCCTTTTCCCAGGAGTTTACATGAACAGCCCGAAGATGCCGAAGCACTTATACAATCAGAAGGCGAAAAAACAGTAAACAATGTATCAATTGATCAAGTTGTACAGTTGCCATTGTCAAGAACTTCCAACGTACTGAAAATGGGGTGGAAAAAGTTAACAAATGGCTATTAGGGTTAGAGTTATGGTAAGGGTGTAGGTGTTAGGGTTAGGGTTAGGGTCAGGGTTAGGGCTAGGTTTAGTGTTTAGGGTTTAGGGGTTAGGGTTTAGGGTTTAGGGCTTAGAGGTCAGTGTTAGGGTTAGGGTAAGTGTTAGTGTTAGGGATAGGGTTAGGGTTAGGATTAGGGTCAGGGTTAGGATTAGGGTTAGTGTTAGGGTTTGGTTTAGGGTTAGGGTTGAGGGGTTAAGGTTAGGGTTATGGTTAGGGTTAAAAAGTCTAGTGCAGAAGCTAGACTTGTATCGAAAAAATATGTAATTTAACTATTTACGTAAAAAAAATCATAAAAGTAGTTTGATTAATATATTTCGTCAAAAAAAATAATCATACAAATTAACATACGATGAGTGTTCATTTTGCTTTAAATGTTGTTTATTGTATGTTCTTTCTGTTGAAACGTCGACTTGATTTGATTTTGACGCTGGTTTTTTTTTTTCATTCAGGTTTTTTACCGGCTGTTTACGTAATTCTCTGCTGGCAAAAGTCGGTTTGGGCTTATTCAAAAGCTTTACCAGTACGTTTTATCGTAATTGGCAACAATCACGTATAATAGCACATAAATGCAGCCGAATGGATGGGGGCATATTTTTGCAAGCCATGGAAGATGGTTTCATGACACACGAACATATATTACGCTTCACTCCAAAGAATGAGTCAATAGCCGAGAGGATGATATCATAGCAATATAACACATAATACATTTCCCCAGCTCACCAGTTAATACCTGCGAGGATCGTCTGATAGCCACATAACGTATATTACACTACCCCTTAAAAAGGAGAAAGTACTCCCTGGGGTCATGTTATAATGACCTCAAAATAGATACTACGTTTCCATTCTGTAAAAAAAAAGATAACGGCTGCGAGGATTGTTTATGGCAGCAGAACAGATACTACATTACAACCCCGTTATTGAGCATCGAAATATAATTACATTCTTTAAATAGTATAGTAAACTGAATTGAGCATTAACAGATAGTACACTAGTCCAATTTAATAGGCGTTGTAGTATTGTTTGGCTTTAGACAATCATGTATCACATTTCTAGTAGTAATAGATGCACCTCATGAATCCTGCCCTAATAAAAGCGATAGTTAATATATATTTTAAGTGCAATTTACCTTAAGGATAAGTTTGGTGAAGAAAATAATATAATACAACATGTTATTCAATACTAAATATTTGACAGCATGAAATGCGGAATGAGAAAATGGTATACATGTTAATTATAGTAAGGGTTCATATAAGAATTTCCAGAAGTTACTGCCTAAGACAAAATTGCTGAAGACATTTCGAGTAAAGGGGGTGAACCTGTTGATAAGAATAACATCTCATGTTTTTATTTTTTATGAGAGTTGATCATTTGGATTATTTTGATTATCCAGGCTACTATTCTCATATGGCTAGTTAAATTCACACCGTTTAATCAATGAAACATCCTACCTTCTTCCAACTCGAGAATGTTTATGTCAAACTTGAAAACTCATACCGAATTTCGTACTGAACAGGGTTTTTTATACCACTACGGCCCGCTAGCGAAATGGGTCAATACGTTGAGTAATAATCAGTAACAAGTTCCAATCGCTTGGAAGTTGAAGTGTCAATCTTTACTACGGGTGATTATAACGAAAAATAAAATAAGAATAAATTAACATTTCTGACAGAAAGAAAGAAATATACCCCCGTGTATTAAATAAAGTGGTCAGTTCGAAATTGCGTATGACCCCTATTTTTACATAAAGACACGCGGGATGCACCTGAATAAGGTGAGAGGTTACATTGGCCGAAACGTTGTGAAAGTAACTACTAAGAAAATAGTAGTAGTTCGATTTATCCTAATAATACAAAATGACATCTCATCTTTGAAACATGGGGAAATATTACAGCTTATATGCAACCTCGGAACTTCTTCAGGTTGTTCTCGAGGATATTTATGCCAAACTCAGGCTTGGGTGCAATGTCAAACAGACCACTTTATATACTCCACGGGGGTATATTGTTCTCGTTTTGTAAGACATAACCGGGTAAGGAGGGTTATGAAATTACTGTTTTATTTGTGTGCTAGTCTTGTAATTAACGTGCTACTAAATTTGGCAAAAGTATAATCCCACATCCTACATACAACTATGAATAAAATAGCGATCTGTCTTATATAAAGTATCGTTTACAGTAGGCAAGATACTACGGCATTGAATTGCCGAAAATGCTGTAGATAGATCGTAAAACAGACACATATAAGTCAAACAGTGTCCTTGCTATTGTAGTGCTGACACCGGTCAATGTTAACGGGTCCCTGATAGCCTCCTTTCACAAGACGAGGACAAAATTACACACAAGCGCCGTTTTTGATGGGTGGTAAAATCCAGTCTCCACGAAAAAGGATTGAAAACGAAAAATTTAAATTTACGCCTTTTCTGTTATTTCGAATAAACCTTAACCACAATACCATTCTGTAAGATTGAAGGCCACACAATTGAACTAACGGATAGATGCTAATTTTAAATTCAAGTAGGATCTTTTGTGGAAATCATTATGCTAATGTGTTCACCTTTAATCGTCGTAGAGTAGCTAGATTCGCCCCTAAATAGACAAACACCAGTACGAGAATGGACTCGATTCTGTCAGATCAAAGTATGTTTTTTTTCACCTAGGAGCTCCACTCCATCCTCGCAGGCTATGCGATATCTCTTTGAGAAGATGTTAGTTTATTGCAAATCGCAGGAGCGCAACCTAAATAGGTAATGTAGACGATGTTGCTCGGCCATTTATGTAGGCCAGAGTACACTCCCCCATATTCGCTGGCTTTTAAAATTCTCAATTGACCTTGGGCCATACCGCCTGCAGAAGAGTTAAATAATAATGATATGAACATACAAACATTTTTTTTGTTTAGTTATCTCTTTCCATAAATAATACGTGGCTGGATTCAACCATCGCGAATATTTATAAATAATACTTCGTGGAAGTTGTATATAATTATTCGTGTGTAAATTGGGTGTTATTTTATTTGAAGGTTTGTGTTAACGTGTAGTTCAGGTGACACTTAAGCTTTTTGTAAAAGCGATATTCAGCATATATATATATATATATATATAGAGAGAGAGAGAGAGAGAGAGAGAGAGAGAGAGAGAGCGAGATAGAGAGAGAGAGAGAGATAGAGAGAGAGATAGAGACCCGTACACATATATGTAAACGGACACCAAGAACATTGAGTACGTAAATATTGTATACGCTTTGTTCATAACGTATCCTCAGCATCAGCATACTTTTCGGATTTGAAATTAAATTAAAGTTGTCTAGAAACAAATAAAATCCTGTCTCAGCCGGTTCCTATGAAACAAACGCTCCAGAGATATGAAGTTATTTGTATACATTATTATGTCGCAATTAGTAAAAAGTTCAGATTTTTTATCAAGTCGTTTTCTGCTATCAATGATTTGTATGGTGTTTGTTACACCACAGACGAACAATTGCGCTCACTTATTTCAATAATCTTTACATGTGGATTCAAGACTGTCTAGAATTTTTAGATAACCCTATACTATTTTGACGCCTGAATTTCCTTCATACTATTTCTACCTGCACTGAGCTGAACAATGTTGTTTATGGCCGACCTCTAACTGTTAGCAGGTCGAATGTTGCTTTTGTAATATTTCGTAAAAGCTAGTGCTTCTGAAGGATATGAAAGATAAACTTACATTCCTCATAAACCATGCCCTATGATGTCTTTACTATGTGGTTATACTAATAGTTATCTGATATAATATATTTCACACAGATTACTTTCGATACACTACACACATTGATTAAAATACTTGAGAAATTGTTTTAAATGTTCAGTCACATTTTCATATACTTTAAAGATTATATTTTCTAATGTGGCATTTTATATGTGTAATCGTATTAAATTATAGCTTTTCATATTTTAATATTATTGGTATACATATTGCTGCTTGGTACATTTTAGATACATCAGATCTTATGGACTATGCACTGAATATCTCTTATCTAAAAACATCACTGTGTTCTTGCTCTCTACTGGTTCAGCGAGAATGCGTTGTAGATTTTCGATAGATGGTACGTATATCCTATGTATCCATAGCTCTGTTTAGATAAAGACTGGCCTACAGACAGGTCGACTGGCTCGTGTGAAATTGTTGATATATTTAAAGACGTAAAAGCGCTGCTACCAACGACACCCTGTTCGATTTTACGATGAAACCGGTGACAATAGAGAAACTTACTTTTGAGACAGGCAAACATGTCATTGCACACGACAAGTTACTTTACAATATGTGCATTGCTTTTAGCAATAAATTATTCAACTGAAAAACTATCTTATATTTAACGGCATTTTTAGCGTCAATCTGACTCTTGCGACCACCTGCCATAAACTTAGGTGTGCAACTAAGCCTTTCTTACATGTCTGCTCTTTTTAAAAGAAAATATTTAAAAAATAGATACATATAAATATATAGAAGATAGGATTACGTGTAACGCCTATAAATACAAACGTAACACTACCAATACAACAATCACTACAACCAATAATACTAAGAATAATTGTAATACTAATAATAATAGTCAGATATGATGCCTACGTTCGCACTTTGAACCCGCAAACAATGGTATACAAATAAATCAGGGACGGTAGTGTAACATTCAAAGACATGCAAATTAAATATGAAAAACGATCCAAAGTAGGAGACTGGAAGAAAACTGCCAATTCTTATATTCCGATGTCTTTGAGGTTCACAGTAGACAACTAAACAAATACGTGGAAGTTACCATATATGTGAAAGGAATATGAAACTAGAAGAAAGATTGTAAAATCAATAAGTGTACATTTAAAAAAAAATCCTCAAAAGACGTGTATAAAATTCACACCATACAAACCTACCATAGTGATGAAATATTAAGGAAACACATTGAGTTCATGAACTAAGCAACATAACCTAATTACGCCCACCGAACACAGATTAGTTGAATTAGAAATTTAAGGAAACACATGGAAGCGCATTTCTACGAATCCAAGGGAAGTTAACCAGCCAAAAAATCCATAACCATACACCCGCTCCCATCAAAACACACATACATTCCCACAAGTGGTGACACAAGCCTCGGCTCATACATTACAAAATGGTCATGAAAGGGCAAGTAGTATGGATAGATCGAAAAAGAGGTTAACACTTATGCTTCCACTTGAAGGGTACAGAGAGTACTGAAACCTTGTACAGATTTACTGGCACTCAAATTCCGGAGAAGGCCAACATTTGTTGCTAGCGAAAACAATGCTAAGCGGTTGTTTTCATACGCAAAGTGATATGCAACTGTTATAGAAAGGGACAGAAAGTACTGGGAATTTGAGGAGCTTTCTTGGTACGCAGAATATTGGGAACACCCCTTCATATTGGCAGTGGTGAACTACTGATAGTTTTCCGTGTGGCAACTCTTGCTAAATAAATAAATAATAATAATAATTATAATAATAATAATAATAATAATAATAAGAAGAAGAAGAAGAAGAAGAAGAGGAAGAAGAAGAATCTTGACCTTTTGGTCAAGATCAAAGTGTAGTATCTGTTCAGATGGATACTACACCCCATAAACTAATATTGTCTTGGCCTTTGGGGTCGGATTTACGCCGATCTATTGGGTATGTCCTGTGCAGTCCTAGGAGGTCCACCCTCCCAGGCTTTGCCTCCCCTCTTTGGGGAGGAGTAAGTTTATTGCTTACTGTCTGAGGCGCTCCTACCGGGGAATGCCGACGGGGCTGCCCAAGCAATTTTTAATGGCCAGAGTGCTAACCTTCTCGAGCGCTGGTTTATCAAATCCCACTTTTCCGACCTTGTGTCACATCTTACCGCGGTGGGAGGTAGATAAATAAAATAGTAAAAACCTGATAAAAGTAATAACTAATTTGGCAGTGTCTCTTGTGATATATAATGGAACCGTATAAGGTTGGGAACCATAATAACTTATATATATTTAGATGAGATACCATGAAACTAATGTCCATGCACAATGGATTACACCGACGAACATACTACTTAAAAAAAGAAAAGGCGGGCGAGAACTGATCGTTATAGAAGAATATGTGGATGACACAAAAGGAATTAGAACATTGCATAACCAAAGATACAGAAAACTGATCACCTCCGCTAGAGGAATCGCAAAAATCAACAAGACATAACGTTGCACAACCTGAAAAAAGGGGAATACACACTGGAAAGTGTAACGACTACATGGACAAGTTAAAAAAGAGAGACCGACTAAAACACCTGGAGATGTCTCCGAGGATTTGACGTAAACATAGAAACGGAATAACTGGTGGAACCGCAAATAACAAAACTAGCAGTATAACGAACAATATAACCGATAATGAATCGACAAAACAGAGAAAAATAATAAGTGTAGAGTTTGTTTTTTTTACAAAATGACTAAACGGTAAATCACATTAAAAGTGAATGCAGCAAACTAACTCCAAAATAAATCCAAAACAGGACACAACTACGTGGGAAAAACATTCCACTGGGAATTATGCAAACGTTTTCACACCGCACATGCAGACAAATCGTACATACACAAATCGGATACATAGTGTGAAAATTTAAATCACAAAACCATCTATATACAAACAAAGATACCCAAAAAGATAGATTGGACGTGATAATAGTCCATAAAATGGAAAACAAATTCCAAATTAGAGATTTCAACGTCCAAGCGGTTTTCAGAGTGAGCACGGGGACAACAAAACAAAAACATTACATTGCACTTGTCAAACAATTGAAAGGAATACGGAGCATGAAGAAAATCATTATAATCTTAGTAATATTAGGGGCACTAGTAAAAGTAATGGAGACATTTAAATTGAATGACATATTGAAACCATAAAACACACGGCAATTGTCAAAACAGCCGAAATATTAGAATGTGGAAACCAATCCACATAATAAACACACGTTAAAAGGACAGATGTAAGTTGATATAGAAATATAACCACTATATTGAAAGAATATATGCCGATCTCAAAGAAAACCGTAACTGCAAGAATTCTCATGAATTACACATCCACAAAAAATAAAAGAAAATAAACACATGCAGTTTTAACAGCCTCAACTGATACCAGTACAAATATTGGTAAAACGTCAAGAGAAAGGTAAAAGGCCGAAGATGAGAGTACAGATAATTCCATCACTGAAAGACTGCTGAGAGTATTGGAACATTTTGGGAGACTTATTGAAACTTGTATTAAATAGAAGAGGAACGGTTGGTGCACACAAACAGGACTAACATTTAAGTTTTCTTATTTCAATAATTTGTCTGAACATATGTTTTTAAGTCTATCAATCATTTTAGGCAATCCTCCACTTGTTTAATACCTATAATGTGTTTGAGATGAATATTGAAGTCTAAACGTATGTTTTATTCGTTTATATAAATCACCATGCGATATTATTATGAGATATGGCACACAAATGTGTCGTCGATTATCAGAATTGCTAACAAACAATCGTAATCTCAAGACCTTAACTATGTGTCCATGTTTGAAATCGGATAGGAATATGGTGTAAATGTCAATTAATATTTAGATAAACTGGAAATGTTATACATCTAATGGTTTTAGAAATATGATTACTGTTGAAGACGTTTCGAATTATCTTGAAACTTCCATCAGTATTGTACTACGTTTATTGTATATATATATATATATATATATATATATATATCTATATCTATATATATATATATATATATATATATATATATATATATATATATATATATATATATATAGCTGTCATGAATTCTGTTTCTCAGTAGTGTATTTTATTACATATGTTGTTATATAAGTATTTGTTGTATACCCCTTTTTCTGGTTCTGTTATTTTCTATCATTTTCTATCATCTGATCATAAAGAAAAGTACAAAATAAATGTATGTAGGATCGAGTTCCTTCTTCTTAATATTGCGAAGACAAAGATGATCATTGTATTTTTCTTGCAGTCTACTTTTTGACCGAAGGTCAGTAGTGATTTTAGAGCAGATGCTACTTATATCATATCTCTATATAGCGACCATTATTGAAGGAATAACTAGCTGACAGGTGGGCCGGCCTATGTTAGGGTGTTGATATACTTATAAGACGCGAACGCGACGCTACCCACGGCAGACCGTTCGATTTTATGATGACACCGGTGGCGAAAAAGAAAGCTGACTCTTGGGAAAGGGCAAACATGCCATTGCACACAACACGTTGTTTTACGATCCGTGCATTGCTTTTAGCAATAAATTGTCCGACTTAAAAAAAAAAAAACTATCGTTTATATAACGGTATTTTCAGCACCCATCTGACTCTTGCGACCACCTGCCATCATGTGAGGGGTGAAACTAAAACTTTCTTACACGTCTCCTCCGTCTGCATTTGTTTAGTGAAATAATAAGCGGGAACAAATATAAATGCATATAAATATATACAGAAAAGTACAAAAGCGTACCACCATCAACAACAATAAAAAATATAAATTGCAATAATGTAATAATAATAATAATAATGATGATAATAATAATAATAATAATAATAATGATGATAATTATACTTATAATAAAATAACTATGGAATTATGCAAATGGTTGCATTTTCAACATGCGAAAAAATGAGACACACACACTTTCAGACAGACAGCAGTTGAACCAGAAAAGCATGAATCCGTTTGATACATGGACGTACCAAGTGAAAAACAAATACCACAAGGAGACCAGACGTGAAAATACTCGCCAATAACAAAATAATCTGGCCATTCGTAGATGATTTCGTCCCAACAATTCTCAAAAAGCAGTAAAATTAAGCTAATACAAGGAACCTGTCAGACAGCTTAAAGCCATTTTAAACTTGAGGAAAGTTTATGTAATAATAATAATTGTAAAGCAGTAGGAAAAGTTAAACACACAACAAAGACTAGGAGAAAATTCACAACATACAACCCATAGCACTGATGAAAATGACAAAAATCCTCAAGTTCATAAACATCTGCATAACCAGATGACAACACCCACCGCAAGTAAGTTGAAATAAAAATTGCAAATAAATATAGAAACACATCACACGAGGCCAAAGGAATTGAAACTTCCAGAAATCACATGAACTCACGCGCCCTCTGTAAATTAAAAAAAAAAATACACGTATGCATGTGGTGACAATAACATCGGTTGAAATAGTCGTGAAAGCTCAGAGAAAAGCATGACTAAGTAGCTATAGCACCAACCAGACTACATCAGGAAAAAGCGCGTAGAGTAATTGGCATGTGGGAAGACTTAGTGTCATTCAAATTTCCGAAGGGGAGCAACGGTCTTCGGTGGCAAAAACTAATTGTAAACAACAGTTGTAAACAGCATATATATACACACACACACACATATATATATATATATATATATATATATATATATATATATATATATATATATATATATTTATATAATTTTAAGGTCAAGTGCCATCAGAAAATTGGGTTCCACATGCAATTCCTGTTGCTGCGGAGCTTTCCTGCTTATCTGTATATATCAATGCATATGCGAATATGCGCACTTTTGTATATGCGTTATTGTGTGTTTTTTTTGTAAATGTGTTTATGTTTTCTTGTTTTAGTTATGGACTGCCGCTTTTAAAGACCCACACGTCACCCGAGAATAAAGGTAAAACTGATGGCTTGACATTTAGTTGGGAACAACTATAGAATGGGCAGACTATTTCTTAAAAGGAATACATTAACCAAGAAGGCGGTTCAACAAGTAATTACTTACATTAGACTCGAATTGGAGTATGTTGTAGTTGGCTGGGAAGGTGCTACGTGGTATTTTGTTACACATATGTGATGCTGTAGGAAACAAACTCTATTCATGGATGTTGTGCTTGGTCTTTGGTGCGAAGAGAGAGAACGGAAATCCCATCTGCTGTGATTGTAGTTTGTGTACTTGCACAGGTTGTATCTCCGCAGTGTTGCATCATTGTGCTTCTTTTATAAGTACTTACACGGAATTAACTTACTGTACGTGTACCAGTCAACCACAATATACCCGATCCACTCAAATAGCTGCTTAATTTCACCCCTTCGGTGTAAAGATCCGGACACTTTTCTAATCCTAAAGTTGCTTGCTTCAAAATTCTAATTTTAGAATTCCCTTTTCTTGCTCATTGTTGCCCGAACAGTAAAACCTGCATTAATTTAAATTTAATAGGAACAAATATATAGCTGCCCAATTCCCAACCTAAATTGTTCCATATAAATCTAGCCCCTGCTGCAGTAGCTCTTTAAACTAAAGTTGCTATATGCTTTAATTAGGGTGAATACAATTACAAAGATCATATAGAAATAAGTTATGAATTGTACACAGTGTACTAAAGAGCGAACCATAACAAATGTATTCAATATAAACTCATAAGAGTACAGAGTTGGGGACCAACGAGTAAAATCAAGGAACAGTTAATACAAGTACTCATGAATTCTCTAGAAACGACGGGTGTGCCTCAGTGCATGTAACTTTATATCCCCCCCTTCAACGAACACCAAGTCCTAAATCCGCAATTGAATATTAAAAATGTAACAAATACAAATGAAAAAGCTAATATGGCTTTAAGGACACGTGACATGATGAAATTGGGTTCCTCATTCAATCTCGAACAACGCTGTATCTACCTGCTTGTCTGTATATCTTTTTGAATATGTGAATGAACCTCCTTCGGTATATGCGTAGCTTGTGCGTGTTTGTCTGTAAATTTTTATGTATGTGTATTTACTTATACATTTTAAATAGCATAGAGAAATAAGTTGTATATCGTACACATTGACCTAAAGAGTAACCCAAAACAAACATATTCTACATGAACCAGTTAAAATAACAGACAGAATACGATGAGTAAATTCAAAGAAAATATAACACGAAACGAAAATGTCGGGAATTCTATTGGTCAACGAATGAACTGTGGGGAAACATCAATAAGAGAAACAGAACTCTCATAGGAAGAAATGAGGAGAGAACAATTCACCGAGGGAAGTCATAACTATTCACAACGTCAACCTGATAATATCCCAGAAAACGTCTTCGCGACATCGTGTCCTACGGGAAATCAGTCGACTGTCAGGTGAGTGTGATGTACAGCGTAAACTGATGGAGAAGATTATTTGGTAGCAATTATAATCTTGCAAAGATGGCGGTCATTGTCTGATACGATCCACTAGTTTATAGCGACACGGTCGCAAATCAGTCTCTGTCTGCTGAAATAAAGGTTTCAGACAGGGACCACCACGATGAGTTTAAATTAACTTATATTATACGAGTAAAAAAGAATTGTCTATTAGTTTCATTTATTTATTATTACCTTTTATAATTGAATCTATAATAAAAGTTAAAAGATTAACGGTTTTCTTTGAGTTCTGTATATAGAGTTTTTTTTAATTTCACTGTATCCTCTCTCCGCAGAAAGTCAAGATCACGTCAGTTCATATTAAGAAATCGAGCTATCGCTGGAAAAGGATACTGTCGATGACAGCAGAATTTTTATGTGATTTGAACTGTCGTCATTCGTCAGTCCGAGCGCCTCAGTGTACTAGAAAATCAATCGACCCGCTTCAGACGAACGATATTCTTCTAGATTGGGACAGCACAAATCTTGAGTATTTTTTATTAATAAAATCACATTCTAAATTACTATTTAAAAAGTTGCATTTTTATATTATCCTCTTATAACGAGTAACTAGCTGCAATACAAGATGTACAACTTTATCATCATCAAATGAAATAAAATAGAATTCCAATTAGTAAATGCCCACTTTCTCAAGATTCTACGCGTTTAAAAGTGAGCGTAAGAGCCCAAAATAGTCTATTTTACTACTGTTGTATTCGTATATATAATATAAGCGAAAGAACCCAGCGAAAATATCATGAGAAATTTACCCTTGAAAGACTTACGGAAATAACATTTTAAATGTAAGTTCGAAATATTGGCATCTATGTTACTTTGCGACTTATTCCGAAATTGTTACATTGGAATCTACAATGTTGAGTTGAAAGATGTTGTCTTAATTCTATGCTCAATTCTATTGAACTAAACGATTGTTACAGCACAATTGACGAATTTCCTATCTCCTTGGTAATTCTGGAGAGATATGTTTTGGTAATTATTCTCATTCCTGGTCTATCTGTGTTAATTAGTATGATGGCTAGTTTGCGGTTGTACTAATATATACCATGTATGTTTACGTGTCTTATAATTTTTATTAAATCTAAAGTAAATTTTTAGCATATCCGTTATTTAGTTACATAATTTATTATATGTATGTTGTAGATATGCTAGTTCCGCGTTTATTATTGAAACACTGATATATATATATATATATATATATATATATATATATATATATATATATATATATATATATTGAATTCTTCACATTCTACAATTCATTTGACTTCTTTTCAACGGAAATTTACCACTCGGACAATCTGCATATATTTTTCACGGAATTTTTCTTTTCATTCACTGCGTTTTTTTAACAAAAATTCCTTTAATGATAATTTTCATATTTTTCAAATATTTGAACTTTGGTTTTTTCGAAAGCCAACTTATCCATCTGTATTTCTCCTCTGATGATAAGATTTCGATCTTTGAAAAGCCTTGGCTTAAGGAAAAAATAATAAACACTAGTTTATTACTGAATACACCTTGCATTGAACAATTGAAATTTGAAATAAATTTGGACAATTGTCGCATATTTATCACTCTTTTTTCTTCCATCTCTCTCTCTATATATATATATATATACATATATATATATATATATATATATATATATATATATATATATATATAAATATGCATATGTTTATATACTCTTTTTATATGAATATGTTTTACTTCATCTACATACACGTGTGTGTCATGCTTACGCAATCGTAGGTGTAAAAGATGATAATTGCTGCTTGTCTAAGGAGTTAACTCAGTTACAAAGTCATCTTTGAATCTGCAGCACGGTAATCAAACCCTCGGCCTCCATGAATTACTGTGCTACAAAAGGTAATAACATTCTAGATAATGTAGAATCAGCCGACATACCTATTTTGCTAGTAATTATAGTGCTCTACGTCGGAATATATATATATATTAATATATATATATATATATATATATATATATATATATTTATTTATTTATCAATTTATACCAACATAAAAGTAATCTATGGGCATGTGTTTCTGGCTCACATCCGTTATCAGCATGGCTAACTTAGAGAAGGGTCGCACTGTCAATATATATGGCTTTAGTCTAGCGTATTACCCCGATACAACAGCGCCTTGCCTAGAAAAATGTACAGTGTTTATCATCTAAATAGGTTATATGTGTCTGTTATATATTCTTTAATGCCTCGATTAAAATCTACCTTTAATAGTTTTCCAAATTGCAAATAAATGAACATTCCTTACGTAAAAAAGTAGTGTCTAAAGCCGATATCAACATGCATTGCTAAAAAATGGAACTAATATTCCAACGTAATTGAAAATGAACAAAGTTAAACATAAATAATATCATTCTTATTCTGTTTTAATTTCCATATATATATATATATATTATATCGTGATAGATATACAACATACAGTTACTTAAAAAAATTAACACAAAAAAATCATGACAAAATTAAACGTATAATTAAGCATAACATTCTGTATTTTTAACGATGTCTGCCTAAAGCAGTCTACCTAAATTATATATATATATATATATATATATATATATATATATATATATATAAATAAATATTTATTAATTATTTTAATTACATACAGACATCGATGTTTCATGCTAACGCAATCTTCAGTGTAGGAACTAATTCTCAACGGTCGGTGGGCGCGAACTTCGTAGTCCAGGATCTTATGCATCGGCCATAGCCAATTAGTTTGTTAATATAGAGGAATTTTAAATGTAAATAGCGAACGGCGGCTAGATACCAAGCAGTAAAGAGTGATCTTACGAACGGCGTTCGGATCGTGCATATAGCTATTTGCACACCTTGTTATTAAATTTACTCGAAAGTGCCCAGCCTTTGTGGGAGGGGACTGATAAACAATAATATTTATAAATAAATATTTATTAATTATTTTAATTACATACAGACATCGATGTTTCATGCTAACGCAATATTCAGTGTAGGAAGTAATTCTCAACGGTCTGTGGGCGTGAACTCCGATCACAAATCGCCACTGATTCGTAGTCGAGGATCTTATCCATCGGCCATAGCCAATTAGTTAGTAAATATAGAGGAATTTTAAATGTAAATAGCGAGTCGGCTGCTAGATACCAAGCAGTAACGAGTGATCTTACGAACGGCGTTCGGATCGTGCATTAGCTAGTTGCACTGCTTGTTATTAAAGTTACTCGAGAGTGCCCAGCCTTTGTGGGAGGGGGCTGATAAACAATAATATGTATAAATAAATATTTATTAATTATTTTAATTATCTACAGACATCGATGTTTCATGCTAACGCAATCTTCAGTGTAGGAACTAATTCTCAACGGTGGTGGGCGCGAACTCCGATCACAAATCGCCACTGATTCGTAGTCGAGGATCTTATCCATCGGCCATAGCCAATTAGTTAGTAAATATAGAGGGATTTTAAATGTAAATAGCGAGTCGGCTGCTAGATACCAAGCAGTAAAGAGTGATCTTACGAACGGCGTTCGGATCGTGCATTAGCTAGTTGCACTGCTTGTTATTAAAGTTACTCGAGAGTGCCCAGCCTTTGTGGGAGGGGGCTGATAAACAATAATATTTATAAATAAATATTCATTAATTAGTTTAATTACCTACAGACATCGATATATATATATATATATATATATATATATATATATATATATGTATATATATATATATATATTCTCTCCAGCTGCATATTTTTGCTACACTTAAAGGATGATATCATGATGAACGAACTACATACACTGAATTAAACAGAGAGATTAATGACTGAGATAATTATATCAAAGCGACCGAAGCAAAGCCTAGGGCGATGATATCATTAATACGGAATAGATATTACACTAACCCCGCCACACACACTAAAAATGTATCCTTGGAAGATGGTATAGTTAGGTACGAATGTATACTATACTGTCCCCCCACTCTTAATAGGAGGGAATTTTCCGAGTAATGCATCATGACCAATTAAATTATACTGGAGATAGTTAAATAGACAGAGACCATTTTAACGTTAATATAGTTACGATAAGTGGAGAACATTTAACATTTATACATTTAGATAACATTAAAAGCAATAGCAAGTGTCATTGTCCAAGTGATACGTCTAAATAAAAATTGGCCGGGAAAATATAGTGTCCATCTTTATAAACGAAGATATATATGCTGGTTAAGGAATAACGATATATCATTTCATATTTTTTTCGATTAAAATGTCACATTTTTTATATAATGAAGTGTTTGTTCTTTCTTAAGCTCGTATTAGTATGGACAACCATATACACAACTTACACTCTGACTTAGAGGACAATATCATAGTGAACAGACACTACTTTCCTCCACCAAAAAATTAGGAGGTAATTCCTGAGACGGTGATTTAATGAGAACAGAACCGGTACTACACTAAGTCGCCTCCTTAAAATATATTCCGATTAAATCGAGTTTTTGGGGTTTTGTTTTATTCATTCTGACAGGATTCTCCACACTCCATTAAAAACAGTGCAGGGAATTCCTTATGACAACAGAACCGATACTCATAATACCGCCAATTAAAAGTATGCCAATTAAATAAATTCTCGTCAAATCTACAAATGCATAGTCACAAAAAAATGTGTTATTGTCCATTGACTTTTGTCTAATATCAGAGTGTATTATCTTTTCTCGACATCTCATCGATATGTAACGCTTTACTTAAGCCGGATGTAAAGTATCTCTCTTGCAAATAAAATTCAAAAAAGTGTTTAAAACCTATCATATTTAAAATCAAACCTCTTCATTTAATTCTATTTATAATTATCATAGGAGTTCTATAGATAAAACGATTGCATATGCAATAGAAAATTTGACAATACAAAAAAGGAAAGTATATTACAGAAAAGTAATTCATTAGAAACTAAAAAATAAATAAATATGCAAATGAGCAATATCGATATTTGTTTGAGTCAGTTGGAGATGCCTATATATACGGTATATATGATATATTTTTATACGATTAGAATTAAATAAGCATACCTGATGTTGATGTTGATATAGTTCGGATAGATCGACCATCCGTACATATATATATATATATATATATATATATATATAAAAATGTAAGTTAATATATCTATATATATATAAACTTATATATATATATATATATATATATATATATATATATATATATATATATAAATGTCAGTTAATTTCACACATTGCATGATAACAATGATTGCCCTGTTTCCATTGTTCATATAATAAAACGGGCAAACAGTTTAATAAAAAGTTATTATTTAGTACGCCCCCAATGCAACAAGAAGTATTGCTGCTTTACTTATCATAGCATATCAACCCATTTTGGGTTATGGCGAAACACACTACCCATTGATAAAGAGTCAGTCTTATATATATATAGTGATATATTACATTCGTGCCGTATTCCAAACTTTTCCAAAGTGTTATAATATAAGCGAAGGGATTTAAAATAGGTTTAGCTTATGTTGCATTTATTTCAAGGAGTGTTACCATGAATACCTAAATATATCATAAGTTGTCTGGGAATGAGAGAGGGGAGTGAACTTCATTCGAACTTTACCTCTTATTTAAAGTAAATGTTAAACACAAACGAAACCTGTCCACGTTATGAATTCTTTTTTGGTGCACTGAAAATGATAATAAATAGAGGCAGATATCATTTTTGTCGGAATCCTTAAATTAGATATAAATACATATAAAGTATGTGTCTCCAGAAAAGAGACATGCTGTCAATGGATTCCAAAACTTTTTATCAAAGTATCATTTATTTAAGTAAACACCGCAACGCATTATGAGAATAAAAAGTTGCATCAGCCATGACATAACGTAACACGTGTTACTGTTTGATGAGCTCTAAGATTTATATGTAGCCATCTCGCTATAATAAGAACATATTACCCTGGCGACGAGGAATCAGATGATTTATCACCTGTCTGGTTTCAGAGCTACAATTGTTTTGTTTACTCTGAAAGGTGGCAAACGGCAACCTAACCGTATTTGAATTGATAGCCCACTGCAAAACGAAGTCTTAATGTCTAAAAATCGCAGCTCCAGATTTGTCATGAAATACACTATCAACACGCTACTGAGATCGTTTCAAATAAGTTTTATATGCATATTATTTTGAAAATTGCGTAATGTACATAAATATGTTTGTCTTTGTTTACATTGGATGTTTAACAATCGTAGTTTTATATTTGTTCAAATGATGACATGTTTTATGAGTAATTTATTTTCAAAGTCCAAGAACGGATACCTAACTTTAAGAAAATTGCAGTCGTTTTATTCTATCTAATCGAATTATATATTATTATACTAAAGCTGACTTATTCAGCCTATGTTTTCTGCAAGCTTCTCTTCTTATATATTGTAATCACATAAGATACATGAAAGAATATTACTTCGTTTTTGGACTAGGTTATGTTTAAGAATACAACTATTATGTAAATTGCCATAATTTGCAATTTCCTGGGCATTCACAATATCATTTACTAAATGCATGTCTGTTTTTCTAAACCTCACTCATTGTATGTTGCCTGCTGTTCTGCTGGTATTCTTGACACTGTCTATCATTCTACCTTTACTTCCTGTCTATCATAAGTGAAATGTGATAATATACTATAAACAATAGATTTGAGTATTTATTGATGAACAACAGGAAATATAGCAAAATATTAATACTATTCATTAAAACACTGGAAATACAAAGATATATATATATATATATATATATATATATATATATATATATATATATAAAGACGGAGCGATTAATGATGAAACGAAGACTAACTTAGGAGGGGGTCGTGTATTTTTAAAACACACTGGCTTTCATTCAAACAAAATAACCATAGCTCGATAGGTGACTCTACGACCTGCGTTCTTACTAGTAAAGATATATATATATATATATATATATATATATATATATATATATATATATATATATATATATATTAAACTAAATAGCCTAATATTAACAAAATAGCTTTCAACACAGGTACTAACATATTAAAAGTATTCCATAATTAAATGAAAATTAAGTAAAAATAAATAAATTGATATATAAATAAATAGATAAATAATAGTACTAATAGTAATAGGAATAAATGATAATACATAAATAAATAATAGCTAAAATAAGAATTACTAAAATAAATAAATACACAATAAAACCAAACACACAAACGATAGAATAAAATGAACTCAACCACACACGCCCTTCTCTCTTTAATTCGCCCGTAACGATAACTATAAAATACTAACTCCAGTCTTCTTATTTAAATTAAATAACAAAACCAAACTAAACCTGAAGACTACTCGAAAGTCGAAAGCGCTCGAAATAATTTCCGAATTAAGAACTATTGGAGAAGAACTATACGGATTGTAACCCGAAACCAGAAATACACACGTGAACGTTCCGTGATGTTCACCAACGCTTGCTTAGATAATAACTTGCTGCCTAAGTATATATATATATATATATATATATATTGTATATATATATATATATATATATATATATATATATATATATATATATATATATATATATATATATATTGTATATATATATATATATATATATATTTATATATATATACTAGAAAGAATTCGTACATATGCACTTTTTTTCTCGTTGGAACTGCACTAATACTGAACTACCCTCTTTTCTCTTTTTCTCTTTCTCTCTCTATGTTTCTCTCTCTCTCTCTCTCTCTCTATATATATATATATATATATATACATACATACATATATATATATATATATATATATATATATATATATATATATATATAAAGACTTTAGCTATTAAAACCTGCTAAAATATTTAGATTTAAACTTCTATAGAATGCTCTAATACTACTCAGAATAGATCCATAATATGTGAAAAAAGTTGTGTATTTTAATGTAGATAATCGATCTTTTAACATGCCAAACGGTTGTTAAAGAGCTTAAAACACGGTGTAAATTACGATTCTGCTGTTGCTTTCTGTATTTCAAGTTTGTCGTTACCATCTCATAGATAATCCACTAATCCACTAATTAATAAGTTTAACAAAATAATGTATAAACAATTGGAAACACATCGATATTTAAAAATGAAATGCTCTCGATGTGTAAACAAGTTGATTAAATTGCGTTATACACGAGTAGCATATAAATGTGTATGTCAGCTACACGATATATATTAGTAAACTATATCATGATAAATAACCATACTGTATTGTAGACTCGGAGTCAGCAAACCACTCATGTGACCTTTCGAGAAATGTATTCCATTAAATCTATTGTTTAAATGATAGTGTTGAAAAGGAACACTTAATAATTTGTTAATCCCTGGATGGGTTCTTGTCATATGGCGTCTCCTGCTTCAAAATATCATATTCAAAGATGTGGTATTTGTTTTTGATTGAATATTTAGACTGCGAGTGCCTAGCTTTCTTCACCTTCAACCGAAACATGTGTGCACATGCAAGCACATGTATGCACATGTATCACACACATAGTTTAACATTTCTGCAAGAATAAAAAAAACAATCCTGACTAAATATACTGTTTTTATCGATAAAACTGATCGTTAACAAACGCTGTTTACCGTCATTCTATTAGCCTATATAGACAATCAAAGGAAAAGCTTATTAAACCTTAATGATTATCGACACGTTTAGATGCTATTACGTTCAAGTTTCCTAAATTTCAAACTTGATTGTGTGCATGATCCCATGGTCTAACTATTAATACATTGGGTTACCATTGGTTACTAGAGTTGGAAATTGACCTTGAGTTTACTTTAGGCAGCCTTGAAACTCTAATGTCCTTTATTTTGTCATTTAGACCTCACATTACGATGTTTCTGAAAAAGGATAAATAATTACTATGTTCTTGGTCCGAATCTATCCATTAGCACGTATCGTTAGATATTTTTACCGTAGTGTAGTATTTTTTATTTTATTTTCAGCCCCCGTATATCAAGTGGTTTCATGCCTTGTCTAAAGCAATTTTCATTACACAAATTAGTTCGAGTGATAGAGGATAACAAGGAGTCATAACAGAAATGTACATTTCTACCTTGCATGAGTGACAACATTAGCATAACGCCCCCGTATATTACATTTATGTAAAAACGAAATATATTTTGAGTACGACACTACATCATTAAAATGATAGTGATGTCGGGTTTAATAGTAAAAATAGTTTAAAAGATAAACGATAAAATAAAGGAATTTGTTTGAAATGCTATCAAGGTTATGGAGATCGATATCAAGATTTGCAAGTTCGATAAAAAGTGTTTAAATAATTCTGAATGATACGTCTAAATAAGGTATGAGGTTATATAGGTTATTACGGTGTTTATAAAGCAAAGAAGATTAGAATAGTAGTCCCACTAAACAATTTAGATTATATATATATATATATATATATATATATATATATATATATATATATATATATATATATATATATGCATATATATATAGTATAATTCTTAATATTATTTAAAATAGAAAAATGTGTGCTCAGATTCTTTTAAATACACTATATTATGATATATTATGCAATGCAGTGTATTTCGATTAGATATTCATACCGGCGGTGTCTGGGAACATTCGAAATATTGCTGTGTGGGCTGAAAATGTCTACATGCAGACATTGTTCTGTCATTTTTTGTATGTGAAAATTAAGGTCATTAGGGCTTTTCACGTATTTTTAAGTGGACCACATATGAAAAATATATCTTGTAATAGTTATAGAAAACTTTCAATATATATATATATATATATATATATATATATATATATATATATATATATATACAACTATTTTCACAAACCCAATGAGACACTCCAATGCCTACACAATGTATCCTGCCACCCCCACTGTTTAAAAGAAAATAGTCCATAATATTAGCCAAATAATCTCAAACCTCTCATCCAGTCCCGAATTTTTTTAACCAGGCAGCACCCTATCACAATAAAGCGCTCCGCGACAGCGAATTCTAAGAAGATATATCATACAGCACCACCTAGACCAATCACGGGGGAGCCGCAATAGAAAGAAGGGTGGTCATCTGGGTGTCTCTACCCTTTTCTACCAATACCAAGACAAAGGTAGGGCACCTTTTCCTGAACTTACTCGACAAACACTTTCCCTTCCAGACACCACCTGCACAAACTATGTAACATAAATTCTATTAAAGTTAGCTACTACATAATCCCATCCATAAAGAAAAAAGCATCTCTGCGGAGTACAAAGCAATAAAAAACGCAGGTTGCTCATGCCATGACAAAAATAATTGCAAAATCGATTCTCTCGTATATGAAACCATCGTCACAAACCAGACTTGCGGTAGAGCAGAAAAATATGTAGGCATGACACAGGGAAGCTTGAAGCAAAGATTGTACGCACACAGAAACACCTCCAGATACAAAAACAAAGCAAATACGGCACTTGCGACTATTATATGTCAACTTAAAGATAGAAAAGACAACCTTCGCCATCAAATAGAAACTAACAGAGAGAATAACATCCTTCTCAGCAGCCAAAAATAGATGGCCTCTGTGTGATGCAGACAAATACCATATAGTAAGGGCCATTATTGATCCAAATACCGTCTGTTCGAATATTAGAGATGCCATCTTTAAATGATGCATCCACATGAAACTAGCACTACTTATTAATTGGACTTACCGATACACATAAAAGTCTAGCAACCGCCCCTTTTTCTAGTACATAACCCCATAATTGCCCTACTAAATACCGACGACCACTCTGGAAAATCAATACAACTATCACATTTCATGAACATAAATATAATAAAACAATAGAAATAAACACTTTAACCGGCCCATATCCACACCACTACTCAATACCAATAATGTACACTACGTAAACATTAAATAATAAGTGTTCCAATAATAATTGTTCCAGTCATAAAGAGGATAACACCCCCATTTCACATTATTATTACTATCATAAGTCCCTACTATATCAGATGAAATATCTCCCAGACAGAGTCACTCTTGCCTACCAAATCCTTACTCTTATCTCTAAACCAGTCTTAATCAGAATACCAATATTATTACTCCCTTCACTATACCTTAGTTAATAATATTAAATCCTGAATACAAATTATTCAAGAACCTTGTAGAATTATTGCATTTAGACCGATCGACAAATTGCTAGAACCGGGCCCGGGATAAATCTTTATTTAAATTATTTTTACAGTCTTTTAATCCAGGCCTAAAGCTTGAATGTAATCTGTCTTTTTTAAAACTTTTTTATCCCTTATACGTATAATCCTTTACCCCATGTTCTCTTCTTACTTTCTGTAGAAGAAACATTATTAACACTCAAAACAGTAACGACCAAATATACGCTACTTATAAACATTGCCTCACGGGATTTATATAGAAATATTTTTTAATTTTTAAAATATTTTTTTATATTTTTAAATCTGATCCATTTTTCAATCTTAAGTGTTACTTTTTCAAACCTTATTTAACCGACCTTACACTAAATGTTAACAAATATACGTAACACTCTAAGCAATTAACGCGCTAAACCGAGAGTAACACGTGACTTAACATTTCCGAATCAGATGATGATATAAGCTGAAAAGAGCCGGATGTCGAAGTAATTCTGAGCTTGAAACCGACGGTACTAATGTTGTACCAATTTGTCCGTACCAATATATATATATATATATATATATATATATATATATATATATATATATATATATATATATATATATAATTAGAATTAATAACATAAATAAATAAACATTAACAGCAAACACACAAACGATAGAATAAAATTAACTCAACCACACACCCTCTTTTTTTCTTTTATTCGCCCTTAACGATATCTATAAAACATTAACGCAAGTCTTCTTATTAAAAAAAACTAATCTTGAAGATGACTATGAAAGTCGAAAGCGCTCTAAAAAAATGGCCGAATTAAGAACAATCAGAGAAGTACTATACGTATTGCCGCCTGAAACCAGAAGGATAGCTCGACAGTTTGAGACCCTCACGAAGAAGATATACCCACGATAAAGTTCCGTGACGTTCAATAACGCTTGCTTAGATAATGACTTACTGCCTAAGTATGCATATATAACACTCTACGACCCAGCAGCACAAACGGAACGACTCACAAGCGACTTCAGAAAATGCCTTATAAAACGGCAAATATCATCCGCCAAGGAAGACATAACCACCCTTAACGACGAACTAAAAACAACTACGTAACTACTTAAGGAAGACACAACTGAAGAACTCCTCCACACCATACAAAGTAAAATACGGGAAACCCGACAAACTATAACACAGACTACAAATAAATCTAAAACTAAACCAATTATACAAAGGTCACATTTATCTCCCACTAGTCACGAAACATACATAAACCTCTCTAAAACACTTCTCACGTGAAATCAAAAACCCATTCTCCAACCTAGGACCAAACTGCCACCTCTCAAGAGAATACAGTTAAACATTAAACAATGTTCAATCGAAATTCCATATCAACAAATTCAAGACTTAAAAAATAATGATAAAATCACTACACACCCTTACCTTGAATATCTACTAAAAGCTAAAGGCTTTAAAAAACGACATAATCACAGACACAACACTTCCCTCCTAACTCCAAAATTAAAAGAAGCAGCTTAGGAACTCTACAATAACAAATACATCACAATACGAATGACAGACAAATCCAACATATACGTAGCCTTAACAAAACAGACGCCAACACTAAAATAAACAGCATTCTTAGCAAGAAAACAAATGTGAAATACTTACAAAACACCTCACTGAACAACGTAAAAAACAAATTAACCATATAATCACTGCAAACAACGCAGAAATAGGAACAATAAAACTCAGTAAAATCCTAGGCGACTATAAACCTGGCTATATCTACGGCAGAATTTTAAAAAACACATAAAAAAAGATACCCCTTATGACCTATAATCTCTCAAATACCTACACCAGTATATCACATATCAAAAGCTGTCAATAAAATTATCCAACCATATATACCACATAAATATAATATAAAATCTACAACTCAAATCACACTCCCCCCAAAATCTCATAACCGCTTCTTTAGACGCAGAAAACTTATTTACAAACGTCCCAATAAAAGATACGATTACAATAATTCTGAACAAAATCTACAAACACAGCACCATACCCCCTCCAGCAATAAAACCTAACACCCTAAAAACACTCCTACTTACATGCACCACTCAGGTCCCTTTCATAGACCCCAACGGCAATATATATACAAATAGACGGCATTTCGATGGAATCTCCCCTAGGAAACAACTTTGCCGAATATTACATGACAAATATTGAAAATACAATATTCTCCGACCACACATCTACACCTAATATATACACTCGCTACGTATATGATATCTACATCGCCACAGAACCCCGAGAAAAAAAACAAAAAAACTAAAGCAAACACTCGAAACCCACTCGGTACTTACATTCACAACTGAATTCTACATCAACAATAAAAAACCCTTTCTCGACGTATCAATCGACTCCAGCAATCTTACGGAATACAGGACATCAACCTAGAAACAACCCACAAATAATAATCCGAGCCTCATCAACAATCATAGTGAATTCCCACGAAAATATAAAATAGCACTTATTAAAAATCTTGTTCATCGCGCACACACTATATCCTCAACGAAATAAATATTTTATGAAGAATGAACCAATGTTAAACAAACATTAATTAACAACAACGTCCTCAATAAAATAGTCGCCCAACAAATAAAATCATATATAACTCCATACAAGATAAAAGCAAAAATCAAACCCATAACAAAAAAGACACGATCAACCACTATTACAAAAACCAGAAGCACCCTAACTACAAACTCAACAAAAAAGCAATACTTCACATGATAAAACGATACACTAAATCTAACGACCAACAAAAAAGATCAAACTAATAATTAACTATACAAAATTTAAAACAAATGACCTAATTATTAAAGATAACACCGTCAATACAACTCTCAGCCAAACTAACGTTATTTACATGTTCTCATGCCCTTTTAAAGAATGCATCCCTACAACCAAAACAGAATAAGTACATAACACATACATTGGGCATACTACAACAACTCTCTCTCGACGTCTAACTTACCATTTATCCGATACCAGTACCACCCAATGTCACATTACTACACATAACAAAAGAATACAGTCGGCCGATATACAGAAAATATTAACATCTAAGACCAAAATAATACACAAAAATAACTGCATAAACAGACTTAAAATACTAGAAGCAATATTCATCAAAATTAAACCGCCTAACATTAACAAAATAGCTTTCAACCCAGGTACTAACATATTAAAAGTATTCCATAATTAAATGAAAATAAAGTAATAAAAAATA
>OY744524.1:22827344-22877344 GCA_963556195.1 Sepiola atlantica | reverse complement strand
CAACCATAATTAGATTATACCTTAACGGATGATGTTCACCTCTGCGTTAAGGCATTGCTCCACGAGACGAGCATAAGTTGTATCATAGTCACATTAGAAGAAACGTATCATTATCTGCGTGTCTTACTGCTCCGTGGAACAGCCTACCAGAGGTTGCGACGATGTCCATAATCTCTAGGTCTAAATTATCCGTGAACAAACATTCAGACGGTACATTAATGTATCCATATTCTAACTGTCCTCTTAGATGGCTTGTTGCACTTATCTATATCTTGGCCAATAAATTCGATATGATTTGATATTGGTCAATTGAAAAACTACAGAGATTACATATCCTTTAAGCACACTAAGTAATGTAATTTGCGCTGTGAGTTCAGTTTTAGATCACATGAGAAGACCACATGCCTAGATCTATACACTTTACTATAGCAAACGTAATTGAAGTCAAACTTCATAAAAGAATCAGACTGTGTATTTCTATATTTTGGGGACGTTAAACAATTTTTAAATATTTATTAATTGCACTAGCGACAAGATAATTTAATATTGGTTGTGGTTTTGACAAGAAGCTTCTGAATAATTCCTTCATATGTCCTTCGAGGTCAAACAATAAAATTAATATGTAAAGGGTGACAGAAACGTAGAATACGTTTGTTAGATATCAATGTATTCACTTAGTAATGTTGTGGTGACTAATGGTGTAAATATCTCTTTTAACTTGAACTTAAATCGCGCGTGATCGCTGGTACGTATACATTTGTGAAAGTTCATCGGACGTCACTTCTGGAAGACCAGGAAGGATTATTACGAAAAGAAAATAAGGTTCATTCCTTTTTATTTGCCTAAAGCTCTGTCGCGGCTTGTTATATCAAGCGAAATATTTGATAAAAAAGTCAAGATGAAAACAAATGTAAAAAATGTTTTGATTATTTATTTTGATTCTAATTCAAAATATATGCATCTAGCACATGGTTTTTGAAGGCATTTTGCCTCTTTTATAAGTTTAAAATTCTAGAGATGCTTAAAAAATAAGTTTTCCCAAATTTATGTGTATATATATATATATATATATATACTATAACAAATATAAACTACATACATGCATATTTTAGAAACACACATCATCTATGTATACTTCACAAACCAAAACTCATAAACAGCCACACACATATGTATGTGTGTATGTATACATGTCTTTTTGTCTGTCTCTCGCTCTCTTTATATATATATATAAATATTTTTATATATATATATATATATATATATATATTGTGAGCAAACTCAAATCAAAACATTTACTTACGAACGGAAAACTTCACCAAGATCTTTTCCCTGATTTTTTTTTATTCACGTCCGTTTCTGATGGTTATATCGTTTTTTAAGACTGATTTATTTCTCGTCTTGTTTCTTTGCTTAGTAGCCTTTCTTGTTTATTTCTTCATTAACTTTGTGGTTTATCGGTCCCAAACGAGGAATTACCTTCATCTGATAGTGTTTAGGTTCAGATTCATGAAATCCCCTGAGTTCAACGTCACGCAAAGTCTCGTGACGTTTGTGTTGCCCCTGTTACAATATCGCAGTAAGAAAAAAGTACGAGAAAAAAAACAGCACATACAAAAAGTAATGGTAGGAAAAACAATACAGACAAGCGTTAATAAGTAAACAGAAATTTATTGACAACTCTTAATATTGGTGTGCCTAGATTATTATTATTATTAGTATTATTATTATTATTATTATTATTATTATTATTAATGATAATAATAATAATAATAATAATAATAATAATAATTATTAGTATTAGTATTATTATTATTATTATTATTATTATTTACTCACTAGGAGTTATCACACTGGTCATCGGCAGTGATCACCCACTGCCAACAACCTGTGGTATTCCCTGGAGTCTGAGTGACAACAAGTCTCCTCAGACTTCCAGTATGCTCCACCTCTTTTCGTTCATCACCGCTGATGACCTTGCGGTATCGCAACAGCCACCTACCACCGATTTCCCGCTGGTAAGGGCCATTGGTCCCCTCTGGGGCCCGAGTGGCAACAAGCCTCCCCAAGGTCCCAGAGCTGTCCGCGCTCTTCCAGTGGAGGTCTGGTTTGCGCTTTCCCTCCTCGACCCTCTGTCCATAATTTTCGTGGCGTCAGCCTATGCTTGCGCCTCTCTCGTGCGGTTGTATTTTCCCCGGTTCTGTTGTTTTGTGCCTCCATGTGTTTGTTCTCCATTCGTTGCTTATGTGGGTTGGTTATTATTATTATTATTATTATTATTATTATTATTATGTAAGATAGAGTATTAATAGCTCAACAATATTTATGTGTTAGTGGTTTTTTTAAATATACCCCAACAATCAGTTTCGCATGCTTAACCTTTTGTGAAGTAATAAGTATGAATAAATGTTGCAATACTTATAGCTTAACTCAACCCCAACATTCATATCATGTGAAAATTCAACATTGAATGGTTATTTTAATTTCGCCCTACGTAATGGCCACACACACGTGTGCTCAATGTAAGCTCAACTCTTTGCACACAAGTGGAACGACTTAACACTTTTTACTACATAATGACAAAAATATATTCAAATAATAGGTAAACATAGCGTATCCAGTTAAATAGATGTTCTTAAAATGCCGTATACAATAACAACAGATACACAAACAAAAGGTCGCCTAACAAAGAGGAGATGAGGGCGCTAGGTGAACAATATAGCTATAAATATAATTTGGAGTTCTTGAAGCAGACACAATGAACTCTACAGAAATGAGAAAGAGGATCGATAAAGCATACTTAGGAAGAACAAGGAAAGTCTTAAAAACGAAATTATATAACAGAAATCCAGTAAATTAATTAAAAACCCGGGAAGTACCACTTATAAGATACTCTGAAACATTCATAGGCTGGACTAAAAAAAAGCTCACACACTTTGATCAAAGGACTAGAAAAATAATGACCATGTACAACGCACTACACTCTAAAGCGCGATATGGAAGACTCTACGTTAAAATAAACGAAGAGGGAAAGGATAGCTAAGTGTAGAAAACTGTGTAGAAGACACAAAAAAGCTTGAGAAATAGATAACTCAGAAGACAGAAAAGCCGATCACTGCAGCAAGAGATGCAGCCCCAATTTATAAACCCCGACACCAGAAACAAAAATTCAAGTGATAAACACGTGGGGAAAAACAGCTACATATACATTTTATAAAAATGACAAAAGAGAGGAGACCCACTAACATTCCTGGGCAGTGCTAAGAAAATTACACTTGAACAAAGAAACATATTCTATACTGACAGTTGAACAGAACAATGCAGTTAAGGCTAACTACATTAAAGCTAAATAGATAAAACCCAGGAAAACAGTAAATGTATATTGTGTTGAAAAAGAGTCGAAACAGTAACTCTCATAGTAAGTGAATGCAGCAAACTACCACCTAACAGAATACAATAACAGACACAACTGTGTGAGGAAAGCAGAACACTGGGAACTATGCCAACGACTACATTTACAACACGCAGATAAATGGTAAAAAACATAAACCAGGCACAGTACTTGAAAATGAAAATTACAAAATCCGCTGGTACATGAATATGCAAACACCTAAACACATATAAGCAAGGAGACCGGATGCTATTATAGTAAACAGGAACAAAAATTCCTGCCAAATTGTTGCTTTTGCCGTTCCAGCAGATTACAGAATAAAAATTAACGAGACACAAAAACGAAACAAATATACTGAACTTAGTAGAGAATTGAACGGAATATTGAGCATGAAGCAATTCAATATTATACCAATAATCGTAAGAACACTAGGAACACTCCCAAAAAACATGGAAACAAGACTGAGATATATGGAAATCAAATGAATTACAGTGACGGCATTAATGAAAACAGCTGCAATATTAAGGAATATCCTCGAATGTGGTAACTTACACGCATGAGCTACAAACGGTAACCAGTCACATAGAAGTTACGATAGGAAAAAAACATAGGAAGTACAACGCCACATGAACCCTAGGAAAGAAACGTCAGGAGATTTGATAAACTGATTCTTCTCACCTCACAGTAAAAAAATGATTGCACAACCCTCGGTTGACACCACACAAAATTGGCGTGAAGGGTCAAGGAGCATGGGAAGCCCAAGGAGGGAAAGCACTCACAAGACATCTACTGGAATAGTGCGTATAGTACTAGTTTAACAAATTCCAGAGGAGGTCAATGGTCGTTACAAGTCAGTAATCAATGTTAAGCTGTTGCAATAGCGTAAATAATTTGGAATAGTTATCGAATAGAGGTGGAGATTACTGTAAATCTAAGGAGGGTTGCCACTCAGACTCAAGGGAAACCCAGCGGTTATTATCAATGATAAATCACTGACAATGACTTGTGGTAGAACGTCTTGTGAGTACAAATAATAATAATAATAATAATAATAATAATAATAATAATAATAATAATAATAATAATAATAATAAAACTACTACTACTACTATTAATAAGAACAATAATAATAATATGAGAAGATCGAGAAGGGACGGCACAAACCAGACCTCAACTAGAAGAGTGCGGAAAGTGCTGGGACCTTGAAGTGGCTTATTGCCACACAGATACCAGAGACGGCCAATGGTTCTTACCAGCGATAAATCATATGTAAGCGGCTGTTGCAATACCGTAATGTTATTTTCAGTTTTTTTATCGAACAGAGTTTGAGAGTACTGGAAATCCGGTGAGGCTTGTTATTACTGATACTCCAGGGAAAACCACTGATGGGTTTTGGTGAACAATCACTGACGATGATCTGTGTGATAACTCCTAGTGAGTACAAACATAATTATCCAAGACCATGCTTGTAGAATGAGGAGTATTTCTGGAAAACAGTCGACGGCATATGCAACACCGCAAAGAGTCAATATAGACAACTAAGTTATTGTTGTAGGCTGTTATAGAGAATAACAGCCTTTATCTAGACACGATTATATTATGAGAGTACAGAATATGTTTTTTATCGGTGCATAGAGAGTATCACCACTAAGTCATCCGCTCTGGTTCATAATACTTTTGTATAAGTAGTTTAGTATATTTCTATCAATACAGGATATTATAATATTACTTCCTTCATGTTATGCATTACTATTACACAGAGTGCCATCCAAATGTCCGTCTTTGTAGAGGGTAGATTTCCGGAACATGTCCAATTAGTGCTATAGGTAAGTAAAAGAAAGAGCACTTTGCTTTCTCACTACGTATAACTTCTGGCGTTCTGTTTCCTTGCATCACTTCCCTTGGCATTTGAACTAAATTTCTAACAGACTTAGACACCTATATTTGGTTCGTGCGTAAGCTCATTCTGACATGAAAAGTTTGCTTTCTACGGAATCTAACGCATGCCATGAAACATTGATATCTTGAAAGCTAAACAAAGGTAAACACCCGAAGTATAGTAATACAGAATCATTATACATTATTTAGGCTCTATCATTTCAGCTTTTTATTCTTTGATACAATTCTGTTCTTAAATTTTATAAGCTCTAATTATAATCTACTGGATTTAAACGTGATTAAACAATCAATACACGATAGACTTTACTGTTATATTCCTGTCAGCTGACACATTTTGCTAAACAGTGATATACCAGTTCTGGGAACAGCGGATTTATTCCACACCTTTGAAAAGAGCACACCTAATTCTGAAAAAAAAAACGCAACGTAATTAGTGTTTGAATATTTCAAACATAATTTCTAATTGTATGCAGGAAAGCGTTTCCTACATAATAAATACAAATACATTGACGAAACTAAAATTTTACTAAAAAACTAGATACTCTACAGAAGCATCCACAAAGCCACATCCGTTCGTACGCACGTTATAATCTTTCACACACCTTGTAAAACATAAGATCATACAATCTGTAATGGTGTTGATCTGTAATTAATATAGCACACAATTCAGACTTTCCCAATTTAAAAATTGAATTGTTTTAAAATCAAATTATGTCGCAATGTTGACTAAAACATTATTATTTAACATTAAAACATTTAACAAAATGACATTCGTTTTATTGATTTACAGAATATTTTGCTGACAATTATGTTAGGGTGAGAAAAGACAGAGAATATACATTGCTTGAAACAGAATTAAATTTCTATGATTACAAATATATAAATGACCACACACTTTTAAGGAATATTAAGCTGATAATGGCAACTACTTTTACGGTAGAAGAAAGCGTTATTTAATTTATAGTCTTCATCATGGCAGATGTTTATTTTCCGAAACAGCATATTATTATTATAAACACTAAATTATGCGGACTGATTCAAAATGCACTGTAGAATATACATAAGGCTCCGCTTGTTGAAATCATGATGGGAATGATCCTGCCAAGTAGCACACATTGGAAGTGTTCAATACTGATGGCTATAGAAAAAAATCATAAAATATATCTGAAATTCAAATAAACTAAAATTGACAACCTAATCAATTTATTTCTGAAAGCACTACACATATATGTATTTCTATTGGAAAAACAAAACGTTTAGAGAATATATGTTTTTCAAGCCTTTATGTAGAACTTTTCCGAAACAAGGATAAAGAAAGCGACATTTAGAAGAAAAAAAAACTTACAATAATAACAACAATAAACATAACTTCTTCCTGTCGTTTCTCTGCTTTCGTAAAGTCGTAACTCAAAACCCGAGGCCAGAGAAAGCGAAGGCGTGAACAATGGTATGTGTTTGCTTTTGATAATACTCTAGCTGGTTGCAGCGAGACCCGACACAAAAGGGTGTTGATTTCTTCTATGTTAGCGATATCACGCAGCGATTGTATTCAAAGCCTGTCTTAGCCCCATTGTATGACGGGTTGGCCACTGTAAGCCGTATATCACAAAGGCGGAACGGAAAATCTACCACTTTTGGCAGAGTTCGCCTTCCTTTATAAAAAGAACAATACAAATTCACATATAGGTAGTTTCAATACGATACGCATACAATATCGGTGTAGATGGACTCGAACACATTGGTGGCACTTTTTGACTGCACGTGGGGGACACACATGCACAATACTGTCTGTGAATTCGCCGAAAGGACAGAATACTCTTACTTTCGCATAGAGCCTTTTATAAATTGTGAACATTTCTAACTGTGGGTTGTTCAATTTTTTTTCGTAATTTTCGAGATAAGGATTTATTATTTGTATTTGGATTATTTGGACAAGGGTTTTCATCATGGAGATTATTCTCCCAAACTAAAGTCGATGTGATCTCTGACTTTCTACTAATGCTTCTTGTGGAACTTGGGGATCTTTATGTCGAACTCTTGTTTTATTTATCTTCCTCCCACAAGGTTAGATGTGACACAGGGTCGGGAAAGTGGGATTTGAAAAGCCAGCGCCCGAGAAAGTGAGCACTCTGGCCTACAATAAATGCCTGGCCAGTCCCGTCGACATTCCCCGGTAGGGGCGCCTCAGGCAGTAAGCGATAAACTTACTCCACCCCAAAGAGGGGAAGCAAAGCCTGGGGGTATGTACCTCCTAGAACTGCACAGGGCAAGCCCACAAAACGGCGGAATCAAAACTCGAAGGCCAAGACGATGTCGGTCTATAGAGTGTAGTATCCATCGGAACAGATACTACACTTCGATGTTAGCCAAAAGGCCAAGAAATCTCTGGTATCTACATTATTTCGAACGTAACGAGAGCTAACTACTCCCGTGAATTAAATTACAATTCGAAATTCCGTAAACCTTACGGAGTTAGGCATAACAATTCTCCAGTTGAACAAGAAGACCTTGAAGAAGATCCGAGATTACATCGGCCTAAGAGTTGTTAGGATAACATCGATGACGGGAATAGTAGTCCGAATACGCTAAATAATACCAAATATTTCAATTTCGTTTCTCTAGAATAGTAGTCCTTATTTTCAAGCAATTTACGGACTTTTCTCTTTATATGCCCTTTCTCTTTAAAAAAGCAACTATTTCTTTATACCTCCAGGGCATTTTCTATATTGTCGTTCCTATCTGTTTCTTCATTTTTCTCTCCTTCTCATCAGAATACTCTTGATCTGTTTTATACATATTTCAACATAAATATCTAGTACAAATTGATTCTATATGAAAAATAAACACAATGTTCTAGTTGATCAAGTTTTCATGAACTTTAAAATTTACATAATATTTTGTCAAAAGATAAGCATTTTTTTCTTGAGAATAACACATTCTTAATAATTCGCATATTTTCGTATTTATTCGAATCCTGTGTAAATAATTTTAAAATCATTATAAATAATTATGTATAAAGTATATTTTAATAAAAAACAAACACACTTTATATATATATATATATTTATATATATATATATATATATATATATATATATATATATATATATATACAGGGTGATTCATAAGTCACTTAGCTATTTACAATGATTACCATATAAAGCACAAACATACTATGAACTTTTGATAATTGTTATCATACTCTCTAATTACTGCTATTTCTTATCTTAAATGTGTCCGTTTATATATTTGTTTCGATATATATTTAATTTTATTTATTTAAATGTGTGTAAATCATCATATGTGCTTTTTTTTAAGGCAGTATATCATTTACAATTGAAGAGCGAATTTTTATTGTTATTCATATGCCCAAATTTGATGAATCTCCCACACTTGTAGAAAGGCAATGGAAACGTGATGTGAACAGAAAGCCTAATTCACACAACACCATGCGCTCAATTTTTAAAAATTCAAAGAAACTGGAAGCGTGCAAGATGCTCAAAAACCAAGTGCTCCGAAACGTAATGATGCAAAAGAAGAAGAAATGCAAACCTTGTTTGAAACAAAACCTTCAAAATTAATTCGCCAGGCTGCTCAAGTGTTATCGACATCATATAGCTGCGTTCAACGAACCCCTCAAGTCGTTGGGCTTAAAAATGTTCATGTCCAAACAGTGAAAGCAATAACAGAGGGAGACAAAGCAGCGAGACTGGCAATGTGTGAATAAACACTTCATCGAATATCGTCGAACTCTTCTCATCTCTCCAACGTTGTGTTTAGCGACGAGGCAACTTTCCTCGCCAAAGGAACTGTGAACAAACATAACTATCGTGTTTGGGGTCATGAAAACCCCCATCTGACAATGCCAAGACCTTTTCAATCTCCTAAGGTAACTGCATGGGCTGCTTTGACAAGTACACATCTCATTGGTCTTTAATTTTTTCATACGAATGTCAATAAAGAAAACTACCTGTCAATGCTGCAAGCATTTTTTATCCCTCAATTGAAACAGCGAAGAATATACTCAAAATCCATCTTCCATCAAAACGGCGCTCCTCCGCATTGGGGACTCAACGTCCGACACTTTCTTAATGAGAAGTTCCCAAATCGATGGTGGGGTCAAGATGGGCCAATCAATTGGTTTCTGCGAAGTCCTGATTTGACGCCGTTGGACTATTTCTTGTGGGGATATTTACGTGACCAAGTATTTGCCACGCCAATAACTAACATCGACGACCTCAAATAAAAAATCACTGCCGAGTTTGTTAAAATTAATCAATCAAATATGCGACAAAAAGTCGTAAATTCCTTGCAAAAAAGAATGGAGCTATGCATGCAGAACGCAGGGGGAAATTTTGAGAATTTGCTATAATTTTAAACTCCCATAAATGAATTTGTTAAATAAACTTTCTGTTTTGTATTACCGAATTTTTTAACATTAGAATTTCAAAAATAAATAGCTAAGTGACTTAGTAATCACCCTGTATATATATATATATATATATATATATATATATATATATATATATATATATATATATATATATATATATATAATATTAGGCTAAAAGTATACTTTTAAGGAATGTAACCTATAGTGAAATAATTTAAGCTCAATATACGAGATAGAGCAATTGTAGCGATAAATTAAGGTAGAGAGATAAAGATGTTCGAATGACAAATCTATTTCATCTTCGATTGTCCAATTCAAGGTGTACCCGATGAAAACATGTCTATTTTTTTGTTCAGCCAGGCTTTTCAAAGATTAAAATGTTATCATAAAAGGAATTACATAGATGGATAAGTTGGAAGACGGATAGCCAACATTTGAAATCATTTAAGAAACAATATAAAATAATGGAAAGTAAAGGTGTGTGCATAACAAGCTTATCATAATATAGAGTCTGCCCAGTTGGGTAAATGTCCGTTGACAAAGTGTCCGGTGACAAAAGATTTGAAGATTGAAAAAGAAGTTTCGTGGAGACTGCGTTAGAAATAGTCAAAATATAGTAAATCCAACAAAATTATGTTTAGTTCAACCGTAGATAAAAAAGCACTCATTAGGATGTAATTTGAAGAACTTGGGCCATTTTGAAAATACTTTGTGGACCGCGAATTATAATAGTCTTTAAGGAATTGCGTTTTAAATATAGTATACATTTCAAGTAGGCCGAATTACTGGTGAGAGATGTTAGGTACTCCGATCGAACCTAGGGTCTGAGAGAGAATTGTCTTGTTGAAAACGAGACCAGTAAAAATGGGAGAGGAGTGTGAGATTAGGGATTTTTAGGAGAAGCTTTAGCAGATGAAACTGCGGTGGGTGCAAGGAATGGGGTAAAAGAAGGGCTTCGTTACAGCTCATCGCTTGTAAGCAACAACATAATTTAATTACTGCTAGTGTATTTGCTAGGCTTAGAGGAGTTGGAGTGGGTTTCAATAAGCTAATATAGTAGCATGTCTCGTCGATAGGTAAACAGTTTTGGGTGGACTGTCTCCGTATTTAAGCGTATATTAAGATAAAATTATATATAATGCATACAGTTTAAAAAGGTTCAAATTGGGAATTAGAGCTCAGACGGAAATACATCTGAAATGTGCGTGTTTAAGATGTAATTATCCGGACATTTATAGTATTTCAGAGTTTAATGTTTAATAGATTTCCCAGTTAGTTAAATATTATATGCCTGACTAATTAAGATACTTTAATATATTACTGATGTTAGGATTGGAAACGACGTTAATATGTTTGCATCAACGGAGTTGAGGTATCAGGAGTATGGGGTGGGATTAGATTGATTATGCAATCGAAGTGAAAACATGAGGTATTGGAATTACAGATAGATTTAATGGAGAGTAAATGGGCCATTATAGAAGTAATTTAACGGTGAGAGTTATGGTATATTTGGAAAAAGAATAATCTGCAGAGAAGTGCGTTCACAGAGTAGAAGGATTTTATGTAAAGAGAGATAAGAGCGGGAATGGATAAGTATTTAAGAGCGGTTAGCTAATGATCTCAAATACGTATAGGAGTTAGAGTGTTTGAGTAGAGGAAGTTAAGGATTAGCTGAGTCGAGAAGAGTGATGTCAGTTCTCAATTCATATTAAGTATCATGGGTTATTAAAGTTATTAGGTGCACAGGGGAAAATACGCTATGTTATTAGGATGATTAGTTCTAAATTTGCAAAGGTTGGGAGTTAAAAAGTTAATAAATTATGAAATTAAACAATTAGTCTGATATTAGAGGGGGTTGTTTGCATCTTTATCTCCCTTCCTTTATATATGTTTTCTTGATAGGATGATTACTTAATCCTAACACAATTTGTATTTCATTTTACGCTATCTTTATTGCCTATTACGAACGATACATGTTCATCCTAAATAATGACCGTTCTTATCAAGTTTTGCTTTTCTTTTCTGAATACTTTATTAAATATTCTAGTTTCACCGAATATCAGAAAATCAATTTTGTAATGCTGAAATAGTTTATCTTAACATTAATATTCATACACATTGTTTGCTTGTTGGGTAAGTGCATTTCGCAATATCAACTTCATATAATTTATGATACAACAAAAATATAATTAACTGGCCACTATAGATAGATTCATAATTTCTCTTCTTCCAATCCGGAACTCAATTTCATGACAACAAATACTATTTGAGAATAACAGATTACCTCTCAGAATTTATTTTCGAATAGAGAAAATTGCCATGTCTGAACTGCAAAATATAGACGTTTACACCTGTCTTAGCAACACATTTCTCATTAGATTTCAATTATTTAGTGTGTTTTATGAAAATATTAAACTGAATTTCATTTGGAAAATCTTATCATTTCATTTCAAATACCTAAGCGATATATACATTTGCTTTATAAACTAAATAACAATATTAAAGAAAATGAATAGTGTATTTTGACATACTTTCTGCTTATATTTACATTTAAAAGTTGAAACATTTTCGTAATAAATAATTTCATTGATTAGTGAACATCTGTATTTCGCTTCTTTTTCCACACTAGTTATGGTGATCGCATCCCTGAAACTTTACATTTGAATAGAAGGTTCCCAATGTTTCAAAATATGCACTTGAAAAAGTTATGAGGTTGCAGCGGCCGAAAAGTAAATACACACTGGAATTAAAATAGTAGTCACAATAATAAAATAATCATAATTTTTAAACACTATTTTTTTGCACGTGCATTTTTAGTGAAATTTACTTTTAACGGCCCCAATGTTTTAAGCCGAAAATGCCCTTCATTGACTCAGTCGCTAGCTTTAAGTCTGGTTGGTATTTATAATTCATTATGACTCAGGATTGCAAGAATCAGTTTTGATTAACATTGTGAAGTCTACGTTAACGCCGGGCAACCATAAAAAGAAAATAATTAACAACTTCAAGGTTGTGGCCTAATTTATTTAGTAAATATATATATATATATATATATATATATATATATATATATATATATATTCTATTTTACATTACGTTGGTGGATTTCTGTTATGCTGGATTATTATTTATATATATGAAGAGTCTCAATATAAACAGCAATACACAGCATATTTTAAAATTACGAAGTTATAAGTATAACCAGGGTTGCCCTTCAACACTCGACAAATCATGTTTTACATAATATAATAAACGTAGCAGTTTATATTCGCTTTTGATCGAAATAAGCTTCAGACCGAAGTCTTGATTCAATATATTCGTTCTTTTATTAAAGTTTAGATTTAAACAAATTGAATTTATTTTGTATTATAAATCTCTCTCTCTCTCTCTCTCTCTCTCTCTCTCTCTCTCTCTCTCTCTCTCTCTGTATATATATATATATATATATATATATATATACATACATATATATATATATAAATATATATACACATTCATTTATTTCGCTGGCACTAATTAATAGATGGTATGTTAAGTACAATTATATATACTTCGACTATTGATTACACTAACAGGAATTAAAACAGAATATCGCAAAATACAGTTTGCATTAGTAAAATTCTCGCAACAGCATCCAGTCTAAGATTTTCTATAAATGTTGTTATATAAAAAAAATTAATATTTCATGCTAATGCATTATTCTCCATATCTTACGTTTATAAAAGAAATAAAAACAACATATTAATTATGTTACGATCCTGATACTATAATATATGTTTCAAATAAGGTAATCGTAGGTTTATTGTTTTAATGTGGTGTTCATATATATATATATATATATATATATATATATATATATATATATATATATATATATATATATATATATATTATATATATATATAGATAGCTAGATATATATAGATAGAGAGAGAGAGAGAGATAAGAAAACAGAGTGATAAATATGCGACGATTGTCCAAATTTATTTCAAATTTCAATTGTTCAATGCAATGTGTATTCAGTAATAAACTAGTGTTTATCATTTTTTCCTTAAGTTAAGGCTTTTCAAAGATCGAGATCTTATCATCAGAGGAGAAATACAGATAGATAAGTTGGATTATATATATATATATATATATATATATATATATATAGAGAGAGAGAGAGAGAGAGAGAGGAAGAGAGAGAGAGAGAAAGTGACAAGATACCCGAACCGCGTCATAAATTACAAATTATAAAATAAATAAATAATGAACAATTTAAAATAAACATTTGTTTTCAAATTAACAAATGTTGCTATCCCTACTTTTTTAAATATATATATATATATATATATATATATATATATATATATATATATATATATATGGACCCTTTTTTATACAGATCACCTGTCACATGTCAACCCGACGACAGAACCAGCACGTAAGGAGTATGACGTAGGGTACATGTAAACATGTAATATATGCACATAGGTAAACAACAACTACGACACTAGCGACTTTAGTATGACAGTTGAAAGATGGGGCGACATCAGTCACTTTAAAATTGAAACTAATGGAAACATTCCCCAATCTCGAATTTTTGCTTTCTGTTTGATTCGAAAAATGTTGACGTCCCACAAATAATCCACAACCCCTACAAGAAGGGCATCAATTAGAAGGGAGCGTTAAGGGATGCATCCACAGGAGGCAATCGCACTTAATAAACTGCTTAGACCTACATAAATAGAAATAAATTCTGGAACATGAATAGGTTACCGTATAAGTAGAAATAATAAGGGATAAATACAAATACGTGTATATAAAGTTAACACGTATAGAATAGAATTAGGATACCTACAACTAATTATACAAAAACACTAAGTAGTTTTATTCTTTCCAATTCATCCTTTTGCGTAATTGATTATATCCCTTTGCCCCTTCAATTCATTTTAACCCATACTCATTGCACAACGAAGTCGTTTAGCAAAACATGATTATGTATAATTCGTTTAGGAGTGAATCTTGTATATATAAATATATGAGCATATAAACAAAACTAATGTAGTATGAATATCAGAAGAATATCCGTCACAGGACGGTTAAAAGCAATTGCACGAATAAATCAATTAATCACCGTTTTTATGTATCAGAAAAGATAACATTAATATTTAATGCTATTGTAATTTATATCCTGAACCCGTATTTTAATTTTGATCAAAATTGTATGTATGTGAATATGTAAGGCTTAATGGTTTTGCACTCATGGGAATCTTGCTAAATTGGTATCTAATTTGTATGAATAAGATTAAATGCTTAAGTTAAATATTTGAATGTCTAAATGGGAGCTTGTGCCGATAGTATTTATCCTAAAATTCCCGAGAATCAGCTATAAAATTTGAAATCAAATGAATCTAATTGATGCATGATATATATTGTTAACATTCCATGGAAATCGTAGATATCTGAATAACAACGAAGGTTTAAACCCATTTTACTGTTTTTCTTTAAGCTAAAATTAATTAAATATAGTCCACATTACCAATCCTTACACCCCTAGCATCTATATTTTTATATGCATGTCAGTTGACATGCAAAGAGTGAATCTTATACACACAACATCCACACATATGAACAAACTAAATTAATATATATATATATATATATATATATATATATATATATATATATAACAATAAGACACATCCTCTTGAACACGGTCGAGAGACCGAAAGCGCTAGAGGAATGGCCCACAACACAACGTTAGGTGCCATACTATACCAATTAACACCAGGAAACCGAAGAATCGCTTGCCGCGTAGGGAAATTCACAAGAAAGATAGTGAAGAAAGAACACTCCGTGGTTTTTAACGACGCTTGTATAAGAAATGACTTGCTGCCAAAATATATATATATATATATATATATATATATATATATACTATAACAGCTCATCAGTGTATCTTAACGAGCAACCGTTCCAAACTGGGATCGAATCTCGACTGTTCTCTTACTACTTGGCTGGCGACAGCTGGCTGTGACTAGCGCATTTCTAATTCGTTTATGAACATTATTGGCTACATAGGGATCTGAATTCATTGTATTTACCTAAATCACTAACGGTAGCAAGCACACTCACTTACCATTTATATGAAGCCAAACAGACACCGCAAATAAAATTGTTTATCTAATGTGTATCATTTTCTTTTCCAGGGTAGGAAACTCGACTTTGTGCATGAAATATTAGAACAAAAGACTTCCACAACATGTGTTGCTCAACTAAGGAAATACGGACTTGCGTAAGCAATAGATTGCCAACTAATCATACACTGTATTGCGAGAACTTTTTGGGGAAAAACAAATTCTTGTAAATTATCGCTGTTATAATACTATATAAAAAAAGCTGATATTGTTACGGTTTTCATAATCAGGACAATATGTGACGGCCCAGAATATTAATTGAAAATGTCTGAAGCAGAAGTATTCTGTTCGAAATGTGAGCGTAAAGAAAAAAATAAGCACAGTTTATGGACTCAATGTAGCAAAGCGGGAGGAAATTACTTAAACGACGTTTTTATACTGAGGATTTACTCATGAGTCATTGAGGCGCGTGCATCAATCGTATATTAATTTATATCTAAAGAAATAAAAATATGAAAAAACGCTTAATAATGTCTGAATTATTTTGACACACAATTGAAGATAGTTCAGATTTTTTCGTTCATGTGTGGTTTATTTACGCGGCGCACTTTCAGGTGTCAGGACATGTAAACAATAAACATAACGATTATTGAGGTACGATCGCACACGATGTAAAAATATCTAATGAAGTAAATCACACTTCATATCTAGAGGAACGTGTCCGTTTTAGTTTGTCTTACTGACTCTGGTTTGTTTGTAAATTTATTTCCTATTTAAATAAAGTCGTTTGAAACGTTTCTAGCTGATTGCTTTTTAAACGCAGCCGTGGTGTATTCTTTTCGACTAGTATGCTGCATTCAATTTATATGATTTATTGTTTCGTCTTTTCCTCCGCAAAATTAACATTCACATATTTTTTCGGCTCTTTTTTTATATACATTTCATACAGGTTTTTCTTTCGAACGTATTGGTCTGTGTAATTGTTACTAGAAATTCGATTTCTCAGTACAAATGTCCTTTTTGCAGCCATGCACAATTGTATTTCTGCGTGTCTGCCTAGTCTTACCAATTGTGGATGTTGATTATCCCAATTTTCCTGTTACGTATTTTTGTTTCCAATTCCTCTGTTACCAGTATTGTTCATTTTGGTGGTGTTCATTGTTCAATGCTATTCGCTGTCTTCCTCTTTTATTTCTTTATGTGATACCATTTCTCCATCGCAAATTGAATTCAATGATTCTGGTAGTTTTTATACATTTTCCTGCATCATTTTGTTTTTTGCGAATAACTTAAGGTCGTCCATATGGATTGAATTGTTAATACTTTCTACTGTGTCTATGAGGTTGTAGCAAGCATTACACTTCTTCAAGTGGCATAATTGTTATAAAAACAGCTGTGCTGATAGAGTGTATCGCAGCAACATTCTTTCTGTATTCTTATTTCATCAAGTGCTGCCCTATAGTTACTAGTTCTAGTCTCAGTGTTTCCATTGATTTCTTTATTATATTGATAATTTTATAGTATATTTAATCCATCTTTAAGCACTCAATTATCTCTTCTGGGTAGATTCTGTCGTACGCCTTCTTCTAATCAATTCAGATCATGTCTACGTTCTTAGTGAGTGGCTGACTAAACATAGAGTGATAGGGAACAATACACGTTAGTGATAGTTTAGTGAGAAATGCATGCTCGTTAGCTCAATTATTAATTACAGTAGATTAACACAATTACATTTTTTTTCAAACATAAATTAACTCGGTATAAGATATATTTGACCATATATTGTATGTCATTAACTTATTCATAACAATAACTTAGAAGAAAACACTCTTGATCAGCTCGTATTCTGTCGACTAGACATCGTTAAGACTACAGCCTACATGCATACACATATTACATTATATTATATATTTCAATACACAAATGACATGGAGCACGGGTCACAATACAACCCACACACACACACACTTACTACACTGTAAAGTATACTCCTGAACTCTGTAGTGTAGAGGTTGAAGCTTTCTTTGGACGATGTATGTTGGTACACATCGTATCTAAAAACGCAATAACTTACCTGTATTGATATGGGATGTCTTCAATAATGCTTCAACGCCTACCGTACATACGCCACCTGCTCCCTTTGTCTTACTGAAAAATTAGCTATAATTACGTTCTAAATAGAGATCAATTACTGAATCAAAGAGATAAAATAAGTATTAGTTGTAAACTTTTACAAACAGTTAACCCTAGATAAATATAGTAACAACGTGTATTTAATATAACATTCCATAAGAGAACATTAATAAAACTATAATATGTTACAACGTATAATTTAAACTCTTCCCGGCTAAGTATACTATTACCATTACTTTGAACACTTCACTAATTGGAATTACACTAATTATTATGCTAACGAATTGCTATACACATTTAAATATGAAGAAACACAGTATATCGTTGTGTGGGAGAAATACACTGAGTTAATTGAATCAGATTATAATTAATAATTAAACAAATGTGCAAATAAATACAAATCTTAGATAATACCTTCAAGAATATCCGTCTAGCTTCTAGTTTTTACGCTGGTAAGGGGGCATACATGTTTTGAAATTGTTGAAATTTCACTACTGTTATATCTCATTGTCTGACTTATTTGTTTTCGACGTTAATTTGCGTACGTATGCAACTGTAGTATGTTTGTGTAGATATGTTCTTTGATGCCTGTAACTGTTAAACTTTATTTTAGGAAATTTTGTTTATAAGGGTGTTATGACTGTTATGTATAATTTTATAATTATTTGTAATATGAGCTGTAAACAATACTCATCTGTTAATATCGGTTTGGCTTAATAACACGCATACAATTAATAGGTTTAGTAAATACCTATTACATTTTATAATTAAATTGTTTTAGTATAAATAATGTATGTAACCCCAGTGTATTACAGTAAAGAGATACTTCTAATTTAGAACATTGATGATTAATAAACGTGTGAAATGGGTGATAAATATATGGCTTCTTTTTTTTTAAGGATAACTTGCAGTTATATTATTCTGATTAATGTGATTAGATATTACTCGTTCAGAAGTATAATTGCCAGTAGAATATGTATGCGCGTTTAGTATTGTAAACAATGTTCGCTGCAGTTTTTACCATGTCTAGGCGACGGAAGTGTGTATGTTAAATTAATCTGTGGTTGTTTCTTATTCTGTTAATACTTATGCGTTTAGGTGGTATTCTTTTTATGCGTCTGTGTGTATGGAAGGTAAGATATGTGTGTGGGAATTTACAGGTATATTTGAATATTATATGTGGTCATGCTTTCTGTTTACGTATGCATATTATTAGTACCTATACTTATGTGATGTGTAAATGTATAGAAGGAGAGGTGAGTTACAGTAGGCCTGTTGGTAATGTATTATATTTAACACGTAGAAACGTATTCAACAACCCACTCTACCTCAACAGTCATCACCTTAGGAAGAATGACCTCGTTGATTTTAAAGACTAGATATATTTAATAATAGTTTCTTTCGGACAATTAAGTGATTCTTAGTACATCATTAGGACCTACGCTTAGAATATTAATATGAGTTAATTTATGCTGTTTGTTTAAGTTTTTCTATAACTTATCTATACACACACACATATATATATATATATATATATATATATATATATATATATATATATATATATATGTGTGGATATATAAAATAAATAAATAAACACATGTATATATATATAATTTTTAAATATTTTTAATATGAAATATAATATGATAACATCATAAAAAATAAAAATACATAAAACTATAAATCACCTAAAAATACAGCAATTTTTGTGTAAATAACGGGCGCATTTTCTTAGACACAGACGAACAACACAGGAAATCAGGACATTTTTTAATAACAAAATACATTAGAAAAACATTAATCTGGAAAAAATCTCAGATCTAATATACGGAACGTTTTTGTTCTTGTCTTTTAATGGAAGTGGGGTCTGATCAACTCTGCTGGGAAGCCATGAAATAAAATACTGTTTTGTTTTTAAATTCCGAAACAATTTTTCATGGTAAACAACTGATGTCTCCTTAAATAATATTTAGTCTAGAATAAATTCTTGGACACAAACTAATATGGTGACTGCAAAAAGTAAATTGACTTACACAGAAGTGATTTTCAACCGAACGACTTCAGACTAAAATGTTTTTTTCTCATATAATTTTAATGGTTGAGAAACTTCCGAGACTATATATATATATATATATATATATATATATATATATATATATATATATATATATAAGAAAGTAATGTCATGTATGTGTTATGGTGTGACCTGATATACCTATTTTATTTTCCTCTTCTCCAGGAGGTTAGGCACAAGCTCAGGTGTGGGTTTTTATGTAAGTTCTTAGGTGGCACGAACTTACTTCGAACACGACACACCAAAGTCCTCGTCGTTTACTACTTAGCTACCGTGCTATTCCTAATGAACTGATAAACCTATTTCAGGGATAAATGATTTATCCAGACACAATACATCCAGTTACGGCTAAGCGTCGTGGCAGAAATCGACGACATTCATTTGGCGCCCGGTGTCAATTGCGATCGCATACCAGTAAATGTACTGATCTCCACAACCAGTTTCGCAAAAAACTAGACCATTACGGTGACATTTTATCTGTTAGGTTGAGGTATTCGTCCTTGGTAGTCCACTACCCATGGCCTTACCCTCTCTTTTTGGCGTGGAGTAAGTGTATTGCACACTGCAAAAGGCGCCAACGCCGAGGAATTCTTATTGGGTTGCCCGAGCAGTTTTTAAAAAAAGGAGTTCTTTTTGTTAGGGGCACTGGTTTGGTTTCCCACCATTCCGGCTTTGTGCTATATATTTATGCAGTATGAAGGAAGTAAATACCACACTTTGTAGCAGTAATTCTCGCAGGATCATGACCCGTACTTGTTTTGGATACTTTTGTTAATAAACTTTGTTTAATTATACCATTGTGTTTGTCTTGATTATTACCGAGTTCGCCGCAAATCATTCGAGACTTATATTGACCCACCACTGGGAGAATGGATTCAAGACATACACCCTACAACACTGACGTTGAGGACGTATTCGAATATTACATAAACCTGTGTCACACAACACTGCATGAAAAGAATTCGAAATTTAGATCTAACAAACCGGGAGACAAGGTATTCGGTTTTATCCAGTCCAACATATTTTCGAACGTATGTCACAAAATGTTGACGACAAAAAATTCGCATTGATTCATAACACGAAAGTAAACAGGACTCAAATTGCACACTAACACTAGCAACGGAAAACTTGAATTTAGGTCTAAAATTAAATATTTGGATACAAAATAACTTTAGTGGTATGTCTTAGTTTAAGAAAGAAAGCAAGAAGTTTAAATCATTAAAATTATTTACAAATAAAACGTTTATTTCGCAAAGAGAAAATATTACCTGACGAAATGAAATAAAGAAATAAGAAAACGGTTTTCAAGAAAAATAGTTAAAGAAAGAAGTTTTGAAAAGTCACATTTTTCAACAGCGACAGGAAAAGCAAAATAAACCAAAAAATAAAACAAAAGGTCTGTCAATGTTCTTTCTCTAGCCAGAAACAAACTAAATAAGTTTTGTACGAACTTATTTCTTTTCTCTTTCCACTGAGAGGGTATGCACTTATCTCACAGTAAAAGTAATAAAACACTTTTGAATTACAATATATATATATATATTTATATATTTATATATATATATATATATATATATATATATATATATATATATATATATATATATATATATATATATATATGAAGCAATCCAACAAAAGATATAAGCGTCAACTAATATCTTATAATTAGTGAAACATCCGGATAAAAAAACTGAAGCTCAATATACTGGATAGAGCATTAATTTGAATTCTAATAAAATTTGATTGACACCTTATTTTATTACTTCATTTTATATTATAATATATATATATATATATATATATATATATATATACAATAACAGGACACATTATAATATAATGTATACCTTTAAAATACAATGTTGCAAATGAAAGCGATTTATTATTTCTTCCTTAAGCCATGACTTTTACCAGGACTATGATATTATCGTCAGACGAATGCACACATGTAAGTCAGTAAGGGAAATTACCAAATGTCATAATTTTAAAAGATATAAAGATAATATGAGATAAATACAAATATAAACAAATATCAAATGCAAAGAGAAAACAATTGTCCATGGTTTATTACACTATTTAAGATTTTCTGGAAATCACGAGTTTCTCTGAATGTATGCATTTCTGATAATACATGCACACCTTTGTTTAATCTATTACAATCTTACAATGATTTATTGACACTATATGTTTCTGTATATTTGTAAATTAACTTATGGCGGTTGCATTGGCTAAGTTGTTGCTGCTTCTGAGCAATCACAGCTACATAGTTCGATGTGCTCTAATGTATAGAGTAGGGTTTGTTGTACAATTTTCGCCCGAGGGCATGTGCTTCAATGCCTGATTTTACCCACTTGTTTATCCGATGTGCGTACTGATCATCAGGAAAAGAAAAAAATTACTCCATAGGACATCTCTGAGTGTATATCTAATAGGGTTCTAATTAGTCCGCTTGCAGTATTTTGTCGTTATCAACAACAACTTATCACCTTTAGGACGAAATTTTAGAGTAATACTAATCATTACCACAAGTTGATCAGCGTACCCGCGCCGCTATGGGCATTCGTCGCACAGGCCTCGGATAGTGATGTAAAGAACACGTGGAGAAGAAGAGTTCGCTGGTCAACACTATATTAGAGTGGAGTCGGGAAGGTTATACATATATATATATATATATATATATATATGTATATATATATATATATATATATATATATATATAAATATATATATAAATATATGTTTATCTATCTAACTATCTACCTTTCTATCTTTAGATATGTGTATCTATCTACATATCTATATATCTATCTAGTTATCTACTTATAGATCTATCTATCCACGTTTCTGTCTAGCTATAAAGCACCCTATCTATCTATATATCTATCTATATATATATTTATATATCTACATATACGTATATATATGGATCCATACACTAAATTATTTTATTCCACCTATTTATCTATCTATCTATTTATCTATCTATCTATCTATGTGTGTCCAAGTACCGGAGTAGAATTCTACATATGTACATAACAATCTTCCCCTTGCCTTTATTTCTACTCTATCTCTCGCTCTCTCCCTCTCTCTCTCTCTCTATATATATATATGTGTGTGCACATGTATGTATGTGTGTATGGGTGTATATGTATGCCCATGCATATATGTATATACGTATGTGTTTATGTATGTATGTATGTATGTATGTATGTATGTATGTATGTATGTATGTATGTATGTATGTATGTATGTATGTATGTATGTATATATGCGTGGGGTTAAGTATGTGTATATAGACAAAACAAAAACATGTTTACGCACAGCGCGGTTATGAACACAAATCCAAACTAACCGCGCACACACAAACACGCAAACTTAATGCTGGCGAAATCATAACATCTCCAGGGCAATTCTATACGCGGAGATTCTGACCAAAATGTGCAAAATAACCACACACACAAAGACGACCGGAAAGATAAATGTCAGAGGCACACATTCTTAAAAAAAACCACCTAACTTCACCCAGAGAAGCAAAATATATGAAAACACATACACACACGCGCGCATGCGCAAAAACGCCAAACTGGCAACAATAAAAACATGTTTGTTACAAATTGAACGAATACTTGAAGAGGGCACAAATACTTGAAACGCGTTATAAAATTATAACATTATAAATTAAGAGAATAATATAGACTTGTTGAAAAAATTATATTACAAATGTTGGTAACCTCACTTCTTTAAATATACTTTTTTCTATTGTTGGAACTGCACTTATATTGAACTACCATTTACTCTATATGTATTAATACAACGAAAGAATGTCACCAACAAGTAAATAATCCGTGGAAAACATACTAGAACTCCAGATAATCTACACTACTGAATTAAAAGTTATCGATCAAGAATTACGGAAACTACATAGAAAGTGGTCATCGTACTTGATTTTCTATCCAGTCAATAGGACAAAGAACCAAATTATATTAGAAAAACAATCATACATCTTTTTAAAACTCAGCACGAATTTATAGAACCTGCAGGATGAAATAATCGTTAAAAACGTATTCAAAACCCTCCAAACATGGTAAACCCTCCTAAAACAAATGGAAAATAGTTTTCTACAATGCCACAAAAAGTAATGCTACCGCATCCACGTATACCACATTTCTGGAGATGGAGGAATAATTCATCCCAATTTCGAGAAAAAATAACCCCACAAGACACGGAAGAACAAAACAAACCTAAATGTGTCTAAACTATCAGCCCAAATCGACATACAATAGGACACGAACATTCACTTCACAAAGAAATACACGGATATCGATAACAACATCTAGAGTAAAATCAAAGAATTATGCCCCATGGAGACTCATCAATTCCTTTCAGAACTCTGGGAATCCAAATGCAAAGAAGATAAGGAAGACTCCAGGAACATTGCCCAAAGAAAAAATAACTTGGCTAAAGAGTTACCTGAGAAAGAAAAGACAAACAAGCATCATACATGAACAAAAATAACAACCCAGAAAGGTACCACATAGAAAAGAGCCACAAACGAAATGATCAAACCCGTAGAAGACAACAAAACAGAGGTAAGAAGCATGGCACACACCACACACAAACATACACACAAAACATACCTAATGAATCGCAAGGAAAACACATAAATATATCCATACCATACACCCACCCATTTTAACAAAGTCAATATAAATGATTATTAAGCACAGCTCGCAACCACACACACACATACGGACACCAAATACAACTACATAAACACACAAAACAACATAGCACACACACCTTTACGAATACGGCTCAACACAACAATACAAACATAAGCACTTTCGACCCACACCAATCAATACAATGAAAATCACATATCATACACCCTATACTACGCAAACAACCCCCACAATATACTTTTACTACACAAACACTACCAAAATCACCCTACACTACAAAATAACCCGTACAAACACTATTCAAACCAAACTAAACGACCCACACCCACCACAGGAATAGATTAAACTTTTATACAATAACACTCTTGCAACCACACACAACAAAACATACCCTACAACCAGCCTACACCCCAATGGATGCAATTAATATAAGCCAATCATTACCCACATCATCAAACATAACAATCATAAAACAATACCTACCTGCATACACTGACATAACAATACAAACTCCATACCAACTTCCAGCATCAACACTTGCTGTCAAGATACCCCCACCCGAAACAACTAACCCATAATAGCAACACATTCAAATATGTCAATAAACACCCTTATAATATGACGCCCAACACAATTTCCCCCAAAACAACATACCCTTCTAAAATACACAACACTAACAACTAACAACTCTGTAATAACTCCCTAAACCAACGAAAGAAACAGCACTTATCATTTTTTAGAAACTCCTCCCCAAACAACAATCTTAGATTACACAACCCAACACCCAAAATCATCAATTTATCCTCATCCACATTAACAAACAAAGAAATAGAAATACTAAAATGGCTGCCCAACTCCCCAAAGAAATATTGCGGAACTGAAGAATGACCTTAAAGAATTTGAACACAACACTACAATAGAAGGCAACAGCTTTGAAAACCCATAGTTAAAAGCTAAAACCACAACTAACCGAACATCTATAAAAAATCAAGCAGTATATACCATCCTAAATAATAGTAAACATATTTTAAAATAAGCAGACAAATGCAGTGCAGTAGTCGTCATGAAAAACATGAAACTATGAATCTAAAATTATAGAAGCACTATAAAAAAAAATTGCTACATTCCAATTAGCACTGGCATTGACAATAACACAATTTTAAAAACAATCACATAACTTTGCACGAAATACGACAACATACTTACAATGAAACAAAGGGGTATTCTAACAAACTTCATGGTAACAATAAACAACTTCTATAGACTACTTACAATACATAAATAAAATGAGGTAATCATTGCCATCAACACACATAGATCGGACTATATTAGAGTCCGGACACCATACAGTATAGCAAGACTAACACGCCCAACACACAGACTTAACAGCTTTATTGTAATAGCACTGCAACCATTTACCGAAAAAGTCAGGAGCAACATAAGATACGACATACACTTCCTGAGATTCTTACAACAAACAGTAAACCCCAGGAAACAATTAGTTACATTTGACGTTAGCAGCTTATATGCCACATGATTTAGGTAAACAGACAATATCATACTGGATTGACAAACACCCACAACAATTACAGTAAACAGTTACCAAACAATTCATCATCGAGAGCATATGCATTTTTCTCAAAAATAACTCTTTCGAATTCAATAAGGAAAACTACACCCATATCCTAGTTACAGCAATGGGACCTAAAATAGCATCGACATATGCTACTCTAACACTGCCCTACCTAAAGGAGATCTTATATGCAATATAGAAGAAATATATGGACAGAATATTCAAACTCTTTTCATAGAATCTTGTAAAAGTTACATAGATCATTGTTTTATCTTTTGGGAACTCACATGTGAGTACATTAATAAATTACACAATTCACTACAAAACCTTCACCCCAAAATTAAATCCACCCTAGAACATTGTCACACAGATCTACTCTTCGTAGATATATTGTTGAAATTAAAAGCAATTATATTATCACGGGTATTTACCCCAAAAGCACAGACACCCAACAATATCTCCATTTTAAAAGCCATCACAGCAATTACTGCCTGAAACTTATATATGGTATTCCCTAGAACTCAGCATCTGCACTATAGTCAGCGACCAACCCCTACGGATTGTCCGACTGGAAGAACCACGAGAAACCTTGACAAGAAGATGTTACACTCCGCGCAAATGATATAGAACTCGCAGAAACAATACCATTAGAACAATTACGAATCCTTAAAAACCGAAACAAAAAACAGATATTAGCATACGTCTCTTCACACAACAAAACAATCTTGAACTTCCCACAGAGATAACAAGAAACCTTACTATACTCAACGAAAAAAACAAACTTAGCAACATTCCTTTAACCACGAAAATAATAAAACGTTAACGCTAACCAAAACACGTCAAGCTAATTTTAACCTCATCCAAAATGAACCAACATATAATGGTCATAGTATATATATATATATATATATATATATATATATATATATATATATATATATATATATATATATATATATATATGCACTTCTGAATTTTTAAGATGAGGATTTATAATTAGCATCGTTGCCATTAGCCGAGACCGCGAAGCAGTATCACACGATACTACCACCCTGTGGATTGTTAAAATGTTGTTACTTTGTGGGGTTGCTAAATCTATGCTCGTGTATTTATCTTGTATGCTGTATGTATTTCTATTTGTCTGATGGGAAAAGTCTAATAATAGTAAAGAAAATACGGAAGTTGGGCTGGAAACTAAACCTCGGCATCTGAGTACGATAGGAAATACAATGAGTCTCCAGCCATATCTGGCACATTGTTCTCGTATAACTTTATACTTTTGTATAATGCGCTAGTTTTTTTCCCGCCGGATCTTTTCCACATACACACACACACACACACACACACACATATACCCCCACACCAAGCCACATATTAATATATGTATAGGGTAAGCAAAAATAAGGGTCCTATTTTTAAAAATTCATAACTTTTTTATTTATTGATTTTTTTTTTTTTAGAATAAGTAAAGGACCACTTCCGAAGCTAGCATGAGCCGTATTAGCCCTAAGGAACGTACCCTCATTTAGAAAACATTATTTTTGCTTAAAAAACTCAAAACAGTGTAAAAACAATACTTTAGTTTTTGTAAGTTTTAAGAAGTGTTTTTCGGCTAAAATTTGTTTTGTTTATTTCAAAAAATCTCGGAAGGGTCAGTCTACACACACATAAAGTTTGGTGAGTTTAACTTTTATTTTGTGGAAGTTATTCAAATTCAAGTTATTCAAATTTAAAGATAGGACCCTTATTTTGGCCCACCCTGTATATATGTATTTATATATATATATATATATATATATATATATATATATATATATATATATATATATATATAAAACATGTAAATGTTAAGTACCTGTTTTGATATAATTTAAAATGTTAATGCACATGTCTTATTAAATTATGATGGCGCTGCTGAAATGGTGCTGTACTCGACTCTTTAGTGTTTTCTAGTCAGTATATTTCAAAGTGTTTATAACGGGAATTACATTTTTCTTACATATACAGTTGCTTCACAAATAGACGAAATTAATGCGGACAGGCTAGACTGAGAGCTCGATCTCCACCATATTAATTCTGTGTACACCTACGTGTTGTTATGTTATAACAAAAGTGTATCAGCAGAGATCTAGTCATTTAGCTGAACATATACGTTGAACAGTACTGGACACAACTCTTGAAATGCTCCACAATGTTTGCTACACTAATAATATCGATTTATGATTCGTAGATACTAGAACGCAGCTCATGTTGAATCATTTAAATAATGTATGTGCATTTTATTTTGTTTTCTGATAATTGTGTTTCTACTTTTCCATCATTGAGCTGGAAAATAAGCCCCAGATTGTTTGGTTTTAAAACTATAAATGAGAAGGGGGTTTGACATCTATAAGCACATTCTTTTCATGAAATGCTCAAATTTTGTGCAGATTGCAATTTTAAAATGATCAACAAAATTCAATACGACATTTACATAAATGTTTTTTAATGTTATCAAAATAGATAGTTAAATTACGGAGGATCTTCTCCTTTAAGCAGGTAGTCTGGCTGTATTTACAGAGAAACGTATGTAAGCGAAACGTATTTATTTCAGTGGAAGACGTTTAGTGAAGGACGTGTCTGAAGAGGTCAATCCAAACGGCATTTTTGGATTCGCGAAAAAAGAAAAGTTGCAATAAAAGTGTAAACACTCTACCTGACTATTCCTATACAAATAATAAAACAAGATCATTCTTCCAGACAGCATGATTACAAATAATGAATATTCTATGTTTATTTTAGACCGGCATAAAATTACCTACTGAGGTTGTCATTACTCAAAACAAACCAAACCACTATGTTTTCATTGTGTTCTTGTGTTTCTCCTTTTTTAATTTCGTAATTTTGCGGCTTTTGTATCCTTATTTTTTTTCACATTATTCTTTTTTATATTATTTAATTACGTGTTCTTGTTTGTCTTCTGTTACTCTTTTGTCGTTTTCGTTTCTTTATTTTATATATGCTATATATTTCTATACCAAACTGTTTTCTTTTCCTTCTATCATTCTTCATATTTGTTTTCTTATTACATTAGCAAGTGACATACTGTAGTAACTACAGGCGCATACTATAAAATCGGCATCTCAGGTTCGAATGTTGTAAGTGCTTCTGCATCACATTTACTTATAAATTTTTATCCATTATGCTCCCTTAAATTATTAATATATAGTATTTTGATAGAACATACTCTTCAGCGTGTTTTCGTCTAGTCAATGCGAATGAAAATTTAACAGCATCCATCAACAATATATATATATATATATATATATATATATATTCATACACATGTATATACATATATATATATATACATATATATATATATATATATATATATATATATATATATATATATATATATATATATATATATATATTGTTGAATATGAGAGCCAACTCATGTCTAGATATTCTTTGATAGATCCTTTTAATAGTCCAAATTTGGATCTTAGTTTCGGAGGGGAAAAACTCTTAGTAGAAAATATCAAAATTTTAGAATTTAGTACTAACAAACAACACCTCCATATATTAGAAGCCCTATATATAAAAACCAAAACACCCATAATTAATAGAATTAACTTTAATATCAGTACTACTATTCTAAAATGTTTATAGCTCCAATATAGTTTCGTACTTAGTGTATAACTCCCGCTAAAAACGTTCTATAAATACTAACACATGGTCTACACCTGATTAAACTCATTCCCCCGATGATGGACCAAGATGGGTTCGAAAGTACTTGGGAGACAAATGCAAACCATGGCCAATTCATCAGCCAATTCCCCTCCGAAACTAGGATCCTTATTCGGACTATTCAAAGGGTATATCAAAGGATATCTAGACATGAGTTGTCTCTCATATTCAACAATACTTGCCTGCAGGAGAAGATGCTGCCTATACATACATGTATATATATATATATATATATATATATATATATATATATATATATATATATATATATATATTATATATTAATACTTCATGTATCCACATAAAATATTATAAGTTGATATAATTTGTTATGTATCAGTTTTCAGTATTTACTTCAACAGTGCTCGATACGTAAGTCGAGCTAGGTAGTAAGCAATGAGAATATATATGGCAATCAAGCTACACGGGAGCCTCTGTGTAGCTTGATTGCCATATATATTTTCATTGCTTACTATATATATATATATATATATATATATATATATATATATATATATATATATATATACAAATATTTTCTTTGTCGTGCAAAACTTTAAAATGGCATTGAAGAGTCAATATTTATTACTCATATATATATATATATATATATATATATATATATATACCCAGTGGCCTGGTGTAGTGATAACAGGGTTGGCACGTGAAAGGGTAGACTACAATTTCGAGTATTTGTAGTACGAGTATTCCAAAAGAAGGACCACTTAGAAATAAACAGTTTCTCTGGTCACCCCGGCATTGCTTCAAGTTTTCCTGAAAATCACTTTGCTACTAGATTGAACACCGGTGGAGGAAAGGTGAATCGGTGATAGCGAAACCGTTGCTACATTATATATGTATATTTACAGGCGCTATCCATTGTTTCACGAGATTGAAAATATTTGTTTCCCTTTTTTGAGACTACGTTCATTCACATTTCATCCAGGGTGTCTTACATTCTTACGTTTGTATATTTTTCTATATATTTGTCATTTTATTCTTGTTTTTTTTTTTCTTGCTTGCTTTTGTTTTTTTCTTCGTTATTATTTTCCCCCTTTCTTTTTTATCACTTTCCTCATTTTTTACGATGTTTTTTTTTATTCGCTTTTTTTTCTTTTATTTTGTCTTATATCTATTTTTATTTTATTATTTTTGGTTTTTGTATTTCATTTTCGTTTTTTCTTTTCTATAATTGTAACTTCCACGTTCGGCCCCTTCTACCGCTCTCATCTAATACATTTTTCGATATAGGTGGCCTGCCGCATCCAACAAAATCCTCATAAATTTTCGTCCATATCTCGCGGCCCGACTGACAATACATGTTTTCCTTATCACCTGTTATTGGCAAAATGTTATTTTGGATACCGACTTGTCAGGCAGAATTTATTGGCGTGGAGACATAGCGAAAATCACTAGAGGTCGTACCACAAGTAGAAGAAGGAGGAATAAAAAGTAACATGTGGATCAGAAAGAGACAGACAGACAGACAGACGAACCGAGATACATATATCGCGGACGAACATAACATGAATTGCGTATGTATGATTCCTTAAGGCATTTTCGCATTTTACATTCTAAATTAAAACAGCATACATGACGAAAAGACTAGACACAAATTATGTCCGGCAGGAAATATGAGGATAGGCAAAAATATAATTAAACAAATTAAACGATTTTATTATAATTAGTAGTAGAAGTAGTCGTAGTAGTACTAATACCTTTACAACTAATAGGGTTTTTTACCCCGCCTAATAAACCGGTATTGTCCGGGCCTTCGGGTCCGGATTTACGCCGGTCTATTGATGGTAATCGGTCCTGTGCAGTTCTAGGAGATGCACCCTCCTAGGCTTTGCCTCCCCTCTTTGGGGAGGAGTAAGTGTATTTCTTACTGTCTAAGGCGCCCCTACCGGGGAATACTGACGGGACTGCCCAGGCAATTTTTAAACAACCAGAGTGCTCAAATTCTAGAGCGCTGGTTCTTTCTCACTTTCTCGACCTTGTGCAACACTTTACCTTGTGGGAGGAAGATAAATAGAACCTTTACAACTAATAGTACAAATAGTAGTTGTAGTATCGGTATTTCTGTATTATATAGAATATCAAATTACCTGCCGTAAAATCTAGTATTTTGTCTAATATTTCGTTCTGTTAATCTTACGCTATCCATTGAGTCTAGACGATTTTATGTTGTACGGATCGTCGTGTCTATCTATGATGGTTGCCATGACTTCATCCATTTTCAATTAATTATATATATTTTGGGGGGATAATAATCATTTGTTGTTATATCCGTCTATCTATCTCTCAGTCGTCCATCTTTTCGTCTTTTCCGTTCTCTTATTCCCTCATTTTCGGATTGCCCTTCCTTCTACCTCCGCCCCCCTGTGTGTTATCGTTCCCACTATAGCTCTCTCTCTCTCTCTCTCTCTCTCTCTCTCTCTCTATATATATATATATATATATATATATATATATATATATATATATATATATACATTTGAACCCCATATTATTTGCATTTCCGTTTTTGGTGACATTCATTAACATTGAAACATACTCGTTTGAACTTTAAAACTTTTTCAAAAACTTTTTCAAATTTCGAATATTGACTGTCCTCATCTGTAAACTTATCAATCATTACCTCCTCTGATGATAATATTTTAATCTTTGAAAAGCCTGGTTTAAGGAATGAAAGAGAAGAAGAATAAATATTTTCATTCACTAAATGCTTCTTGTTCTGAACAACTGAAGATATTGAGTTGCTTCCATTTGCAGGTCTAATTATATGTATCTCTCACTCTCTCTCTTTACCAGCTTTTTCACACTTACATGTGATTGCATATCTTTTTCTACCGTTATGCACGGATTAAAACAAGCAAGCATGCAGCAATTTCAGCATTCATCATTTATGACATTATCAGGAATATATTCTTCCTTTCTCTTATAATAGATGATGTCATCTTCTATTACCTTATCCAATGTGCGCGGATACAGATAAGCAAGCAAGATAGCAGAAGAACCCCACATTAATAGTATATAGATAAGATAAATCCACGTCTATAAAAGCCCAGCAGACACATTATATATCACAATTGGAACTAGATATCTAGACAGTGTACAGAAAAGGTTCGATATTCTGTAATATAAAGCTTTATAAAAATAATAAAAATAAATTTGACTTACACTCTTACTTCTATTTAGCTATGTTAGTGGCTAATGTTCATAACTAAATGCTTAATATCTGACGATTCATAAACTCTGAAACAGATTACTCTACTATAAGACATATATATGGATGGCCAATGAAAGTCCAGCAATTTTATCTCTTAATCTATCAATGAAATCGACTTATTTTTCGTGTCTACTGAATGCTGCCTTTAATTTCTGTTGTCATCTTGTCGTAGAAAGATAATTTTTTTTCGGTTACTACCTATTTTAGTCACATCAATAGTTCATGAATCAGTTACCTCATTTTTGCGTATGTGTGTGTACATCCCCTGTGCGGACTTTTGATAAATACACACTGAAGTCCAAAAATGACGACAAACATGAGGGAAAACAATAAGTTAAAGTAAGAAATAAAATAAACAGACTTCCCAGACAGTAGGTAATATTCCACAGTAATGTTTTTCGTCTTTTACAGACCCATATATGTGGTAACACCCAGTGAAAATACAAAACCTCAAGGTTTGAATACCGGATATAAGCCACTACTTTAAATTACTGTTCTGCGTTCTATCCTCTAGGCGAAATTTCTGCTGCTGTAAATAGAAGACACACACACACACGCACGCACGCACGCACACATACAGTGGCGATTTGTGATCGGGGTTCGCGCCCACCGACCGTTGAGAATTAGTTCCTACACTGAAGATTGCGTTAGCATTAAACATCGATGTCTGTAGGTATTAAAATATTTAATAAATATTTATTTATAATATTATATATATATATATTATATATATATATATATATATATATATATATATATATATATATATATATACAGGGTGGGCAAAAATAAGGGTCCTATTTTTTTAAATTCATAACTTTTTTATTTATTGATTTTTTTGTTTTTTTTTTTGGAATAAGTAAAGGACCCCTTCCGAAGCAAGCATGAGCCGTATTAGCTTTAAGGACCGTACCCTCATTTAGAAAACATTATTTTTGCTTAAAAAACTCAAAACAGTGTAAAAAACAATACTTTAGTTTTTGTAAGTTTTAAGAAGTGTTTTTCGGCTAAAATTTGTTTTGTTTATTTCAAAAAATCTCGGAAGGATCAGTCTACACACACATAAAGTTTGGTGAGTTTAACTTTTATTTTGTGGAAGTTATTCAAATTCAAGTTATTCAAATTTAAAGATAGGACCCTTATTTTGGCCCAACCTGTATATATATGTATATATATATATATATATATATATATATATGTAAAAGTAAATAAATACAAAAGTGTGTTTTAAAGCAATATATATATATATATATATATATATATTGCTTTAAAACACACTTTTGTATTTATTTACTTTTACTTTTTTACAAAGGTTGTACCACCAAATATTCAGCTTTCTTTCTCGAAATAATTGTGCTTCAAGTGAGTTTTCAAACCCTGAATCAACTTGTATTATCAGACTAATTAATTGGTCAGTACATATTTTACAGTTTTGATTTCATTAACCTTTGGGCAATGTGCTACGGTGTTAATTAAACACCTTATATAGCAATAATAATAATAATAATAATAATAATAATAATAATAATAATAATAATAATAATAATAATAATAATAATAATAATAATAATAATAATAATGATGATGACCAGAACAATTATAATAATAATGATAATTATAATAAAAATAATGATAATAATAATACTAATAAGGCTAATTCTTATGATAATAATAATAATAATAATAATAATAATAATAATAATAATAATAATAATAATAATAATAATAATAATAATAATAAAGTCTCGAGCGTACATATTCAAGACATATTTTTTGTAGATATACAAATGTTATATTTATTGTGAATGTTGAGTTTAACTAATAAGAAGCTTCTGTGATTTCACTTCGGGGATTAGGAGGTAATGTGGTTGCATTTTGTTTTAGTTGAACGTAATTGAAATCTAAATAAAAGTAGCTACTCACCATAGAGGACAAAAGTTATGATTATTTTAAAATCTCGACTGAACGTTTTATAAGTATGCATCACTTCATCCAACAAACATGGGAAGGGAATCTATCCTCTTTTTTATTATAATTTAAGGTATCCTAGAAAACGTATATTAAGTAATTTGGTAACATTTATATATATATATATAATTATTATTACTATTTTTTTTAATGTTTAAATTTTTTTATTTTTTTTTTATTTTATTCATTTTATTTTATCTATTTATTTTTATTCTGTATATGTGTCTTCATGTATGTATGATAGTACACCTTGAACTTCATGAAAATGAGAATAACACAATCTTTGTGACAAGATCACAGGTAAACTAAGCTTGGGGCTGGTGTTGCTCCAATCACCACACCATGAGAAATGTCTATAAATACAAATAAACGCCGTGCGATTCAGTAGAAAGATCTGACTATCATGATGGGCAGGTGCTCCCTCGATGAGCAACATGGGGGACACGTTCCGCATCCTGCGAATGTGTGCTCCTTTAATTGAAGGAACAAGACCACGGAAAACAGGTAAGTTACCCATTAAATTGCAGGTATCACAATTACACGGACCAAACACAAGAAAGCAACAATGAAAAGAACAGACCCAAAAGCCATAGAACGAAATGGACCACAAAAGAGAACAGACAATTAACAGACTACCAACGCGGTAACTTCACAGAAAGAGGATACCGGAAACGAATGGAAGGTCCATGGTCATTACTGCTGACTATCATACAACGGAACAAAGGATAGCAGATAAAGCAAGGCAACACGCAAGAGAGGGTGGTTCTTGGAGATGGAAGAAACGGAAATCAAACAAAAGATAAATTGCGTGACAGAGCAAAACACATCACTTGAAAAAAAATCCCAGGAAGAACACGGGAAAAACATAAACACGGAAACTTTAAAGGGCGAAGACGACGAAGCCATGGAACTATTTGAGGAAGAAGCAAGAGAAGTAGTGCATCAAATGATTAATGCCCAAGAACAAACCAGAACTCCCATCCTTAAGAGACACAGATTGGAAGAAGTTCAAAGTTGAAACAGAGAAAGTAAACAGAGTACTCACGTACATCCCAACATACACTATCACAGACCTAAACAACTTGATATATGCGAGGGCAACATCAATAAGTATAAAACTAAAAAGAGAATAGAAGACTGGCCAAAAGAATGGACAGACGAAATATGGATGGGAGATCAGACTGGACACCCAGATCCCTAAACTTCAAAAAGAAAGCTTATACCGTAAACAGGATGAAAGAGAACAGAATACGCTGGAAGTGCAGACATCCGATTCGCAAGGAAATACTAAATAAAAAACATGAAGAACTAAAACATAAATTAGCAGCAAGAGAAGGAAGATTTAGACGATGCAGATACAAATCGGATCAGTACAAACAGAACAGGACCTTTGAAAACAATGAAAGCGAGTTTTACAAAAACGTAAACGGAGAAAAAACAACAACTGAACAAGCGGACCTGACAGAAACAAAACATTTCTGGAGCAAGATATGGGAAAACACTGAAGATCATAACAAAAACGCTTAATTGCTGGAAGACATGAAAAATAAACTACTAGAAATTGAGGAAGGAACAGAAACAGAAATTAATGAAGAAACTTTAAGACAACACTAAAGAAAATGGAAAATTGGAAAGCACCAGGTCACGATGGAATACATACGTACTGGTTCAAAAAAATTAACGACCTTATATGAAAGGCTAGTGCAGAAACTGAGAGGATGTATCCAGAAAACAAAAGTACCAGAGTGGGTTACCAAAGGAAGGACCTCGCTCATACAAAAGGACGTCATAGAGGTAACAACTTAAAGCAATTACAGACCAATAACCAACAATGTGGAAAATCCTAACGGCACAACTGAGAGAGCAAATTAACCATTCCCTGAACAGCCGTGGGCTACTTCCCGAGAAACTAAAAAGGATGCCAGAAAGGGAAAAGGGGGACGAATTATCTGTTATACATAGAGCAAAAGCCCCCGAAAGAAGTTAAAAGCGAGAAAATACCATATATATATGGCATTGATTGACTACAAGAAAACGTACCACATCATCATTCAAGCATGAGTAATAAAATGCTTAAACATGTATAAAATACCCACCGGATTACTAATATAATCAAGAAAGCAATTGGAACATGGGGATTAGAACTGACAGCTGGAGGACAAACTTTGACGGATATCAAAATACAGAGAGGCATTTTCCAAGGAGACTCCCAGTCACCACTACTTTTTATCATAGCCATGATGCCACTCACCTACATACTCAGAAAATGTGATGCCGGATACAAGTAAACAGGCAGGGAACAAAGCATAAACCATCTCATGTACATGGACGACGTGAAACTATTTGCAAAAAGAAAGAAAAAAACTGGATAAACTGATAAACACGACCAAAATCTTCAGTTAGGACATCTAAATGGAATTCGGAATAGAAAAATGTGCATTGCTAGATAAGAAAAGCTTGAGACGACTGAGTGCATAGAACTACCCAACAAAGAGCAGATAAGGGCCTAGGCGAACAGACAGCTATACATATTTGGGACTTTTGGAATCAGACACAATTAAATCAACAGAAATGAAAGAGAAGATTGGAAAATAATATCTGAGAAGAACACGAAAGCTCTTAGACACAAAATTGCAGAAACCTTATCAAAGGAATACATACTTGGGCAGTATAACTAATAATATACTCTGGACCATTCATAATACAGACTGAAGAAGTAGTAAGGCAACTTGACCAGAGGACTAGAAAATTAATGACCTTTCACAACGCACTACATCAGAATTACGATACAGACATACTCTACATGAAGAGAAACGAAGAGGGAAGATGATTGGTAAGTATAGAAGACTGTGTGGACGACACAAAAAAAGAGCTGGAGAAATACATAAACTAGAACACAGAAAGACTGATCACCGCAGCAAGAGACACCGAACCAATAAACAATGCAAGAAGTAATAACACCGGATACAAACAGACAAGAAAAGTAACTTGGGAAGAAACACAACTACATGGACGCTGCATAAGACTCATAAGAGAAGTAACCAACGAAAATAGATCGGCATGGCTAAGAAAAGGACACTTGAACAGAGAAAAAAACGTTACTGATTGCTGCACAGAACAATGCAATTAGGACAAACTACATTAAAGCTAAAATCGATAAAACACAGGAAAACTGTAAATGCAGACTGTGTGGAAAAAGAGACGAAACAGTAAATCATATAAGTGAATGTAGCAAACTTGCACAAAAAGAATACAAGAACAGGCATGACTGTGTAAGTAAACTGGGAACTGTGCAAACAATTGAATTTCGAATACGCAGACAAATGGTACAAACATAAACCAGAAACAGTACTGGGAAACGAAAAACACAAAATCATCTGGGATATGGATATACAAACAGTTAAACTCACACAAGAAAGGAGACCGGATGTTATTATAGTCAACAAGAAGGAAATATCGTTGACTTCGCCGTTCCAGCAGCCCACAGAATGAAGATCAAAGAAACCGAAAAACGAAGCAAATGCACAGAACTATCCAGATAACTGAAAGTAATATGGAGTACGAAGAATGTCAGTATAATACCAATAATCGTAGGAGCACTAGGAACAATAAAAAACTGGATAAAACTGGGAGAAATTGGAATCAAAGGGATCATTGAAACTATAGAAAGGGTGACAATGATCAAAACAGCTGCAATCATAACAACAATTATCGAATGCGGAAACCAACCTGCATAAGCTACGAAGGGTCTAGTACAGGAAGAAAACAAAACACCAGAAATAACAGCACATCACAAAAAAAGAAACAGAAAATGCAAGAAACATATATATATATATGCCCCCCCCCCAATAAATTACACCGGCCTCAGCTGGCACGACACAAAAATAAACCAATGAACATAAATATCAAGAAACATCATAAGCTCCCCGTTCCCCCACAAATTTTATATTTTTTTTTAAATTAAAAAGATAATTTAAAAAAATAAAATATGGTACCAGCCTAGGCTGACCTCACACTAAATATTTGCATAGGGTCAAGGAGAATGAGTAGACCTAGGAGGGACAGCACAAACCAGACCTACACTGGAAGTGCAGGGAGTGCTGGGACCTTGGGGAGGCGTATTGCCACCCAAATCGCAGAGAAGACCAATGGTCTTTACCAGCGATACATTAATGGAAAACGGCTGTTGCGATGCTGCAAGGTTATTGGCGGTAGCTATCAAAAAGGGGTGGAGAATACTGGAAATCTGGAGAGACTTGTCACTCAGACTCCAGAGAATACCACCGGTTATTAATTAGTAATCACTGATGATATGTGTGAGAACTCCTAGTGAATAATAATAATAATAATAATAATAATAATAATAATAATAATAATAATAATAATAATAAGCATTAGGGTCAAAGAGGATGTGAAGACCGAGGGGGGGGGGCAGGACTAATCAGATCTCCACTGGAAGAAGGCGTAGTGTGCTGAATCTTGCGGAGGCTTATTGCCGCCCAGATTCCAGGGAAGACTACTGGTCGTTGTAAGCGAGAAATCAATGGTAAGTGGTAGTGATCGAAAAGAGTTGAATCTGGTGAGGCGTGTTTTCACTCAGACTCCAGGGGGCACTGCTGGTTTGGTTGTAAGCAATCACTGACGATTAAATGTGTGTTAACTCCTAATGAGACTAAATACTACTACTACTACTACTACTACTACTACTACTACTACTACTACTAATAATAATAATAATAATAATAATAATAAAAGTAAAAATAAGAATTTAGAATGGAAAAAAGAGTACTACTTGTGATGAAATAGATTAAACTTGAGACAGGGAAAGACATATAACTAAAGCAGTTGGAAAACAAGCTCTTTTAAATATCTGTTAATTTGGAAAGCGGGCGCTTTCATATTAACAGAAACAACAAAGGATTTGAAGAGAACAGCAGAGAAAAAAACGAAATGTTTTAGAAAACAAATTATATAGTAACATAATTTTAAACGACATAAAAGCCTGAGCAGTATCTTGAGTAAGGTGCACTGAATTATGTATAGGTTGGACAAAAGAAGAATTCAAGCCTCCGAAGTAAAGAACAACGAAACGAATGGTCATGCAGAATGAATGCATTCAAAGTCGGACGAGAGATGACTTATACGTATAGTAGATTTCGTGTGTGATAGAAGACCACTTAAAAAGTGCATAACTCAAAATACAGTAAGGCTGTTTACCGGCTTCAAAGGTACTGCCAAAATGAACAATATTAAAAGAATAATGCAGGAAGATGTGGACACTGAAACTACATGACAATAAAAATGAGAAGAGAGGGCACTAGATGCAAAATTTTTAAGACTGACGAAGGAGATACGCCCTAAAATACATCGAAAAATACACTCGAACAAAGAAACAGAATCCATACTGATAACTGCAGAAAAGAAAACGCGATCATACCGAACTAAATCAAAGCCAACATAGACAAAATCAAGGGGAAAAAGTGTATGTAGACTATGATAACAAAGAGACGATACAATATATCCTAGTATAAACGAATGCTGCCAAATAGTCCTATCGGATGAAAAATAACATAAATGATTATCTGGGCAATGGAGTCCATGTGGAACTATGCGAAATTCTACACTTCGAACATGAAAAGTTTAAAATAACCTTAAATATTTAGACATTATTTTACATGACTAGATGACGCCGACTAACCAGAAGTAAGTGGAAAAAGAAACCTAACAAACAACATCAAAAAGAACATTGTATTAATGCAGAGAAAATACATACCAATATGTGGTGGCACAAGTCTTTGTACGGGTAACAAAACTTGGTCATTAAGTGTCAAGGAGAATGGAAACATCAAGGAAGAGTAACGCATAAAGTACTAGAACACTGATAAGGCTTATTTCTACAGAAATTCTATAGAAAGCCAACTGTTGTTTTCCACGAAACAACTAATTGTAAACGGATGATGTTATACAGTTAAATGATTTGCATCTATTATCGAAAGAAGTGGAGAATGGTGTTAGAAATGGAGGGAGACTTGCTGTCATTTAGATTTCAGGAAACACCTTGTTATGGCGAAAGACATATCCCGGATAATGACTCCGGTTATCACTTATAGTAAGTTTTACACAAAGTGTCTAATGACTTTATGATGTTTCTCGTGAAACAGGTTAAATGAAGAAAAAGACATTTTACATGGAATAACTCGTCTAAATGTAATCTTACGGCACACTCCTCCGGGAATAGATAAGTGACTGCTTAATATTAATAATGGTAGTTCTCAGGGTATAATCAAAACGGCAATATTCTGAACACTAAAACGCATGCTTCAAACATGTACAAGAAAGAATATTGGCAAAAGGGCATTAACTCTTCTGTGATGTTTAAATATAAACATACAATCTCATTTATGGGATGATACCAGAATTTATAAACATACACAACGATGAAATTACCCGCTAAACCATTAATGCAATTAAAATCGATCAATAGATAAATCTGAATTAGACAGTACAACTCAATTCATAGAATAGAATAGACTGCGGAACATAGATAGCGACGGGCTGAAATAAACGAATGAAAAAATGAGGAGAAGGTACAATCGTAGGAATGATTGATACCATCCAAAAGACGAGAATACTAAACACAACTGCATATCTAGAGAAGTATAGAGTGTGTAAACTAAACCACATCACTAAAAAGCTGCAATAAATTGAAACAGTTACACTACAGTTCTGAAGCGAAACAACAGAACTGAAATTACAAACATCACATCTAACAACGCGTAACAGTTTACTATCGCGTTATAAATAGACCTCTCAGTTTCACTACCATCGTGAAACTGTTGCACATAACACGAGAGCAGAGCTGAAAATCGATGAATTAAACTTGAATATGAAGGAACAATTGTTACTCACATCCCAGGGAAAACCACCGACCATCATCGCCGATAAATCACTAGTAGCAACTGCTGGAATAGTACCAAATATATTACAAGTAAACACATGTATATTTACATTTGTACAATTTAAAATAGTGTTTCTTTGTCAAAACATGTTTTTTAGTTTAGAAATATCAGAAAATTACTTGAGTAAATACACAAAAATCTATCAAATTAGAAAACAAAATAATGACAATTATGTTAAAAATTACCTCTGTGAAACTTCACACCAATTATAATAATGATACACAATGCAATTTTATTGGAAAATATACTTAACGAAACCATAAAAAAGACTAAATGGTAAAGAACTCTCCTATCCATCTCATGAATGAATATACTAAAGAAGTGTTTGGCCTTGAAAAATGGTGTCTCCATAGTAAAACCTAAACAACAAATCACAGTAAAAATGGAAAAACAATATTTTCATATATGAGAAAATATTTTGTCATTTTCATCAGCGAGAAATATCAGACAATGGATATGGTAATGAATCAAAGCAATCATTAATAATAATAATAATAATAATAATAATAATAATAATAATAATAATAATAATAATAATAATAATAATAATAATAATAATAATAATAGTCATAATAAATATAATTATAATTATAATAATGATTATAATATTAATAATAATACTTATAATAATATTAATAATAATTATATAATAATAATAATTATAATAATAATAATTATAATGATGATAATAATTATAATAATACTTATAAAAGTAATAATAAAAGTAATAACAATAATAATAATAATTATGATAATTATTACTATAATGATACTACTACTACTACTACTACTAATAATAATAATAATTACTAAATAATAATAATAATAATAATAATAATAATAATAATAATAATAATAATAATAATAATAATAATAATAATAATAATAAAAAAAGACACAAACTAACCAATCACAACCGACAGTAATAAAACACGTCTGGAGCGACATATGGGGAAAGCAACATTACCGCAAAAGAAAAAGGTCAAATAACTGATAAACATGGAAGAATTACGTAAGGAAATAGACGAAAGTACAGAAAAATAAATTAATAACAAAAACGATTAAGACTATCCATCTATTTATACATCTCGTATAACGTCAAGGGACGTCTCTGTGGATTGATTCAGCTATTGCATCTGTCATGAATTTTCAGTGGGCATAAGAGAATTTGACGAAGCCCATATCCGCTCCTGGCCACATACAGCACATGGTATTCCCAAATGATCACTCATTTAGTACTGACCAGGCTCAACGTCGCTAAAATTCTGCGATCTAACGGCGACCGGTGTCTTAACGTGACTATGCCGTATATTAAGACAACCTTTAAAAAATGGCAAACTGCACACACCATGCCACGATGGAATGCATGCATACATTTTTTTAAATTATATGACTATACATGAAAGATGGATTCACATTTTGAGAACCTGCATCTACAAAACGGATGTAACAGAATTGATGCCCCAAAAAATAAACTACTTTAATAAAAAGGATACCGAAAAGGGAATGACTCCATGTAACTACAGAGCAATATCCTGTTTACCTATTATGTAGAAATTGGCACAACGGAGAGAACGGAAAGCTCACTTTTTTAATAATCGTGGACTACTTCCTGCGGAACGGAAATTCTGTCGGAAAGAACAAGAAGAACGCATGACATTTGATACATTGACCAGACGCTCTTAATAGTGGTAAAAAGCCCCAAACATGCATCATTGAACACCTGAGAATGTACAGAATATCCGACATGATTTTTAATCTTATTTAATATCATTGTGAGAGCAACGGGAACATGAAATCTTAAACTGGCAGCAGACAACAGATATAAATGCTGAGCTACATTTTCCGGATGAATGTTTATATACGCGAAACAAACAAAAAATTATATCATGCATATGGACAACGTGAAGTTGTTTTTTAACTAGAAATTCTGATCAAGACAACGAACATCTTCAACCAAGACATTCAAAACGAATTCGGAATAGGAAAGTGTGCACTACAAGATATGAGAAGGAAACTGAAGACAGCGTAGAGTATGAAATTCAGCGACCAAAGGAGAGATGAAGACACTATACAGATCATGATACCTATTAATATTTGGCAATTCTGGAAGCAGCCATCAAACCAATAGAGAGTTGGATAGGAATACATGAGAAGAACAAAAAACTCTTAGATACTAAATTCTATAGCTAGAATTGAGTAAAAGAATTAAACACTCGGGAAGTATCATTATTAATATTTTCTCGGTCATTCATAGGCTGGTCTAAAACAGAACTTAGGCATCTTGATCAGAAGACTGGGAAACACATGACTATGAACAATGACGAATGATAATGATCGGCTTCATGTTAAAGGCAACGACGGAGAAAACGACTGGTGCATGACACAAAATGGATTAGAAAAATACATAACTCAGTACAAAGAAAGGCTAATCATTGCTGCAAGATGCACCATCAAAATATATGATACAAGTAATAGAGAAACGAGAAACAAGATCAGAAAAGAAAAGTTGGTAGACACGGATCTACACACAAATTCATGAGAATGACAGTAACTGGGACTTACGAAAGCACCTGGGCATGATTACGAAACCATACGTTTTAACAGGGAAACTGCAACACAATAATAAGCAGCAACAAAAAACAATGTGATTAGAACAAACTATATCAAAACAAAGACATACAAACCCAAAAAACAGCACATGCAGACTTTGTGAACAAAGAGACTAAACAGTAAATCACGATATAAGTGAATGCAGCAAACTAGCCCACAGTAAATACGACACCAGACACGACTACCTAAGGAAAGTTGTACACCGGTAACTATGCACACGACTGGATTTTTTAACACGCAGTAAAATGGTACAACACACATGTGAGGCAGTACTGAAAAATGAAAATCACAAAATGCTCTTCGGCATAGACAAACGAACAGATAGATCTATTTAAGAAAGGAGATCGGATATTATAATAGTCAACGACATCGAAAACTCTTGCTTAATCGTAAATTTTGACGTAATAGTTTATAATAGGGTAAATGTTAAGGATACATGAAAACGAAACATATTCACGGAACTTGACAGACAACTGAAAGGGATATGGAACATGAGAAATTCAATATAATACCGTCGGAGTAATGCAATAATAAAACAGCTGACATTTTCAGAAAAATCTCACCACATGAACCGCGAACGCTAACAAGTCACATGGAAGTTTCAATAGGAAAAAAAAGAAAAAAACGATAGAAAGAACACTACCACATAAATTATTGGGGACAGTAACAGCAAGACATTTCATGAACTCACCTATATTTATTTTAAAAATAAACAAAAATAAAGTGCTGCCATTTACATTGTAGTCGTAACTGATTAAGGAAGATGGACAGCCATAGGAAAGATACTTTAAATAGACCCGCACTAGAATAGTTTGGAGATGACGGTGGTATTGGTGAGGCTTATTTTAATCATAATCCCATAGAAGACATGTCGTTATTTCCAGCGAGCAATCAATGGTAAGCGACTGCTGCGATAACGCAAAGTCATTTGCAAGATAATCGAGAGAGGTGAAGAGTACTCGAAATTTAGGGATACTTGTCGTAACTCACTTCAGGGAACACCAACGGTTATTAACAGTAAGCAATCACGTATGATGGTCTGTGTGAGAACTCCTGGTTATTAAATAATAATAATCTTAACATATATGTATGGTGTGCGTGTTTGGAGTAATGTATAATATGTATTAACGACTAAGATTTATCGAGTTAAAATACTATTATATATCATGTTGTCATGTACGTTCTGATACCGTTTGAATACGTATGAATCTACACTTTTCTGAAAGATTTCATTAAAGAAGCACATATTCCTTATAAATCATATATCTTTATTTTACATGATATATTTTGCTACACAAAGATCGGTTGATATGCCTGTTAAAGACAAACGGATCAAATATGTGTGTGTATGATCACTTCCATGTTCTAAGCAATTGCATTATAGTAAACATTGATCAAAAATGTCATCAATTAAAAAGACTTATACCAGATATAACCGGGGTCTTGTTTGCAAGGAATGTACGCAGTATCTTATTACTTAAAGGTATTTCTTTATCGTATTATTGTTTGAGTCTAATCATAATCTTGGAAATATATTATCATCATGTGGACACATAAATGTGTCGCTCGAAAATACTTAATATAAATTCCATTAAAATGTATGCGATAAGCGTTGTTATTTTTTAAATATTTCCAGATCTCAGTGTATGCTTAATCTGGCACAAAATAGTGTTTCACATTCAGATATCACTGCTGATAATACTAGCAAGACGTCCTCACACTTGAATGGCATGTCCCCAAGTGCAACTCCTGAACTCGTTAGCAATAAGTATCCATTCAATTCCTATAAGAAATAGTTCACATGACAAAAAATCAAGAATTAGCTTTGATAGCAATCTTGATGATTAACCCTCTCTCTAACCTTAAGTATATGTCGACAATAACACTTAAATACGTTGGTTATAACCGAGAAGACGAATGTCGCCATCTCCGGTACTTTTTGTAGGTGTACTCCCAATACTTCCGACGTCAAACATAAATTTCGCATAAATCGTAAACCGTAAATAAAGACACGCAATACATTTTAAATCGTTGTACCTGTATAGTATAAATGCCATTATCAACACAAATAACATAGATATAATTTATATGAAAAAAATACTTATTAAGAATTTAGCTTTGCGTTTCCTTAAATATATTATATATTTGAATTGATTAATTATGACATCATAAATGACTTGCCATGAATACATGTCCATCTTGATATATCGATTTGAATTATAGATACATATTTTACATTGGATCCATGGTGATAAAAAATGATCGATATTGTAGATAGATAATTACAAAATGAAATACTGAAATAATGAAAATAATACAATTGGATTATTTACAAGTAAATGAAATGATTACGTGCTCAAGTATATGATGATATTCTTTGCTTGAAAAAATGATAATTTAATACAGTGGTAAACAATACAATGTTCTTATAATATATATATATATATATATATATATATATATATATATATATATATATATATATGGGCGTGTGTGTGTAATAGTTGTTTCATGATATGTATATATATATATATATATATATATATATATATATATATATTTTTAAGTATAAACTCTTTATAATATCAGGAAATGCTACAAATTGCAAGGTAAATGAAGTTGGATTTAAAGTTTTCGAGCATACACACACACATATATATATATATATATATATATATATATATATATATATATATATATATAGAAAAGAGGGTAGTGCAGTATTAGTGCAGTTCCAACGAGAGAAAAGTATATATGTAAAGGAGTAAGGCTACCAACATTTGTAGAATGTTTTTTTCAAAATTTATTTATTATTTTGTTGTTTTTTTCAACATTTATTTATTATTTTGTTGTTTTACCATTTTATGATTTTATATATAACGCGTTTCAAGCGGTGACCCGCTTTCATCAGATATGAAAATCCATTTGAAGAAATGTCTTTCGATTCGAGCAAATGTTGTTTCATTTGAGGAATGTGTTATTGTTTTTGCGCATGCGTGGGTTTGCGGGTGTGTGGGTATCTTTGATTTTTATTTTTATTTTTTATTTGTCATTTTTCCTGCTTCTTTTGGTCAAGTGCGTGTTACCCATCCATGATCCATCGGTCATCCCAGCCTCCCAGGGTGCGAGAATTTCTTTTGAAATTTAATACTTTTTTATTGCTTTTTGTCGTCTCCAAAAATGAAGTGGTGTCTGCGTGCGCTCGCGCGTGTCCGTATGCGTGTGGTCTAACCTTGAGTCTTGTGAATAGGTGAGCGACACATACACATACACACACATAAATACGCACACACACCCATGCGCGCGCACACACAGGCGTGTGGTTATAGTGACAGAGAGGGGGATAAAGGTTGAATTATATACACATACATACATACATACACACGCACACACATACACACATATATATATATATACATATACATATACATATATATATATATATATATATATATATATATATATATATATACATACACATATACATACATACACATACACACATACACACACATATTTGCAAAAGATAAATTAATGCAAACGGTCCAAATAGATTTGAACTTGGTTTGGCCGATTTCATAGTTCGGTATTTTATGTGCAAATTTAATGTCTATTGTAAATGATTCATTTAACACAAGTTGCTATTTGACTCATAGCTGTGTAGAAGTGCGCAATAAGAAGTTATGTACTAATATTATCTTCCTTGAATAAGAATTTTCCAGTCTATAGATAACTATAAATAGTTATTTATGTTTGTACTTAACTAGAGGTGGATAAAGTGTGATCAAAGTGTGTGTTGTTAGAGTTATAATCTGTTTAATGTTGGATTAAATTTAAGTATGAAGTTTTTTTCTTGTGTTAGTAAGTGAGTGTAGTCTTGGCTTTGGAAAATTGGCATTATTTTGAATTTTCCTCCGCTGCATGAGTGCACATGTTGGGAGACGAATAATTTACGGTTTTCTTTGATTTTAATGTTGCTTTTATGTAAAGATACTCTATTATTAAATGTTTTTGTCGCACCTATATAAGCTTCATTACATGTTGTACATTCTAGCACATTGACAACGTTCTTGGAGGTGCAGTTAAGGTCTTTTTTTATTGTGAATGTTTGTGTTGGGTTTTTAAATGTGTATGAGTTCCCCTCCATTATTATGTCACAGACCCCACATCTTTCCTTGTTGCATTTTGTGACCCCTTGTATTGTGTGTTGGTTGAGTTTAGATGAGGTTAAAATTTGTTTGAGGTTTTTCGGTTGGCGTTTGCTTTTTATTATTTTTGTTGTTTTTAATATGTCGTTTAGTTTGTTGTTATGGTTGAGTAGGGTTAGGTTTCTTGTTATTTCTGTGAATAATTCTGGATTGTTTTTGTTGTGTGTAGAGATGTATGCCAATATTTGTTCTTTGTTTCGTTTTTTAGGGATTCGTAATTGTTCTAATGGAATGTTTTCTGCTAGTTCTATACCTTTATGTATTATTTGTAGCGGGTATCCTCTTCTTTTTAAAGTTTTCCGTAGTTCCTCCAGTCGGACAATCCGGAGGTCTTTGTCACTGACTATAGTACAGATCCTGCGTGCTAGGGAGTAGGGTATAGATTTTAGGCAGCTTTTGGGGTGATGGCTTCTAAAATGGAGATATTGTTGGGTGTCTGTGGGTTTGTGGTAGATGTCTGTGATTATGTGAGTGTTTTTAATTTTAATCAATACATCTAAGAAGGGTAGTTCTGTTTGACTGTGTTCAATGGTGAATTTAATATTGGAGTGTAGGTTCTGTAGTATGCTGTGTAATTTATTGATGTCCCCCCATGTGGGTTCCCAGAGGATAAAACAATCATCCAGGTATATTTTCCAAGATTTTATGAAGAGAGTTTGAATATTCTGTCCATATATTTCTTCTATCTTTTCATATAAGATCTTCTCTAGGTAGGCTAGTGTTAGGGTGGCATATGTTGGTGCCATTTTGGTTCCCATTGCTGTACCTAGAATCTGGATGTAGTTTTTGTTATTAAACTCAAAGGAGTTGTTGTTGAGAATAATGTCTATGCTGTCGAGGATGAATTGTTTGGTGAATCTGTGGTGTAGTATTTGTGGGTGTTTGTCCATCCAGTGTGATATTGCGTGTTTACCTAAGTCATGGGGAATGTTGCTATATAAGCTGCTAACGTCAAATGTAACTAATTTAGTCCTGGGATTTACTATTTGTGGTAAGGAGCCTAGGAAGTGTATGT
>OY744524.1:22789844-22819844 GCA_963556195.1 Sepiola atlantica | reverse complement strand
AGTTGAGAAGCATAATCAGGAAGGACATTACTCCAAGATACAAACAGCAGTCCAAATACGTGAAATTGAAGAAGCCGGCAAAGTTATCCAGTCGCGAAATGTGTCCATATTCAATGTTAATGATAAATAAATCAATCAAAATAATACAAAAAGTCCAATCAAAGTTCCGAAATCCCGACATGTGCAACCCGAGTCAAATCAAAGTGCTCTGAAGAGAAGAATTATCTTTGAAAACTCATGAGCTAAGGACTTAAGGATGCTTTGCATGAACTTTGAATTCTAATAAAATTTGATTGACACCTTATTTTATTACTTCATTTTATATTATAATATATATATATATATATATATATATATATATATATTGGATACAATCCGTTCTCGGACTCAATGTATAATACACCAGTGAAATGAATTAACAACTTCTTCATATAGGAGGTGTAGATTAAGGGCGTTATTCCGCATTCGCTTTGAAAGTGACGATCTTAATTTATCTTTGTTGAGATAGAAATGTTAGATATAGCCAGTGAAGCAAATTGACTACACCGCTCATTGTAAATAGCATTGCTCACCATCGACTGTCACACACATTGTTCAACACAAGGGAATCCTACTAATGCACCACACATTGGTCTAAAAATTCGCGAAACAGTTGGTTAACAATTGTATATACTACGAAATTATATAAAAGCAACTTAAGTAAAGAGGCTGCTAACTAGAACATACAAACTATGTCGACGAAGAACTTTTAGAGAAAGTTGTTGAGGAGATACTCGTAATCCTCAAAGTGATAACACGAGGAAGCCTCCGGAATGGATACAGGAAAAGCTATCTTAGTAGAAATATCCACGTATTTATAGTGACACTCGGAGTTTATGAGGAATCACAACCCGAGTTCACCAGTTATGAAAAAATGTACTGGTATTTAATTAACTTTAAGAAAGTTTAATTATTGTGTTACATAATTTTGTTACTATTTTCAAAAAATCTTGTGATATATCTAATTAGCAAAAATGGATAACACGATACAATCTCAGTGCGGATATTGTAACCTGCATAATTACCTAATCTGATTCAACTAGCAGAAATACCAATGCTCGGGATTGAATGAGGATCATTTCTATGTAATTTATATTATGCTCATAGCACCATATTTATGTCTTTGTTTTTTCTGCCCCCTTATCCCGTTTCGTTCAAAATATAGTCATAAGAAGAGCAAGTGTTAGAAAAACATTCTGAACGTATATATATATATATATATATATATATATATATATATATATATATGGCTTAAATTTAATTAGAATCGGGTATACGTATTTAAAGTTTGAAGATGATTGTTTCTTCCCATGTGCGACTTGGGGGTGGAAACACTTAGATACTCGGCACATAGAAGATAACGTAATGATCTGGGACACCTTTGATTGTCTTCCCCGGATTATTGAAAACATATAATATACATTTCATCAGGATATGGAAATATTTTAAGTTTTTAAAGGGAGGCAATCAGAAATTCGGAAACACGAATATTTTCTCATCCAGTTAATTTTACATGATGATACACATTCATATTTAATGTAAATTAAACCTTTAATCCTGTAGAAAAATACAAACATCACACACACACACACATACATTCAGTTTAATATACACTTTCTATATATAAGAAAATCAATGTATGTATGTGGTATGTTTGCGTGTGACCCATGGAAGCAGCCCCTTAAAACTTTAAATGTGTATATCTGATTTTAACTAAATTTAAAACATATTTATAAGGTACAAAGTCGGAGTTTTCCCAAAGTTCAGCTTAGTTCGACCACATAAGAGATGTACCTTTCTTGAACCGCCAGTAACAACAATGAACGTAATATGGTTTTATGAACATAGTGTAAAAATACATAATAAATTCAATACCGTTCAATGTCGGGTATTTCCGCTAGTCGAAGATAAAAAAAAAACACTTATTCATTATTTATTAAAATACTTACTGGAAATTTGGGTCTACCACATTATATTTTAAATTATATGATCAGAACATTCAATATTGAAATTTACAGCAACTATAATATATGACATTTACGAAAAAAAGTATTAGTTTTATTTTAATTACAGGATTGGCATAGTTCATTAAGATAAGTTAGATTATTGTCATAAATTGATCCTCAATGATAGTTTGTGATAAGTTAGTGTCGTAAATTAATCTTAAATGTTATCAACACATTTAACTTTAAATGAGATTATGATCGGGAATTACCATCGTAAATTAATATTAGATGATGTTAACACTTTCTATCTTGAATAACCATTGATTATGTAATGTATTACTATTACAGTGGCTATTTACAATGAGTGCTTTCTGTCTAATATATCATTTTATTATCGTTATAAAATCGTAACAAATGCATATATATTAACCGAATTGATTAGTTGTTTATTATGCTTAATACTAATTAAAATAGTTCAATGAGTAATAAGGATTTAACTAAAATATATTTCCAGAAAAGATCAATCAATTCCCTGTAGGTGGTCTATTAATCTCTTTGATTATTTTATTATACTTTCTATTAGTGTAGTATGCATTTTTTGGTATGACGTAAAGCAAGTATACTTATATATATATATATATATATATATATATATATATAGAAAAGAGGTTAGTGCAGTATTAGTGCAGTTCCAACGAGAGAAAAGTATATATGTAAAGGAGTAAGGCTACCAACATTTGTAGAATGTTTTTTTCAACATTTATTTATTATTTTGTTGTTTTTTTCTTGAAACGCGTTATATAAAATTATAAAATGGTAAAACAACAAAATAATAAATAAATGTTGAAAAAAACAACAAAATAATAAATAAATGTTGAAAAAAACATTCTACAAATGTTGGCAGCCTTACTCCTTTACACACACACATATATATATATATATATATATATATATATATATATATATATATATATATATATATATAATGCTAATATTCGATGTTTTTCTCAGTTTTAATAGGTGTTTTCGAGTAGCAATTTCATGGATAGAATGAAAGGAAACTGGATTTGTGTATTTCCTATTATTGGCTCCTGCTTAAAAATTGTATACTTTTAAAATATATTTTTCAAATATAGGGGTCGACGAATGAGCCATGAAAGATTCTACGTAGCTCAATATATTTGCAGGATAGGAAAAGACGATTGATTGAAACGACCTTTACTTCAAGTAAAACTTACAAACAATTTTTTTAATTAATGGAGATCTAATTTAAGGCTGTATATATTTTGTTGATTATGCAAGTTCAATTACAATGCAACATATCATTTTAACTCTTAAATTCTAATAGTATAATATTTTGAGAACAGTATAGTTCTCTCAGCGAAATTAATATCTCCATAACACAAGTGCCTGAAAACTGTTAAATATTTCGCGTAATTTTTTATAACTGTCTTATTTAGAAAGAAAATTACAGAAAAAAAGTCAAATAGGTCAGAGTAACGAGAACATTAAACTTGCACTAAACCATGGATTTTCCGATGTATGGTATAATATTTTATAATGATTTAAATATGAACTCCCTTTGTATGTGCGATTATGTGTATTCCTATTGAAAATATGTTAACTAAATTTACAAATGAATAAAAGACATGAGCGTTTACTAAAATATAAGTAAACATAGTTTCTCTAGGATTACAAATATATTATATTTATTAACAACACTATTGTTTACGGTATATTTAATACAAAATGCTATCATGTACTGTGAAATAATAATACATTACTATATTTTAAATTGTGTTTTGAAATTGCTTATTGAAAAATGAATTGCTTTTAATAATGTATCGTGAGATTTATGTCAAAATGTAACATTAATTTTATTTTTAATAAATTACAGATGATAAAATAATGAAATTAGATTTTTATAATTGAGCAAAATAAAATAATGCTTCAGTCGTCATTTAAAATGTTGGTGTATTCGTATAAAATGCGCTAAAGTGTATCAGCAAGAAAAAAATAAATAAGGACACTCACTTCAATTGAAGTAAATAAGTCTCAGTTCTAATATGAGATGACGCAACTAATAAGAATTCTATAAGATATTTATAAAGTACATACGTTCAAATCGCATGTGTCCAACTTTGAGCCAATAGGATTACTAGTTGACAAAGTTATTTAATAAAAGCTACTTATGTTATATTTCGAAATAATGGAAAATGATAAATTACTTGTAGTGATATGATGGAGAATATAGTGTTCCAGCTAAGCATGGAATGCAATGTTTTATTGGGTCTCTGCTCCGTTGGAAACAATGATTACGAGGTATTATTCTTACTTTAAATATGGTCGTACGGACACAAATGATTCTGAAGAGTCTGATCGCCCACATTTTGAATTTGTCCTGGAAAACATTTAATAAAGTACACACACTCAGTCCTTAATTTAAGTTGCTGACATAGCAGAGGAGTTGAAGATATCAGAAGCCAGTGTATTGAAAATGTTGCATGAACATTTGTCTATAAAAACGCTGTTAGAATTATATATATATATATATATATATATATATATATATATATATATATGTATATATATATATATGTATATATATATATGTATATATATATATATATGTATATATGTATATATATGTATATATATATATATGTATATATATATATATGTATATATATATATGTATATATATATATATGTATATATATATATGTATATATATATATATATATATAAATATATATAAATATATATATATATATATAGTCTAAAGAAGCTTTGAGTTATTTTAAACAAAAAGACAAAAAAAGAAGGAAAATGCAGTTTAAATTCCCACAGAGACTAACTAAATCCAAAATAGTGCAGACTTAACTTTCGTTGGAAAATTCATAAAAAAAATAAAATATATAATAGTAAGTAAATAAAATAAAAAGGGGGATTAAGTATCTAACAGTGAAACAAAAACAGGAGACCTTAACGTAAGCATCTAATATTAACACGGGGATCATCAGCTGTTTACCATGAAACTGTTTCGGAGATTTAAAAACAGGGCAGTTATATGCATGGCTCTCCAATGGTACAGATCAAACTACATATATATATATATATATATATATATATATATATATATATATATATATATATATATATATATATATATATATATATATGGGTAGATAGAAGGATAAAACAATCCGACGGGATGAAATTAAAAATGGAATAATGGAAGACCCATAAGCTTAACGTTTCGCCCGATGTGATGTGGGTTTTCCAAGAGCGGATGAAAAGTGTGCTAAAAATAATAAAAGACGGGAAGGTCATATCATTGAGAAATATATATAGTGCTAGGGTTTGCATGGAGGGAGATATATGCGAATATGTAAAGTGTGAGAAATAAGTGCGCAAATGTCAGCATATAATCATACATACATATATATGTATATATATATATATATATATATATGTATTTTAAAATATATATATATATATATATATATATATATATATATATATATATATATATATATATATATATATCAGCAATATGTCCGAGCTTATATCGAGTAGTAAACGTACGTTGGCTATATGCTACAGAGCTTCCGTTGTTAAAATGTACTTCTGAATGCACTTTTAAACAATTACATAATCTTGATGATATAATTGTCGTTGCTAAATTATTTAATTAAATTGTGTAGCACACAACAGGTTATATTTATCTATATGTCTATATTAATTAAAATGCAATGATTACTCATTGTTACGTTCATAATCACATCCGATCACTTAATACTATGCGAATTATACTCCATTTATTTAACATAACAGTCATGATCAGTTTTAATATTTTATTCATACTTAATTCCTATGAAAGAACAGCTTAATTAAGTTACATAAAACAGCAGTAAATGTAATTGTTTTTCTCATAATTTTGATTATAAATAACTGTTTAGTGAAAAACTAAATATAAAATAACAACATTTCAATATTTCAATCAACGAATTTTATATTTGTCGTTAGTAGAAACATATTTTTTAAAGATACAAACAATTGCACTTTTTCTGTTTGTTTTATGAGGTTGCATTATTTCCTTACGTGATTATTCAAGCAATGAGTTTTATTTCATCAATTGAGTCTGATTGTTGCAAATAAATGTTGGAGACAATTCTATCTTATTAGTGTAATGTAATCGGCCGTTTAAAAAAGACATCCGAAAAACATTACATTTGGTTTAGTTTTATTTTACTCTGCGTGTTTTACTACTTGAATTCTAATTTGAAAGCAAAAATAAAATTCGAAACATAAGCTAAACTATATTTGCTTACACTTAGTAGTGTTCATTCAAAAGTTTTGTTTTTCGAAAAGAATTCCAAAAGATTAATTAAGTGAACTCAAAGAGAAAATACGATACATCCGTAAATTGTCCTCATTATGAAAAACTATTACAATCTGATAATCATTTAGAAAATAAAAATACTATAACAAAAAAAGATCCGTAAGTAAGTCCTACATTTGGTGTACTTATAACCTTCCACATTTTGAGAATAAACAATTTAAAAGAAACTATTCATAATTTAATAACATTATTTTTTTAAAATAAGTGTCCCCATTCATGTCATCACAAATAAGAAAGAATTGAATTTTAAAATGGAGAATACATTAGAAGCACACTAATTGTTATGTTTAAAAAGCTTTTATTAATAATGTTCTTATTTTTGTGATTTAACGAAATAAAGAATAGAGGCAACAGTATGAGCTCAAATATATTTTCATTTTATTTTTAGTTCAATCTTTAATTATTATTCTCGGTATCTTCCGTGAATTATTTACTTAAAATATGTTAAATGGTAGTTTATTGTAAAAATACTATCAATAATATATACGTGGTATGTCTAAAAATATCCGACCGTTATTTTTTCCGTGTGAAATAGAGACGGTAGGACGGCGTCACTCTACACAGTAAAGGAAAGCCCCTTCATGCTCATGTGTAAATTTTATCACCGCTTTCCTGCGCGTTAGTCGCTGCCTGTCGGTCGCTGCCTGTCGGTCGCTGCCTGTCGGTCGCTGACTGAGGTGCTACACAACGTTTACGTCGGATCACCGATTCTCTACAGATAACCGAACGTGTTGGGCTACTATACTGCATCAAAGTTGGTCAAAAGTAGGTGATTCTCAAAGCAGAATGAGTGTTAAGATTCAACAGGTGTTTGAAGAAGATGCGATGGGTGTAACACAAATTAAGGATTGGTTAAACCGATTAAAAAATAGCCGCACATCAGCGGAGAGTGACCAGCGTTCTGGCACACCCCAAACTGCTCGGAGTACAGCTGTTGTTGAGAGGGTGTGAAATTTGGTGAAGGAACATCGTCGTCTTAGAGGTCGGAGTGAGTAATTTTGCGTGATGATTTGCACATGCACAGAGTGGCTGCGAACATTGTGCCCAAGTTGTTGTCGCAGGAACAAACGGACGTTCGTTTTCAAATTGTGCAGGATCTTCTGGGAACCGCCAGCACTGATCCTGAGTTTCTGAACACCGTAAATACTAGAGATGTTTCATGGGTGTACGGGTAACAAAAACACAGTCGTCACAATAGAAGCATCCCGAGTCACCAAGGCCAAAAAAAAGCGCCACAGCTGCGAAGCAAAATCAAAGTGATGTTGACTATCTTCTTTGATATCCGTGGAATTGTGCATCACGAATACGCACCGGAAAGGCAGACAGTGACAAAAAGTTACTATCAAGATATTCTACGGCGTCTCCGTGGCGCAGATCAGCGCAAAAGACCAGACATGTGAACGGCGAAAAATTGGCAACTGCATCACGACAATGACCCCGCACAGTCATCCTAATTGATATAAAATTATTTGGCCAAACATGACATTCCAGTCATTCGGCAACCTCCCTACTCTCCAGACATGGCTATTTGCGACTTCTGGTTGTTCCGAAAATAGAAGACGCCACTGAAAGGTTCCCATTTTTAGACTAAGAAATATTTGAACTTTGTTTTTTTCGAAAGCCAACTTAGCCATCTGTATTTCTCCTCTGATGATAAGATCTCGATCTTTGAAAAGCCTTGGCTTAAGGAAAGAATAATAAACACTAGTTTATTACTGAATACACCTTGCATTGAACAATTGAAATTTGAAATAAATTTGGACAATCGTCGCATATTTATCACTCTTTTTTCTGCCATCTCTCTCTCTCTCTCTCTCTCTCTCTCTCTATATATATATATATATATATATATATATATATATATATATATATATATATATACATATACATATATATATGCAATCGCCACTGATTTCCAGTTGGGTATCGTTCTCCTCGGCCAGCAAGAATGCACATGACGATTAGGAGGGATTTAAATCTATAAATGCCAAATCGGCATGCGCTTATTATTAGCTGTTGAAATTAGTTCTACAAAAACATCTAATGGGGTCGGAATCTCACTTTTAAGCCTTCATGTTAGGTTTTTAATATATTAATGTCGTTTATTTATTTGTAAGAATGAAGATGTCATATACGTATCGTAAATATATTGTTTGTGCATTGATAAGGTTAAAGTTTTACATGTAGTAATTGACCCCCGAGACTAAGATACATATTCGGACAATTGGAAGGATCTACGAAAGGGTATCCAGACATAAGTTGTCTGTAATATTTAACAATATATATATATATATATATATATATATATATTCCTTCACGGAAAGGCCGTTTTGGTGTATACAAACTACTGCTTCAAACTGAGTTCTAACACTTGTCTTCGTACCTATAGCACTGTCAGCGTGACATCGTGTGCCATTGCTTTCGAAAAGCTTTGTACGGGTTTCGTGTGTATAGATGCATTCTTGTTTATATGTATTACATTTTAATAAGATTGAGATTTATAATTACCATTGTTACATGGGTTTACCCAGATGCGTGTAAAGCACAAAATAAATATTTTAAAAACATGTATAATATATTTGACTCAAATCAATTAAATATCATTTAAAAGTGCCTTACAGAACAGAAACGGACGAAATGTTCAAGTAACAAACACCGACTCAATTGTAAGTGCCAACTGTCTTAAGATATTTCAAACTGTTCGAACACATGCGCATATTTTTTAAATATAGATTCTTAAAATAATTTCCGCACTATATATTCGATATGTTATTGAAAATTGACGAATAGTAACACTGACCTATACAAGACTATATGTAAGTATTACCTTTGTCCCTACTTTGTTAAATTCCCTGGAGGGTCTGATAGATAGTGGTCAGAGCTCCTGTTATATAATAATGCAATGGCGTATCTCAGCTGGTATGACCACTGCATCTTAAGCCTGAAAAAAGACCCTGGAATATACAAGTAGTATGACGGATTAACGTGTGATTTACATAGATAATTAGACCCACAACTAAAAATTGCAACATTTTTATTATATTATTGTTCTTATTCAATGGATAAATTTCGAAGAAAAAGTATATTTTTAAGAATTAAATGTAAATAGCCTGAATAAATTATATGCAAATGTCAACTTAAAAAAACCCAAAAATAATGTAGACTTCAGTGTACGGCTTTAGTTTTCTATATGAATATAACATACACATGGCTCTAACCCTGGGAGGTCGCTGTGGTTAAGTGGATATCAACACGGACTGTAGACCTGGGTGTTCCAAGTTCGAATCCAGTCGATTCCACTATACTACTTAGGGATGTTGGCAACGTTCTCGTTGTCCTTTCCGTAAATAACCGATGTATTTCCAGAAATATGTCTAACTATAGAAACATCGGGGAAACTAATGCAAACACCAGAATCATCTGATTCACACGAAAGAAGAAGGCTCTCTCCCTGAGAAGATAGGAACCGAACAACTAAGAAAATGCAGATAAAATAATACGATAAGCCATTTCAAGTTCGTACGTACAGCATCGGCTTTCACGTACATGAAAAATGAGATCGTCGGATTAGCAAACTATTGGTGATAAATCTGATGTCGCTAAAGTGCAATTATTCCGATTCTCTTAATTTTAAAATATTGTTTAAAAAAATAAAATGATGTGGCCCTGTAGACTATTACAGTACTCTGTTAAATATATATGTTTTTTTAAAAAAGTGGCATTTATTTTAATGATTCGGACGATATTTAGATGACAATTATTTTGCGGGAAAAATCCAAAATATTTAGTGTTTTAAAAATAATTAAATGGCTACAATTTTAAATACATGAATAAAAAAGAAACGGAAGAGGAAAGTGTAATTTGTTGGTCGTATTAGTATTTACCTGACAGAGTTAATTATTTAAATAGTCATAGTATTATAAAAAGTAAATTATGCAGATTGATGTAGAAGGAATCAGAAAATGTATACGTGACCCCATAGTTTTTTTCTCAATTCGCTTAACGTCTCAAACCTTTTTTTTAATTCTATTAAAAACAAACAACATAGTTTTCTGTCTATTATTTTTTCATACTTCATTATCATAATACATGGAATTAGCTGCTGTTATAAGCCGGAAATTAGTTAAATGTCTGGTGTAGTATAACCAAGAACGTTACAAAAGTATTGGAATATCACAAATAATACTGAAATATGTTGTTTGTGAGTCCTCGAAATGACTTCTAACGACTAGTGTAATTACACGATGTGGTGGTGCTCGTAATGCTGATGATGATGATGATGATGATGATGATGATGGTGGTAGTGGGGGTGATGATGATGATGATAATTATTATTATTATTATTATTATTATTTGTATTATTATTATTATTATTATTATTATTACTATTACTATTACTATTATTATTATAATTACTATTACTATTAATATTACTATTATTATTATTAGTATTATTATTATCATTACTATTACTATTACTATTATTATTATTATTATTATTATTATTATTATTATTATTATTATTACTATTACTATTATTATTACTATTACTATTATTATCATCATCATCATCATTGTTATTATTATTATTATTATTTGTTTGTTCATGTTATTCTTAGTTATTATTACCTGTAACAATGAATGACACGTCGAGCTGAGTGTGGGAACCGAAGCTTAACGGGTAATAGTGTTGATCAGCAATCATTTCTAAGTGACAGCGATCTAAAGGTTTATGGTTCAATTTTACTACATGCGATAGCGTTTTTAAGAACCGTCCTTTAAACCGCTATTTTTCCGCCCTGGTGCCTCTGACGTGGTTGGTTATTTTACATTGAATTTATATGCAAAAGTGACCTCCTACTCTACCACCTGGAAACGTGGTTGTTTTTAATTTATTTCAACAGCCTCATCTCTTAGGCTTTTTGTAAGTAATCGCCTAAAAAAAGTAAAATGTATTTTTAGTTAATAAGCAATGGGTCCAGAGCTACAGTGTAAATCTTGGTTTAGTAAATAATATGCTTGATGCCAGCAAGGTTTGAACTCGCTACTGAATATGTGGGAACATTAAGTATCAACGATTATTTATTGTAATTTATATCTTAAATAGAGAAGAAAGTTGGCCAACATATATTCTTATCGTCGTCATTATTAATTTTTTACTGGGGTTTCATAATAAATTTCTATCGGGGTATATAATTCCATATGTTGTGTATATCAAAGTACAAGTTATTGAGAAGAGAGCCAATGTCAAATCTATCTTTGTAAATTTTGTTAGTTCTTTCTTTGAAAAGTCATTTTCGATCATTTAAATCACTATAATTTTAATAATAAGCCATAAATCCTTTGTCTGTGCGTTGTGCAACTTAGTCTTCGTTGCGAACAAATGCATAAACTAACGTAGGTTATGTAAAATGAACACCATGCATCCTTTAAAAACTCGTACTTGTTGACATTCCAATTCGGATTACGCCACTATAAATTCTGATGGAAATGATAGGCCCATCGCCCAGCTGTTGCTCTCTACGGGATGTGGTTTGAAGTCGCCGCTAGGGGTCGCTGTTGGATCAAGTGCAAAAGAACCTTCTAGGTTTTCGTAATGGATTTAATATCTGCAATCAGGACAATGTAGAAATTTACAACATTTTTCACTCTTATATCGCATGTAGACAAGTGTATATAGGTAAACTACATTTATAGGCTTATGGAAATATATAAATAAAATGAGACAGTATGTTCTCTTCATAAATGTAGGGGTAAGTCGGAGGCTATACGGCCAGGCTTTAAACATATATATATATATATATATATATATATATATATATATATATATATATATATATATATATATATATATATATATATATATATATATATATAATAATGGTAATAATCCAGGTGAAAAATATCCACAGGGTGGTAATCCAGAGAATTTTAACCGGGTTTATAAAAAGTGCTCAATATCAAAATAGAGCTTTATATATATATATAAGGTATTTCTGTTATGAATTTATACCTAGAAATATATCGCGATTATACGTACTTATCTGGGTTTTTTTTGCATGAATAGTATACGCATCAAGTTGTATTCTATTTCAAGTGTTTCAGTTACATTTATTAAAATCAATGTTCGCCTTAAACGTTGGCTTCATTCTAGTCCATTTTTTTGTATATAAGAATGTTTTCCCTATATGATAATTAATATGTTGGCTTGCAATATAAGACTTTGGATGCATAACTTGATAAATCCAGTTACTTTACATTTTGAAATTAAACAAGATAAAGACACGAATATGTGTAATGTAGACTTCAAATGAAATCTTATTGAAATTGAATGCAAAATGAACATTTTGCTTCTATCACATTATGTAAAACGTGATTTTAATGTGCTATAACATGTTGAAATTAAACTCTTTTTACAGTGATACTTTCGCATTTTGAAAACGGCGTTTATGAGTTTATACATTTGAACTCTTATATAAGGAACGTAAATAAATAACTAACGTCGAAGAATACAAGTAATTTTGTTTTAAACAAAGACATGACACATTTTACAACAAATTAGAGAATTAATCTATCTTAATTGAATTGTCAATATTTATCAATAGAATGATCTTAGTTTAATTTAAAACAAAACTTAAGACTTTTAAGGACACTTTAATTACTTTAAGTGATCTTTCATTTCAAGGGCTAAATACAAATGCATTACAAAATTCATAGCATAAAAAATACCCCCTAAACAAACTAACTTTAGAAAAAAATGGTTATATAACCTATAAACGCTATTCGGTTAGCCAGATACTCGTAAATGAGTGTTAATTTAAATTTAAAATGTATATGCGAAATGTATCTACTACACTAATTTCTAAAATATTGTTTTTGTTTTTTTTTCTGTTTAATTTACTCTAGTTTTCCGTGATGCTTACACGTAATCGCCTAAATAAGTAGAATTTAATGTGTAAGTGCAGAAATCAGGTGCAAGTACCCTAATCTAAAAATTTATCGTTAATTGTTCAAAATTATCTTATTGATTATTGACGGGGTATATTTGTAAAATTACTTTGATTCAGCAGAACAACAAGGTAATTAATTATTACCTCTCCTTTATGTAAGGAGTATCTTCGTTTTGATCGACTCAACATACATTTCCTAGTTTTGCAATAAAAAACACATTTTGATTTCATAAGAATAATATATATTTTTGTATTTAATGAAGCACAATAATTAAAATGAATTAGTTTGTACTTAGTGTTTCTTTTTCTTTTATACTTTTGAATTTTAATTTCTGTACAGATAATAATTAATATTTTCTGTTATCTATTAATGAATATATTCGATAACCATGAAGCGATAATTACTGACGGAAAAAAGCATCGTTCTTCTACTCAAGCAGAGTGTTTGATTAGATAAAATAATGTATGAGAATTACCTATATTACTTACATATTTCTATTTTTAATTTAAGGATACATAACATTATTTCTGAATGAGTATAGCTAATGTTCTAGTTTAAATCCAAGTAAAATGTATGTTTGCAAACTGGTTCGTGTTTTCAATAAAAAATTGAAATTACTACTTCGAGTATGATGGCTGACTTCACGTTAAGTAAATAGGAATCATCTTAAGTTTCATTTAAATTAAACAAACAATTATTCGTTGAACTTAATTTTATTTACCAGATTTGTTTATCTATGAAGTTCTACGCGATAATGTATTTAATTGCGTGCGAAAATATATGTTTTAAATCATGATAACACGTTGCAAAGAGGTATTCATTTGATGCTAGTTTTTGCCTTCCGTGTTTTTATTCAGCTTGCAATTTTAGAAATAATTCTAGCGCATGCAATAATCATTGTTTAAGAATAAATAAAACGTTCCGTTAGTTTAGGAAAAGCGATCTAATTTATTTTTAAATTTATATAAATTTGATTCGCTTATGAAATATATATTTAAAAAATATTACTTGGATAGACATTTTAAACGTAGCTATGAGTTTGTATTATTTGGATAATTATGACTATTATTCTCATCTTGGGTGTTATTTTCAAAACGTTTGGGCGTATGTGACCTCCGCCGTTCTTCAGCTAAACTTTAATCCACGTGGTAGAGTGCTCATGGTTGACAGAACGAGGCCAAGCTACACCCGTGTATAAAATAAAGGGTTCCGTTCTAAATTCTGTACAGATTCCAGAGTCTGAAATAAATATACCCAAGTACGACATGACACACCTGAAAAAGTTCGGAAGGTACATCGGCCAACACGTTCTGAATATGACTAAAATTGTGAACAATAGTCCGAATAATCCAAATAATACACATTATCAATCCCCATCCAACAATTCCGAAACATAGTAGCTATAAGATTTCAATATTTAATAAGGTGTAAGTAACATATCTGTTCTGAGAGTCAGTGAATTTCAAAATAATTATAATAGATTACGTGTTTACTTAATTGCAATATTGTGTGACCAATTAAGGCGTGCGTGTGTGTCTTTGTTTTTCGCCTCTACGTGACTTACGCATCATCGTATTTTACGTATGCGTAATCAACTATTATTGTAAACATACATGCAATAGCGTGAAATAAAAAATAATTTAAACCTGTAATTTATAGATAATTCGGAATCATCGGAGCTGAAACAAAATAAGACGATATACTCTATACTTATAAAGTTACAATATTATTTTGTTAAGAGTGTCATAAAAGAGTATTTAACACACGCTACTGACTATATATATATATATATATATATATATATATATATATATAAGATAAGATAAATATATATATAAATAAGATATATATATATATATATATATATATATATATATATATATATATATATATATATATATATATATATATGATTATTTTTATTTACACAGACATGTACAAAATCTGCGACACTGGCATGGCGATCAACAGCTATTAACAACTGAGATCTAGTCAGGAAGAGTTAGAATCCGATCTTAACCTCAGATCATATTTGGAAAGAACATGCCAGTGTCGCAGCTCTTGTATATGTCTGTGTAAATAAAAATAACCATATATAAAAGCTCTATTTTATATTGAGCACTTTTTATAACTCCGGTTGAAATTCTTTGGATTACTTACCTGTGGATGTTTTACCTGGATGATTATATATATATATATATATATATATATATATATATATATATATATATATATATATATATATACGCACACACACACATACACATATACTTATATATATATATATAAGTATAAATTTTTATTCATACAAACATTATTGGTTACATATGTGCATACATGTTTCGGTTGCACTCTTCGCAGAGAGTCAACCTCATCAGACCAAGGATTAAGAGTAATCAGATGGTTTCCAGATTTTTTCAGAACCTTTTTCAGTATGCACATATGTAACCAATAATATTTGTAAAAATAAAAATTTATACTTATAAACAGCTCTATTTGTTATTGAGCACTTTTTATAAACACTTGAGTTTCAACGGATTTACATCTACAGAAACCAATATAATACATATACTATATATATATATATATATATATATATATATATATATATATATATTTGCATGATAATATTTTTTGCATATTTATACTTTTCCGAATAGTCAATTTAGTATTTCAGTAAAATTGGTGTTTGTAAGTTCAGTGTGTTTCTTGGTCTATTTTCTTTCTTTTCCGCGGGTACTTTCGGGAAAACCACAAAAAATGGAACAGGAAACCCACGAAACTTACATACACTAATTTGACTGACATACGAAATAGACTATTCGGAAAATTGAAAATATAAAATAAACTCCAATCAAAACTATACACTACTTGTTAAATTATAATGTTTGCCTACACACACACACACACACACACACACACCCACACACACACACACACACACACACACACACATATATATATATATATATATATATATATATATATATATATATATATACATATATATATATATATATTGGTAGCGTTTGTTGAATTATTTCACACACATACACTTCATAAACACACACACACGCATATATATATATATATATATATATATATATATATATATATATATATATATATATATATATATATATTCTGAACAATTTATTTCTATTTTCGTTTTATTGTTTTTTTCTGAATATATATTAAAAAGTTTGGCTAATATTAATGTTATTATTAGTAGTAGTAGTGATATGAATTCCAACGACTTCATGAACAGCGTTTAACGTTCAAAATGATTATTTTGAAATTCGAATAACCCCCGGCCACGTTAAAGCATGCGTATGTTTACACGAACCAACAACTTAGATTATCTGGAATAATTTATTTAAAAAAATTACACTTCGCATAAAACGCAATAACTAACTAAGATTGTCTTTAGATATATACTTTATATTTAAAACAAAACTTATTGTGGTTTTCGACGACGACAACGACGACGAAGACTACTGAATATGATTATATTTGCTACAATAAAGAAAAAAGAATAGTTCCTCACCCGTCTCAGGTTTTTGAATAATAACAAAAATCGATTCCTATATTTTAAAACTTAATGATTTCCTTTATTATAAACGAATACATGCGATTTTTTCCCCATTTAGTCTTACTATATTTAGATCAAAACACTAATTAATTGTGGATGGGTATAGTTAAAACAATTTTTTTACGCATAAACTTCGATAATTTTAACAAACTTTGATAAATGTGTAGATTAACACCCTTAGCTAAGTTGAAACAATGTGATTCTACTTTTTAGCGTCATTAGAACTTATATGCACAGTTAACTAATAGTTTTAACATTAACCCTAAGGTAGACTGGCAATGTAGAAAAAAACACGCAATCGCCTAAAAGAGTGGGCAGCTGCCCCGACCTCCAAAATAATTGCGCACATAATTTATCTCAAAAAGAAGAAAAAAAGATTAACTGTCCTGAACCTATAGAATGCCCCGGATATGGAGGATCATTTTAACTTAAATGGGGGGGGGGCGGAATTCGCCGGTGTGAGCGCCTCTGCCCAACTCTAAAGTGAAAATATTTTGTTCTTTTCTATTGCCGCCAGGATTTTCTAGGTAACCTACATGTAATCGCCTAACAAAGATGAATCGTATTTTTTTTAGTATGGTAGCTGAGGGTGTTAATCTACAATGATAAAAACTTTTATATTTTTGTTTATGCATGAAAAATAAGATATTTAATTATTTAGATAAGTTTAAATATGCTGAACATAAAAAATAAACAAAAATAGAACCGCACAGTTAAAAGATATAAGATATAAAAATGAAATATAGGTAAATTTGCAGACTAAACAACTCCGCTACCCCCCTCCCAATATATTCTGATTCTGTGCGTTATTGTTTCGGGGATTTATGCGATTATGTGCCAGTCGGACTTAGGGTTAATGTTACACACATATATTAGTTCACCCTACCCTCTCATAATTAATTGCTGCCCGGAGGGCGGGTAGATTTTGCTAGTATATATATATATATATATATATATATATATATATATATATATATATATATATATATATATTTATATATATACATATATGTATATATTTATATATATATATATATGTGTGTGTGTGTGTGTGTGTGCGTGTGTGTGTGTGTGGGGGGGTGTGGGGGTGGGTTGGTGTGTGTGGGTTGGTAGAGGGGGGTGCACATTTATTTTAAACATTGATGTTGTCAGCTCCGATTAAAAGATAATGCCCGTGTATATATACACATCTACCGTCTGCCACGATATACACGCTATATATATATATATATATATATATATATATGTATATACATATATATATATATATATATATATATATATATATATATGTGTGTGTATAGGGGGGCGTAGACATCATAGGCCATGTATATTTACAGAGAAGCTTTAAAGATAATATATTGAAAAACAAAGCGACATTGGGAATAATAATAATAATAATAATAATAATAATAATAATAATAATAATAATAATAATAATAATAATAATAATAATAATAATAATAATAATAATGAGAAGAACAAGAAAGCTCTTAGACACAAAATTATATAGCAGAAACCTAATCAAAGGAATAAGTACCTGGGCAGTATCACTAATAAGATATTCTGAACAATTCATAAGTTGGACTAAAGAAGAACTCAGGCACCTTGACCAGAGGACTAGAAAATGAATGACTATGCACGATGAACTACATCCAAAAGACGATACAGACTGACTTTACGTGAAGAGAAACGAAGGGGGAAGAGGACTGGTAAGTATAGAAGACTGTGTGGACGACACTAAAAAAGAGCTGGAGAAATACATAAACCAGAACACAGAAAGACTGATCACCACAGCAAGAGATACCGTCTCAACGAACAATGCAGGAAACATCAACACTGGACACAAACAGACAAGAAAAGAAAAATGGGAAGAAAAACAACTACATGGACGCTTCATAATACTCATAAAAGAAGAAACCAACGCAAATAGCTGGAAACTTGAACAGAGAAACGGAATCTTTACTGATGGCTGAACAGAACAATGCGATTAAGACAACTACATTAAAGCTAAAATAGATAAAACCCAGGAAAACAATAAATGCAGACTGTGTGGACAAAGAGACGAAACAATAACTCATATAATAAGGAAATGTAGCAAACTTGCCCAGAAAGAATACAAGAACAGACATGACTGTGTTGGGAAAGTATTACACTGGGAAATGTGCAAACAATTGAATTTCGAATATGCAGACACATGGTACAAACATAAACCAGAAACAGTTCTGGAAAACGAAAAACACAAACTACTCTGGGATATTGAGATACAAACAGATAAACTCATACAAGCAAGGAGACCTGATGTAATTATAATAGACAAAAAGGAAACATCTTGTAAAATCGTAGACTTCGCCGTTCCAGCAGGCCACAGAGTGAAGATCAAAGACACAGAAAAACGAAGTAAATACACAGAACTAGCCAGAGAACTGAAAGGAATATGGAACATGAAGAAAGTTAGTATAATACCAATAATCATAGAAGCACTAGGAACAATCCCAAACAACCTGGAGAAAAGATTGGGAGAAATTGGAATCAAAGGGACCATCGAAACAATACAAAGGACGGCAATGATCAAAACAGCTGCAATCTTTAGGAAAATCCTCGAATGCGGAAACCAACACGCATAAGCTACAAATGCTAACAAGTCACAAAGAATTTACAACAGGGAGAAAACAAAACCACACGAAGAACACTACAAAAAGAACCAAGAAACAGTAACTGCAAGAAACAGCACTTCATAACCCCCTCCCCAATAAATTACACCGGCCTCAGCTATCACTACACAAAAATTAACCAAAGAAACAGAAATTACAAGAAACACTATAAGCTCTTCCCTTTCCCCCCAAAAAAAATTAAAATAATTAAAAATTATTTTTTTTTAAATAAGGAAAGAGAAAAGGAAAAAATTATGGAATTCTTTTTTTGTTTGTTTTTATTATTTTATTTATTTATTTATTTATATATATGTAAATATTTTTTTTTTTAATGATGGCGGCCTAGGCTGACACCAGACAAAACATTTGTAGAGAGTCGAGGAGGATGAGAAGACCGAGGAGGGACAGCACGAACCAGACCATCACTGAAAAAGTGCAGAGAATGCTGGGACCTATGGGAGGCTTATTGCCACCCAAATCCTAGAGACGACCAATTGTCTTTACCAGCGAGAAATCAATGGTAAGTGGCTGTTGCGATACCGCATCGTTATCGAAAAGATATGAAAAATACTGGAAATCTGGGGAGGCTTGTTGTCACTCAGACTCCAGGAAATACCACTGGTTGTTGTCGGTGAGACATCACTGACGATGATCTGTGTGAGAACTGCTAGTGAGTATAAATAATAATAATAATAATAATAATAATAATAACAACAACAACAACAACAACAACAACAACAACAACAACAATAATAATAATAATAATAATAATAATAATAATAATAATAATAATAATAACAACAGCAACACTATAATGGTCAAGGAGGATGGGAAGACAGAGGAGGGAGAGCACTCACCAGACATCAACTGGCAGAGTGCGGTGAGTACTGAGACTGTGAGAAGGCGTATTACCACCCAACCCCCAGAGGAGGCCAATGGTCGTTACCGGCGAGACATCAATGGTTACAGGATGTTGCGATACCGCAAAATCATCTGCATTAGTTATCGAAAAGAGGTGTAGAGTACTGGACATATGGGGAGACCTGTTGTCACTCAGACTCCAGGGAACATCACCGGTTATAATAAGCAAGCAATCAGTGAAAACGACTTCTGTGAAGACTATTAGGGAGTACAAATCATCATCATCATCATCATCATCATCATCATCATCATCATCATCATCATCATCATCATCATCATCATCATCATCATCGTCATCATCATCGTCATCGTCATCGTCATCGTCATCGTCAGTATTATTAACGTACAAGAAACCTAACGACTGGACACAATGCACTGTACTCGGAGGAGACTACTGATCAAATCTATCTAAAAAGAAAATAAGTGGGAACATGACTTGTGCAATGTGCATGGGGTGTAAACATTTATTGAAAAAATATTGTTGTAAGCTCCGATAAATAGATAATACCCGTGTATAAGTACACATCTACCGTCTGCCACGAGATAGACGCTATATATATATATATATATATATATATATATAGTGAGCAATCACTGAAAATGACTCGTGTGAAACTCTTAGAATGTGCAAATAATCATCGTCGTCGTCGTCATTATTATTATTATTATTATTATTATTATTATTATTATTATTATTATTATTATTATTATTATTATTAACGTACAAGAAACATAACGACTAGGCACAATGCACTGTACTCGAAGGAGACTACAGTTCAAAACTATCTAAAAAGTAAAGAATTGGGGAAATCTCTTGTGCGTATTAATGATCGCATAAAAATGAAATTAAATATGTACAGTATCTGGCTATATATGACTTCATGATAACATGATTAAAAAAATATTACCTGTTGTAATTTTAAAACTATCAACGCAAAATATAAAACGCTTTTTGAAAAAGATTAACTTTAATACAATTGTGCAACTCATAATCGAATACTATCTCTTTAAATTGCTTGAACAAAAAATGGATTATTTCGTGACTATTCGAAATTTGAAAGTATTTAAACTGTCATAGAAAGCATTTCTAGCCTTAACTTCAATGGGCAATTCTTGTGTATTAAAATATTGAAAGTGTTGTAAGTTAGCTACACTTATTATTATTTTTATAAATAGAGATTAAACACGATTATATTAAAATTTGTTATATTGAAATAACAATTTAGTTCAATTAATACGTCAAAAACCAAAGGAAACTTGCAGAATAAAATTTCACTTTCAAAATCCAATTAAAAATAAGAATAATTGGGAAAAAATAAAAACAGCATCTTAAAACAATGAAATGAAATAGACTTCTTGGTTGAACCAAGAAAAGCTGTGAATACAAACTGGTGAATAACCAATATAAACAACCGTGCATGCGTGGTCCCCCTCTGTATGTGACTCGATGTGGAGAGTGTAAAATGCAATAAATTTGGGCAATTTGGGGCATTTTTGACCTCCCTCTGACCCCCTGGGGGTGCGAACCAGAGGTTTTCTGAGGTCAAGGATGCTCATTTTATATCCAGAACAATTGCCTCTACATTTTGATCAAGTTTCAAAAAAATTGAATGGATGGATCAAACGTTATGGGAGAAAAGGGTCATTTTTTGAAATTGTGGGGGCTTTTGACCCCCTGGGGGCGCGAACCATATTTTTTCCAAGGTCAGCGATACTTATTTTCTATTAGGAACAATTGCCTCCACATTTTAGCCAAGTTTCAGAGAACTTGAATGGATGTATGAAAAGTTATGGGGCCAAAAATGTCATTTTTTGCCATTTCGGGGCCTTTTGACCCCCTGGGGGGGGGGGCTAACCAGATTGTTTTTCAAAAATCGGAGAATGTCACTTTCTAACCTGACCAAAATTACAACTTCATGCAAAATTTCAGAGAAATTCAATAGATGGTTGCGGAGAAAAATCTGGACGGACGGACGAACCGACGGACGGACAGACGGACGGAAAAGCCTCAAAACATAGGTCCCCCGATTTTATAAATCGGGGGACCAACAAGTGTACTAATTACCATACAACAAAAAATTTCAGAGAAATCCAATAGATGGTTGCGGAGAAAAATACGGACGGACGGACGGAAATGTCTCAAAACATAGGTCCCCCGATTTTATAAATCGGGGGACCATACAACAAAAAAGACTTACGACTCGGTTATAATATCTGTTTCCGTTCATTATATCTCGCCGCATCCTGCGAATAGTATTATTTTTCATAGTTTTAGTTTTGAATCTTTTACTTTTTTATTTATATTATGCGCATACATTTTTACGTTGCAGATTCGAATGTACGTTTGATTAAGATTTATTAAACTAGATAATTACACGCTTAAACATAGAATTTACTATATTCGAATAAAAAAGTGAAAAACGCCATTAGCACCCAGAATGAATAGTGATTAAATAAGTACTTCTACAGAATTTGAACACAACTGTTGTTTTTTTTACCCTGACCGTAACCTCACCCTAAACTATGCTTTTGGTTTAGTTCGGTTCAAATTATTTAGAAGCACAAATAGTTAAATTGTTAAAAAAAATGTCGAGAGATCAGTGATTGTTAATCTACAAGGAAGAATACAAATAAAATAATCACCATAAAGGTATGTACAGCTTGTTAATTTAAGTTTACAGTGACTCGATCTAAAAAAGAACCGTATGTGATTTTTTGCTATAGAGTTTAATAAACGAGATGATTTTATTAATTATAAGTATTATGTCTTCATGAAAAATTGAATTGGCATATATTGACAATACCTGCGAAGGATAACAATAAATACATAGAATTATTTGAAAACTAAAAGAAAACCAGTCTCAGAACTGATAACATTAATTATTCAAACATAACAGTTTTAAACCAATGTATGTCTACTAACAAACATTAAAATACAGATATACACCTCATGTCTAGAATATTTATTCTGATCTTGATTAAAATCCATTATATGATTTTGATTAAAAAAATGTCGGAAAGTTAAGGCTTACGCTAAGTGGTGTTAAGAAGAAAGTGACATCCAATGACTCTGACTTAATTTGTATCAACTTATATATAATAATATTCGATGCAAATTGGAAATATTTAAACTTTTAAAGGTGAGGTTATGCCCATAATATGCTTTATACTAACCCGTTAAAATACTCTGAATAAAAACATAACATTAAGTAACTATTTTGATGTCTAATATTTACTGTTTAAATTTCACAAAAATCGGCGATGTCAAAATGTTAATGGAAGCCGTGAACCCTTTTTTACTATTTTTGTGTGAAATGAAATCAAACAAAATATAGCTCTCAATTGCAATCATTGTGCCGAGCAATGTTGTTACAAACTTCATAATTTTATTTTAATAATTTAAGAAATAATGGCATACATAAAAATATATAAACTTATAAACACACCTAACTTCATAAAGACAGATATATCTTCCACTCTAATTTTACGATTCGCCTTTACATATTCGATTCCATAACGGTATTTCCTTTATATACCTTACGATTTAAAAAACGAAATAATTTGAAAATGAATCTGAATTATGGATAAAAGTAATTACTTGTATTATGCAGAATATTCGGACTTTTATTCTCATATTGCTTGTTATTTTCACAGAAACTTTCGCTGCTCTCTGGGTATATCTCGCCGATCATGGGAATCTTTATGTCGAACTCATCAACGTATAGGAAATTTTCAACATACACTTGTATTTAATCTACGATGCTAGATTTTTCTCGTTTCGTCAGTTATGCACGGGTATGAACTTTGGGAGCTTAAACTAGACAAGCTTATATTTAAAAGCCCAATATGTATACTACAAGTGCCCACATACAGTGGACCAAACATACAAGCAACTAAATAAGTTCACGTAGTTTAGAATCATATACTTTTTTCATATGAATGTTTATAATAGAATGGCAGTTGCCACCTATACCCCAGTAAAAAATAATCAATATTATAATATGCATTTTTAAAATATCATATTAATGAGTAACAATGTATAAAAGTTAAACAACTCGAAGTATGACGGTTAATGATACAGATATATAGCCAGTTTAATGATGAAGCACATTAGGAGAGAATTTAAAATGTTCAATGGAAATGATTACTAATGAAGGCAGTTTATGACAAATAGTTGGTGATCAAAAGTAGATACATTAGTTACCCTTCAGCTATCGTTATTCTTACTAAGCGTATACAATAAACGTCTATAGTATGACCTATCGAGTTATATAACATATCAGTTTAGTGTCTACTTGCCCTTCACCCACTTTTTAAATGTAAATTATCTCATCAATATACCATGTATTCAGTATTGATTAAATACGGAAAATTTGATTTAAATCCAAACAATTCATGATTTTGAGTAACTATTTAAAACTGAAGGTACCTCCTGAACTATTCGTCGAAGCGTTTGCTAACACCATTATATATTAAAACATCATTCCATACTCAAGTTATATACCGAACATTTAGTAACCACCCTCTCATATTTTTTAACCACGTGTTGTAATTTCGATAGAATAAACAATCAAATATTTAATTCTCGATATGCAAATATCTATATAAATTCTGAAATTTAAATGTAAAAAAAATAATAATGTCAATTATTTTATATTGATAATATAACTACCGTTATGGTAATACAAAGGTTTATATTCAAATATTACATTTTATTTTGTCCTATTTGATTTTTCGAACTAAAGTTTAAATCAGGTTGAACACCACCTGCCCCATCTACAATACCAGATATTAAATAATCAGCACATCATTTAATTTATTATAGTAATTGTGCCTGTTTCAAAGATAGTATATTTATCTAAGCGGAGAGCTATAATAGACTACCTGTTTCTATCCGACGTTGCTCGGGCTACTTTTTACTTTCATTTTTGTTTCGCTTTTTTGTGATTTCTACCATTTTTTAAAGATATGATTTTCACAGTGTATTTTAATCATTATTAAATAGTTTTATAATTAAATCACTAATTAAATCTAATTGTTATAAATTATAATTAGTTTTCTGATGTAAATGTTGTTTGAATTCATAAAATTATTGGATGGAAATAACTTAGTAACCTTTCAATCTGTTAATACCTAAACGTTTAAGAATTTAAAAGCAAGACATTATTCTCTATTCGACAACTTAAATCCTTCCAAATAAATTTAAAATTAAGAAAGGAACGAATTAATTATTTTTTTAACTATTTACAACATATTAAAATAGCTAAGTTATTTATGAAGAACAGAAATTTCACTAATCTTGACATTTTGTAACTATAAAATAGGATTCTTAAAATTTCGTTTTGATTTAAGTTATTACACTTTTTATTGTAATACATATCCAAGTAATAGTAAATACAAAATATGAGGGTTTAATGTGTAATCATCAACATTTATTTTGCATAAGAAATACAGGTACACACATGCGTTGATTATTATATGAAAAGTGATTGGTATGTAACGTCCTATCATTAAATGCTTGTGATTTATTGCTAAAATATATTTATTCCGAGAAATAAATATGGTAAACTGTGTATTGCAGGGTGTTTGATTTAGAATTAAAATATTGGCGCCAGCATTTGAATCCAGCTGCAATTATTTCTTCTTAAAAAAAACTATCATGAAATGTGAGAACTAAAAGACGAAATTGTGTTGCAGCTTCGCAATTATCGTTTAGCCGATATATAAACATTGAGGTGAACAGCTAGACATAAGCAGGCATTACTTATTATTTCGGTGTATAATATGTGTAAATTGAAAAATACCAATCCCAGAACGAATATAATCAATAAATGTATCACTATTTTTAAATGTTCATGTTTTTCTTTTTTAAATTAAGTGGGGGGGGGGGTATAGTACAGTTATTGAGGCCCTCCCTAAACTGTATTTAAAAAAAAATAATAATGTATCCACGTTACTCACTTAGTTTTGCTAAGTGTAGTATCTGTTCCGATGGATACTGCACCTCATAGACTGGTATTGTCTTGACCTTCGGGGCTTGATTTACGCCTGTCTATGGGTCTGTGCTGTGCAGTTCTAGGAGGTCCACCCTCCCAGGCTTCGCCTCTCCTCTTTGGGGAGGAGTAAGTTTATTGCTTACTGCCTGAGGCGACCCTACCAGGTAATGCCGACGGGACTGTCCAGGCAATTTTTAAACCCCACTTTCCCGACCCGACCTTGGGTCACATCTTAATTGTGGGAGTAAGATAAAAACTGGCCTTGTGCCTAACTCCTGGAGAGGAGTATATCAATACTCACTTAGTTTTCTAAGAATACATATTCCAATAATTCATGATGATAATTTCAGCAGTTGGAAATTTTACATAGCAAACAAATATTATTGAGGCCCATGCGCGCACAAATCCTATAAACATGTATTATGTTATATAACTGAATACTTGTTATAGAGACATTCACTTCTCTATTACTTGTTTTGTATATAACTTAAAACAAAGTTTTTTAAGGAAGCGAGTACGATTTTTGGTGAGCCCCATCCCTGCATTTTAAAGTTTACAAACAAATAATGTGCGCATGTTACACACCTTGCTTCCGATAATAGATATTCCAACATTCACATTGATCGGTTCATTAGTTTAGAAATTTATCTTGCACAACAAAATAAATTACTTGGCTATACACCCTCTAAATGTAATAATGTAACTAAAGGTGACCATGTTACTAAGACTGTTTACTAAAAATATATAATACTGATCCTGGAAATAGGTTATATCATGCTGTAAATGATATATATATATATATGTATATATATATATATATATATATATATATATATATATATATGAAAGGGAGAGAGAAATGTATGCACTTAATTAACTTTATTTATAAATAGATAAATAGTAAATGCAGTCTGTGTAAACCTATCCATTATTTATTATTCAAATGAATCTCTACATAAAATGAATATGTGTGTGTCTAGTCTTCTGCCTTGATTCGGCTTGATTCGAATTTTGAAAAGTTTACTTTCACTTTGTAATATATTAATATATATATATATGTGTGTTTGTGTGTGTGTGTGGGGGGGGGGTGCATGTATGTATTCGAGTCCGGCGACCGGTATGAATACTCATCTCTACACTGACGGTTCCCGAAAAAAAAACGCCTACATAATTAGATAAAAATAAATATTCATAATTATGTGTTGTCCCCAAATCTAGGCTGACCACTGTAATTAGTAGTATTAACACAGCGGTCATAGGGGGTTTAATGCTTGTTCCTTTAAGTAGTCGAACTCTTTGACGAGGACTGCCTTTAAATAGGTTCAATCTATTGCTGGTTTACCAGTTTGTTTATAGCATTCGTGTGGACGAAGACGTTGCAATTTGAGATGGAAACATGACTAATGTTACGGGGTTCGAGTCCGGTGACCGGTATAAATAATGATCTATTCACTGACGAATCCGTATACGTATATAGATAAAAACAAACACACACGCGCGCATAAACATATGATATATATATATATATATATATATATATATATATATAAGTGAGAGCGCGAAATAGTAATAATTTACTGCTGAAACGTAATACCACAAGAATGAATATTAGGAAAATATGTATAGCCTTAGGTGTTCTTTACAATTCAGTATAGGATCGTATTGAATGGTTTCACGAGTAACTCAGCTCAAAACTTTGTGGCTGTTTGTTTTTTCCTATGAGAAACCACTTATAAATGTAAAGGACCAGTAAATGTTTACAGATATTAATATTTTCAGAGCTGACACAAAAATGATTTCCTATTTGTCATTATAATGGTTTATGCAATGATAGTTATTGTTGAATTATACGTTGGTTGTTGTTATAAGTGGGAGGTATGTGGTTATTATCAATTCTATTATATTATTCGTCACCACTTAACTTGTATAATGAGTCAATTCTGACATCACTTGATGCGGCTCCTAAATAGCTATATTAAAGTAAAAATGTCTATGCTATACAGTTTCTTATCATATTAGTTTATGGCAAGAATGATATTTTTGCAATAAATCACAAAGAAACTTTCCAGTTATGTGTTACTTACGGAACAGCCTGCATTACTGTTTTATATTACATATTTATTTCATGAATAATATATATATATATATATATATATATATATGTATATATTCGTTTGTACATTTTCTTCAACAGTGCTCACTACAGGAGTATAGTTTCATAGTAGTTTAAATATATACATATCAAGCAAGACAGTGTAGTTGTGACATACTATTACTCGAGGTGTAACACACACACACATATATATATATATATTTATATATATATATATATATGTATATATCCAATAGATAAATAAACAATAACAAATATTTATATTTGAAGCTCCTCGTTAAAAAAGTAGAGCACTGTAATGGTAGTAATAACACAGTGTGACGTCACTTGCGTTATATGCATCATTCCTTCACTTATAGAAGTTGAATGCCTGTACGTCTCGCCGCCTTTAAATGTGTTAAAATTATCATTGTTTATAACCTGTTCAGAACTGGCCTATCGGTTAGCGACGTTGGATTGGGGTTGAAAAATACTTGTAATCCAGAGTTTTGAATCGTGTGACCGGGAATAGTCGTACTTCTATGCTGATGAATCTTGATTGAAAAGAGACGAAACGTATACGTCCATAAATGAATAAACAATAACATATATGTATATATATATATATATATATGTATACATATATATAAATAAAAATCTCAGACCCCAAACATTTCTCTCATGAATATACATATATTTTTACCCACTCATTCTAATGATACACTATTTTGCAACACGCTAAATACACTAGGAATTCCGACAATACAAACCACATCACAAACTATGAAACAAACATTAAATATAGCAAAACAATTTTTTAAAAAACACAACTAACTCTGGTGTATCAACTGGTCCATGTAATAGTTGTTATCAAATATACGTAGGGGAGACTCAACGAGAACTGAAAAAGAGATGTGATAAATGTAACTCTGTGAACGCTCTTTTCACCAACGCATCACAACATTTTTTTAATTTTTTAACAGGCCAACATTATGAAATTAATTTTAAATAGATCTAGGTGAAGACTTTTTCGAATCAGTACTCATTATAAACTCTAACGCAATCAAACAACGCAATGTTTTGTTATCAGTGATCTTGTTTAATAAGCATACCTATTTTATCCGAACAAAATTTAATTTAGATCCAGGCTAGCTACCTTTATACAACACCCTCTACATGTATCACACATACTATCTACATATACATTGAATTTATATAAAATAATACGTTCATATGTGTGTTGTTTGTGCATTTATATATATATATATATATATATATATATATATATATATATATATATATATATATATATATATGTGTGTGTGTATATGCGTCTACGTATATTCAGACACATGTATCCATAAATGAATGGCAAATTACTGATAAGGACTTGTGTAAAATATA